>NNCF01127530.1:975330-1040841 GCA_002313205.1 Laupala kohalensis | reverse complement strand
ATATATATATATATATATTCACTTAATAATAATAGTAGATAGGATTTTGCCACTGTCAAAGCAAAGACCGAGACAAACTGTCAGTTTATCAACTTATGTAATTCTGAATTGAAGAAGGCGAAAGTAATTTTAATATTTTTACTTTACTTCTCACTAGCGAGTTACCCCGGTTTAATATATCTTATACACTACAGCGCAGCTGCATGGCAACGAGAGTTCATTGCTACCCTTGTATCATCTAAACCATTCATCCATGTTACGTTTAAAGACAAGAATGTTTATGCACGTTAAATGTACAAAACAAGGAAAGCATTTAATTTGATAAAATTTGATTCTACCATAATTTCTGTGTTTTGAAGGAGTATTTTAACACGACAAATTTGATTTCTTTCCTTCGATAATTTTGGTCAAAATTTACAAGGCATATGCTGTCGTATATGGTCTGTCGTATGTTAGAAAAAAATACTTGACATACAAACTCTTTTGGATAATAGAAAATCTCAATTGGAATGATGTTGCTTAGCAGTTCGCATGTATATCTAATAAATCTTTAACACATCAGTGACATATCACCACTTTCTTTGGTATTCCTAAGAAAAGGTTACCAAGATACACGGAGCATTTAATCATTTCTGCTCCAATAAATCAATAAATAATGGAAAATATTTGTCATATTGCATTTGTCTTAACTATATTTTCAATATTGGAAAAGTTTACCAATTAATTTGTCTGTGTACAGTTCTAAAAGGTTTCAAACTTTGTGATAAAAACTAATTCGGTGTGTTATAACCTTTGGCAACGGTAGTTCCACGCACATAAATGTCAACATAATGTACTGCACGCGGATCTAAGAACACACTCTCTTTTAAACGCAGTGTTTTTCCGTTATTAATACCGGTTGTATTTTCTAGCATCATCATGGTAACTCAGCACTCTAGACATATGGCACGATGGTACTCTTCTCTTTGCTTCTCTGTTCAAATAACTGCTCTCTCACAATCTCTTAACTTAATTGTTTTATTAATATGTTAACTCATTCAGTTCATAAACATGACCGCGGAACGTTTTTTCGATGTTTGTTTATGCGTCTCGCTTAATAAAATAATGTTACACGACACTTCCTAGAAATTCATCTGTATCAGTCGTGGCAATTAGCCTAAGGCCACGAGCTAAGAACTTTTTGTTTTTGTAATTTCAGACAGAAATTTTTTTCACATCTTGAAAACGTTTTAAATCTTCAAAAATCTTGACGGAATGAAAGAATTGATAGTTTAGTAGTTCTGTAGCGTTAAAATCGAGATTTGTCATTGTATTTTGATTTTGTTCTTTTTATTACGGTGTTATTAGTTCTATTTACAGTATTGTTGTTATTCAATAAACGAAGAACAGAGTTGTCGGTGGTACGCATTTACCCAGTAAGTTTTAATAGTGTCATTCTATCAGCCTTCAGGAAATGATCTTTCACAAATATCAAATGTTTTTATTTTGATTTCATTTTTATCAATAACTGTACTCTATAACTTAGTATTGATTTATTTTTACATTATTATGTTTGAATTACCTGCGTTAAGAGGCGTTCTTATACCTTTAAGTTGCCACCCCGACTTTAAATTTTAAGTTTGATTTTTTGGAAGATAAGAAGTTGAGAATACGAGATTTCGTAAAGAATAGGAAATAAAAGATAGGAAGGTTTCCGCAAACATTCACTTACTGCTTCTATGAAAGCACTTAGGTCACAATGGTAAATAACCCTTAAACTATTTGTTTTCATTAACAACTCGATATAAAAATGTTAATAAGAAAGTCCAGATAAGAATAAGATGTAATGGAATTAAAGGAATCTTATACCACTTCGAATTCCGGTTCACGGTCACATGAAAAGCAATACGCAAGAAGAGCTCGTACCCGGGACACTTCCGAAATAACTTCTCGCTGCGGACGTTGTGCGCACTAATGACCATTTATTGAGTAGAGTGACGTTTTACAGTAGAGAGAAGGTTTACAGTTGTCAGGAAAAAAGTATTCATTCTCAATACATTTATTTTTATATTGTAAGTCAGGTATTAGAAAGTTAACCAATAAGTATTAGATCTTACAATCCAGTTTTGTTCTGAAATCATACTTATTTATTAGTTGTCATTTCAATTATTTATTACTTTGAACACTTGATTGTTTCAAATAATATATTGGTTTGAAGATTTGGTTATTTTATACATATTTGTGTCTACAGCTGTTGCCATGCGAACGCATCTAACATTTTCTTATATTATGTGTATTTTCACAAAATAACCATTCCGCCCAACTAAATTATTAGAAATCCTTTGTTTATTCACGAATTCAAAAATGTATATGTGGATATTTACGTCATTAAGTACGGCGAAGAGAAAAAATCTAACAATCAGTAGATATAACAAAGTTGAAGTTATTTTCTGTTTGTCATACAAAGAGAAGCATTATGGAAAATATCTGTAATAATGATACTATTTTTCATAGGAGTTCTTTAATTATACTTAAACAGCATATTTCAAACTTTTATTATATTTTTAATCATTTGAACGTCGAATGTACTTCAGTGAAACTTTGATGCGAACCTAAGTAGCTCATATTTTGCTATAACACTCAATGGCAAAATTACCTCTTTACACAATGTTTTACGTCTAAAAATCTCGAAAGCGAGAATTTGGTATTTCAGAGGTACCTTTATAGGACGAATATTTATAAACTTTATACCATGAACTTAACTTTTATAATGTGAATGTTCACTGTACTAACCTCAATAACTCGGAGAATGAACCAATTAATCTGGACAAATTAATTATTTTATGTCGAATGAAAATGGGAGGCGGGACCGAGATTCGAACTCGAGCTTAGCGCGCTCATGCGCTTACCGACTGCGCCATCCCGTTCGCCTCCCAGCCCCGTCTTCCATCCTCATTCAAATTGCCTGGGGGTGAGGTTCACCGCAATCTAATAGATTTCTATGCGTTTGTGAACCAGAATTGGAAAATACTACCCAAAACAAAGTACTTCCTAAGGAAGTCGCTTCATATGAGGAGCGTAGTCTCTACGAGGCCACCTCAGAGGTCTTTGGGTCTCGTAAGTTGAATGAGGATGGAAGACGAGCCCGGGAGACGAACGGGATGGCGCAGTCGGTAAGCGCATGAGCGCGCTAAGCTCAGGGTCCCGATTTCGAATCTCGGTCTCGTCTCCCATTTTCATTCAACATAACATAAATAACTGTTACCTGGCGGTGAGGTTCACCGCAGTCTAAGAGATTTCTATGTAATCTGGACAAGTCTGGCCAGACGTAACACTCTCGTCACTCCCGCCCTTAAAGAAAAATATTGTTTTTAGTTTAGTTTTCACGTAAATGACTAACCTCATTTTTTTTCTTCCCATTTGCGCCTCAATAATACGAACCTCGCAATACAAATATCTTGATACAAATATTTATAACTCGCCTTGAGAATCGCGTAATCACATTTCCGCTATAAAACTGACGTACAGTACCATTGAGCTAAAAAAATTTGCGACTGTGAGAAAATTTGACATTCTTTTTGGCTTACAAGGAGGATGTAGATCATCGTTGCGTATTATCAGAGCTCTATGCAAAAAAATTTCTTCAATAAGAGAAACAACTTTCTGCAGAAAGTACAAAAACTTTAGAAAATATTGACCTCCATAATAATCCATTTATTTTGAATTCGGCCATGTAATTCAAACATTAAGCATAGAATTTAAACAAAACGGCTTTGACCCGTTTTAAGGTTTTTATATACAGTTGATATTTTAAAGTATTGAACAGAAGTAAATACGATTTGGTTACTCCGATTACATACCACGGTATCTTACTTCCAAAAAATAACATTTTGTAATTCTCCCTTTTATCGCATTATACTAATCACCAAAAATGTATCGTTGCAGAGATTTCTGGGCTAGGTCTAACCTGACATTTGAATTATGAATAATTTTGTCTTTTTCATAACTCAAATGGGATTTGAATTGTTATGATTTCATAATTGAATACGACTGATTTCAAGTATTGAAGCATAAAAATTCTAAAAAAAAGTACTTCGTCTAAATAAGATTCCGCAACACTCCATTGAAAGCTCAAAAAAGAAGAAGCGAGGGTACACACGCGTTTACAAAAAGTTTAAAAATGGAAAATTAGGCTTGACCGTCGCAATCTAAGTCAAGCTGTAGCTTCTGAAATGCAACACGTTAATGATAAAGACGACTGTTCTGTACATTAACCGAGGTAAACTGTCTTGTCAAGCATTGTACTGGAAGGTTGAAAATAATTGTAACAAAAGTGTACCAGTCATTTGATGTATTTGAAGAATCGTAATACTTTAACTCTATGTGCGCATTATTCGCTCGGGTTCACCTAGAGAATACACAAGTGTAAGTAATACATTGCATCGGACTAATACGTATGAATATCATCCGCATGTACTTCCTAATACTTTGATAAATTAATAGATTTAACGAGTAAAAAGTACTCAAATCGACCTATTCTTGACAGTCCTTTGAAAGAAGTAATATAACGAATTTTTAATTGACTTGTAAACCATATGACATTCCTAGGAGTCATATCTCTTGTAATTCTTTTTCTTACTGAAAAAGCGAGTAAGTACAGACTCTTACTTTCTGGATCACAGTACTGTAAAATAAAGCAATTTTCAGACCTCTTCTTGTTGTCAAAGACTTGAAATTCATCAATAATGACGAAATTATTGTATCTTCCAGCTAGATAATGTAACAACCTCGTACATTTCAGTTTCCTCTTGCAGATAATTACCCCAGAACAACGCGAGTGAAACACGTATATAGGAACGCATCCACCGTTTCTTTTCTCTGTGCATCTTCATTAAGTTAGCACCCGAACATTCCTTTGCACTCATAGCACTCATTAGTCGCTCCTCTCGAAGTAGAAGAGAACATTAATACTCAAGTTACGTGACAAGAAGACCATGAAGGTATCCAGCACCCATCATCGTGTAACCAAATTCTCACTTCAACGTAATGGAATATCGGGATGTTCTAAGGACTCCTATTAGGAGGTTAACTGGAGAAGAAAGTGAATTTTAGTTGGTTGTCGCGTTCATTTATTTTTTCTGTGTAACATACGTATTTTTTTCTCATTCCTCCATGTTTACTTTGTATGAAAAAGCAGAATTCTAATTTATGTTACTCGTTCTAGAACAAGTATACACCCACAATATACTTTTACAACAAAATAAATAATGTTTTCTTTTCTTAGTAAGTCCGTGAAAATGTTTTCAGTTTCGTTGAAAAATAATCATGAATCATACATCATGAGTCGGTTATTTCTTAAATCGTTTCCATTTAGGATAAAAATGTGTGTACAAAAAAGATCTATAGAGAGCTATTTGCAACTCAGAAAAAGCTAACATGGCACACTTGAAGAGAAATACATGTATTAGTTGATTAATGCAAACTTAATCAAATTCGTCCAAAATGACCGGAAAATAATTAATTTTCTGTAAAGAAAACTATTTTAATTCTTTATCTACCTGGCAAACATAATATTTAGGTTAACGTTGAACCTGTATTTCACTTAGTATTTTAGAACCAAATATCGAGGTTTCAGGAGAAGTCTTCGCGTCGGTTTTAATTTTGGCGCAATATTTAATTCCTTCTTAATAAAAAAGGGTGCATGTTTTCCAGTTTGATGGGAATGAAGCAATAAGAGAGGTTGTTGAATCAGCGGGTTTGGTCATACATCTGAGTGACAGTAATACATGTACAAGGTGTTTATTTCATGTTAATTAGTTATTTACTATATAAGAAAAACATGTTACACATATTTACATTTTCACGAAATAGATTAACAAATTTTGGGGCTCGGTTAACGAAATTCTTAATGTATATTATAATTTTAACCTCGTATCTAAAGCTTTCATAATCTTTTCCTTGCCGTACTGCAGTATATGTTTTGTCCATTCCATCATCGTTGACCAGCATTATTATTAAAATAAGAGATTTTGTAGCCAACACTAACAGCCCCCTGTCGACTATACAAAGCCTCCTACCGAAGAAAAAACTACCACTAGCAAAATTTCAGTTTGTTCACTGGTTCAAAGTTTATAAGCATCATTTATTGTTGGATTTCTGTGGTTAAAGAGTTTTGAGAGGGGCCGAACGAATAAAGCGCATCGCTATCGTCAGATGTACCAGTTGTGGAAATGTGTGTCAACCTCTAAAAACAGCTGGAAAATGCGCTCTAGTACTCGACACCCCCTCACACTATATTAAATTCAGAAATCCAACAGCAAAAGCTGCAATTCATAAAAAAACATAATTATAAAGAGGATAAAAGAAGATATTTGATAATCGGTTTTTCGTCGAAATATTATCAAAGTTAATCTAACGTCTCTTAGCAGAGAGACATATTTCTGTCAACCAGACGAATAACCAAACAAGCTGATTTAACAACCTTATTGCTTCATATCTGCCTTAAACTGCATAGAAAACCTCTAATCTCATTAACGAGGCATTGAATATTGTGTAGAATTTAAAATCGACGCTTACGAGTACATTGAAGTCTTATTTGGTTCTAAAACAGAGATGTTGCGCACTGGTGCACTTACCCTAGGGCTCCTTCTCTCTCAGAAAGTGAATTACTTCCGACAAGAAAATCTGTGATTCTGGGCCGTCATCCTCAATATACAGCCACTAATTTCACTCCTCTCGACTGTCCTTGTTCATGTTCATTTATTGCAGTTGACATGCGACGGCGTGTTTGCCTGAGGCCCACCGTGTTTGCTAGAGGCACTCTCCTACTTCCTGAAATATGACACGAGCCACCGCCTTCATCTCGAAGACTGTAGACATGGAAACAGAGGGATCTGTGTTCCTCTAAAAATGAGAGTTCCCTCGCTTCCTCTGCAGAAAGAAAGAGAGAAAGCAAAGAACTGCATGGAAGTCGTAGGCGAAACATTGTAAACGAACAAACCTACGGGATACCTAAAACGGAACTGGACATAGAGGGTAGGTTGTAGTTTAAGTTTTGTTCAGATGGTCGGAAAAATCATCTACCCACTGGAACAATAAATCGCGAGAACCTTGAAACGACTTCGATGGCATAACCAGTGTGTGCAAGGGAACAGTTGCACGAAATCGTAACAAATTTGAGGTCTACAAGTATTCGAATATAAGCTTTTTAGCTATTAAAAAATGACATTGGAGAATAATTAACACCATTTCAGGTGGTTATATATCGTGTCGAATTACAATTCTTGTTGTATTAACAACAGCTATATTTCCACAATGAGTCGTAATTATGCTCTTAAAGATACATAAAATGAACAATGCTTCAATTATATTTTGACATTCAACAAGTGTTCTAAGTGGTGTAAGTCTACTTTCATCTTGTCATTCATGGCCCCTTCTATGATGAGTTTAATTAAAATGCGTTTTTGATGGATGACTTCTAGCGAGGATTCTACGAAAATAAAACCCCCTTAAATGAAATCCTCATTACTACTTCCATGGACGTTTATATGAGATCTCGTCCTTTTATTTGTTTATATCGTCATGTCAAGTTTAATTAATACGAGGAAGACGCGATTTTTTATTAAATTTCTTTCGTAAGAAAGAACAAACGAATGTAATTTTACTTAATACATCACATGAAAACAAAATTATAAGTCGTAGAATTTTTAATTTTAATAAATAAGTTTAATTTTTCCCTCGGTCTATTACATTGATTAAAAAAAAATACCAGATGAACAGTTGCACTAATGATAGATAATCCTGATAGACAGCTTATTTTCAGCACAGTAAGTAGGATTGAAAAAAAAGTGCTTTTGTTGATGGAATCTGCTGGAAATACATTTCGTCATTTTGGAATACCCTCATACCATAAGGGTGATTATAAAGAATTAATTGTGGATGATTTGAATTCAGTCTGCAAATATGACGGAAACCCTTGTGCCGTATGTGTGAAGGGCTCGCCTCATAACATGAACCTCGCTGCTTCTATTGTTGACACTAAAAAAGGAAGAAAAAAAAATAGTGGTCGCCCGGATATTTAGAGTTGCCTAAACAGAAATTTTGGTTTTTAAAATTCTGTCAGTCAGTCCGCCCAATTTCATTCAGATTCATTTAAGGTAAGTTTTACTTACTGTCTGAGCACATTCTGTTTTTTTACTAAATTATTAAGGACTACTGAGATTTTTGAAAATGTTTTGTACACCAAAAATTTCCAATTGAATTTTATTGGAGCTATTTTATCCAAGAATTGATTAATAAGAACTACAATATATGAATTATATTCTATTACTTCAGAGCTTCCTTCTACGAGTAATTGGACATACGGGTTATACTATTTTGCACACTCAGTTCAAACATTAATGCGGAGTCTACAAATTATGATTTTGTGTGTTAAGTCGCTTGGGCAAGAATAGAAATACATCGTAGACGGGTAATTTGGTGAGTACATGATCCAAAGACGTGGACGAGTGGGCGTGAAGGTCACGAGAGCTGTGGCTGAGACATTGCATTTCACAAGTAGAAGAAGAGAGGCATGTTAAGCGGGTGAACTGTACATACAGCGAGGAACAAGAATTCATAAATAAAAATAAAAATGGTACACTTAAAAATAATGAAAGCAACATCTCATTACGAGTGCATTATTTTTGTTGACAGTCTTCTTTCCTTTCACGTCAGTGACCTCTCTTACGCAATGGTCTCAAACTTTCTGGCTGTATGGTCACCAAGAGATATGAGAATTTAGAATGAATATATCTCGACCGTCTTCACAATAATTGTAACCAAAATAACAATAAATCTTAATATCACATCGTGTAAATGATTCATGATACATTTATGCAAATTTTAGAATTTTAAAAGTTTTCATTTTCTGGTACCAGAACTTCCTGAAACGTTGTTGGCATTGAATACGAAAGATGCTTCATACGAAAATAATTTGAATAATTTGAACGTAATAGAAATAGGACTATTAAGATTAATTTTATAATGAGAGGACAAAAGATGAGAAGGGACAAATGTTTTCTACAAAAAGCGCCTCGATATGACATTGTTACAGGCGAGGTCTCTAAAGCAAATTAAGAAGCAGCAATCTTAATAATAACGTCTTCATGTTGTTGAGGCTCGGACCATCACGCCAGCTTTTCCACCTAATATTTTTAACATAGTTCGCAAAAAATGGAAATATGTCAGTATAAGAATTGTTTTCCCTTAATTTTCAAGATGAGCTGAAATTGATAATTTTTTTAAAAATTTACATAACGTTTTAATGAAAAAGTATGAGTGAAGAATATAACGAATGAAAACTAACCTGAGAATGAAAAGATCATCGAATGAGAACGTGTATGAGTAATTTTGTTGCACAAATAATTTTTATGTCATATCAGCCAAATACTACGAAAATGTTACGAGTGGTAATTCTTCTTGTGATAAACATTTACCTAATGAAAATTTGAATACAGTTTTATAACGTCCACCTGTTAGACTAGGAAACTTTTCTATAAGTTTTCTCATAATACCATAAACTCATCGAACCAGTCGTTAGTTACTTTCTCTTTTTCTCTGCAACGTGCCTAAAATTCAAATAATTTAGCAACTGTTTATATAATGGGTAAATGAGGAGTCAATAGATAAGACAAAGAAACTCTTGAGTGGAAGGAACATAAAAAACACTAAAAAGCGAAAAGAAAATTAAGCTTTCAAATTTGTTGAAAAATCGTCAAAAAAATAATCGAAAAATGAGATTAATTAACTTTAACCTTTATTTAAAATAATTTGTGTTGAAATATTTACTTATTTTATGGTTTAAACATTTGGAATATTTATGAATTATAGAATAAATTGATAATTAATATAATATTGCTTTTACTTCTTCAAACATATTCAAAAACATCGAAATATTTTACTTCCTTGAAGACGTTTCGGGATCCTCCAAAACTTTGAGTCCTCGTTGACGCATATACGAGTAATAACGTTACCTGGCTCAATGTCATATTCAGTTACTGTACGATGCAATGAATGATTGAAATGTATCGTACTGTGAAATTAAGTAATGTTCAAATATAACGTTTCGGCACTTCCTGGTGTACATTCAAATTGATGGAGAAATTGTTCATCTCGTCTTTGAAAATTGTCTTTATTCAATTTTTAGAAAGTCAATTTTTTTAAAGATATATGTGGTTTATTGTCCTCCCATATGACACCCTCCCATAACTAACCTGAGTAAAATAAATTAATAAAAATTATCGAATCGTAGAAAAGATAATTTCGTAAAATATAAATTGGCATCGGTAATTGACTTGAAAAATAATTGCATATTACAATATTCCTAATAGTTCATTATAGTCCATAATTACAGATATATCTTCTATAGCTCTGCAACATTCAAATAATGTAGTGAATGGATATAATACATTCTCACGCAAGCATTGTGTTCTTCGAGTAGAAGACGACTTTACTTACAAGTAATTAAGATCGAAGCGGGACATTGATAGCTTGTTGATCTGATATTTGAGTTAAATAGGTAGAACATCATTTCTCATTAAATATGATATAAATATTTTTTATTTTTCATAGTCTTTTGAATAAACAGAAAATATAATGTATCTACGTAAATTTTGCAGAATTCTTAACTGTCAGACAAATGAAACAAATGTATTGTTTACTGAGTTAATTGATTTCTGGGCTATCAAAACTGTATATTTTCTTCCGCCTATCTATTTTACATGAAAACGATTAAATTGGTTAACGGATTTACAAACTTTTATAAATACGAAAACCTGTTAGTAAAGTAGAGACTTGATGATAAATATGACAGAAAATTTTAAGCATCAACCCAACGACTACTTGCCCTGACGCGACACACCGTTAAATAGTTGCTTGAAAACTTGAACAGTTATTTATAATTTATACTTCATTCTCCGTAGTAGAATAGCGAACAATTCATATACTATTTCGTGTTATAAAATTTCCACGCAATAATATGATACAGTTCAAAAGTGAAGAGTTTATTAATTTGTTTTATCATTGGGGGAGGAGAATTTAATGAAAATCTTGAGTTTGATTTTTTCATTTAAATTGTCGATAACATTGATATAAGTTGACGCGAAAAAACTTATCACAGTACAAAATATATACCACAGTGTATCGAAAAAATAGGAATAGATTAGTACGCTGAAATATTGTTGATATTTGAAAAGAAAATATAAGTTATGTAAATATCTATCTTATAGTTCTCCTCAGATCAGCAGTATTCGTGAATAAGGAAATAATTATTACAGAGGTGCATACATATTTATTTTATTCACTTTACAAATATAAATATTATTCACTTTTGATACTTATTTTCTCTAAATTCTGACAATTTTCCAAAATGAGTTGCGGATTCAGATATTCCTCCAGTTTAATGTCCACAAATAACGAAATCTAATATTTTCAATTTACGATTAATAATAATAATAATAATACATTTTTTCATGTTTCTGGGAATTTTCCCGGAAATTCACGTATTATATTATTATTATTATTATTATTATTCTCGATAAATAATCCGTTTCGATCGATTACAGGTCTTCACAGGTCAAAAAACAAATTCCATTAATATTTAATAAAATAAATGTGCTTTGTTTCATCATGATCTGTAATGGATTGAAATTTCATGGTTTCTTGCGGATACTTTGAAAATGTCGATATTAAATTCTTGCTTTTTGCAACATTAACATCTTTCATATTTTCATAAACGTTATTACATGGAATCAATTAAAGTGAAAAAAACAAAACAACAACAATGAGTGCGTAGTATAGGTCATCTCCCTTTGAATTATAACGCAGGTTTTGAACTTATTTTTCAGAAAACAAGATTTCAACTTTTAAAATCAGGTAAATGACCCTCAAAAAGATCATGCCTCAAAATTGTCTCTCACTGTAGGGTATGAATAGACCAAAATACATAGAATGATACAAGTGGACAATATCCTCAAAAAATCNTATATATATATATATATATATATATATATATATATATATATATATATATATATATATATATATATATAATGCAGGTGTGTTAAATAGGGTACAACATTCTGATAATTACGGTCCATGAACGTCATTTTCATGTACATTACTGATAATGCCAAGAATTACAAATTATTGGAATAAAAAAAATTATAAATACTTCTTGTAGACATTATTATAAACTATTTAATATTTAAAAGTACAATAAAACAAAATATAAGTTGTTAAGTGTATGTGGTAGTCAACTGGTATTCAAGAAAAAGATGAAAAGACAGAAAAAGGTTTATGTTGGAATATTACATCCCTTGTAGTAAATATTTTCTATAACTCTTACCTTGTATGTTTCAACGACACGCTGAAACTCGAATCGAAGGGCATCATGGAGGTCTGTAAGCGTCTCGTCCGTGGTGCCCACCAGCCCATGCTGCCCTAGACCCTCGATGGCTTTGTCTAAGCGGCGCCGGCGTTGCTGCAGAATCTTCTTGAGTTTCGGATCGCTGAGAACGATCACCTTCAGCAATTTCTTGCAGCTGCTCACGAATGGCGCCGCGGGTTCCCAATCGCGGTCCGCGGGCGAGCTGGCGTTCTGTGTGGAGAAGAACTTCACCATCTGCATCACCACCCCTTCCGGGCGAAGCAGTTTCACGCTGAAATCTAGCCCATCGCTCAGAAACACTTTGGCATATAGTGCTTCCAGAATGCTCAAGCTATGAGGCATGGACTCCACAAACAAATCGACAGGAAGGTCTCCTAGGATGACTTTGAAAGTCCCGTGGCTAAGGCGATTTATGAAGTTCGCGGCTTCGCGGAACTGAAGATTTTCGTATAGGAAGAGGATCCGTTTCACGGCGAAACGCGGACTGACATCGGCGATAGTCATGGAGCTGACACGGGTGTCGAATTGATCTTCGCCGTCTTCGTTGTCACCTTCAGGTCCGGCGCCACGAGGGAAGCCATTGACCCATCGAGAGGCGCGCCATTGCATTTTCTGCACGTGGCTGCGACGCGCTCCTCGCTCGGGTCGGATACGTTCCCCACGCTCCAGGGCGGCAAATCCCGCAGATGCAGATCCACCCCCACCACCCCCGGCCGCTGTAGCTACACCCCCGCGGGAACTCCACGTGGAGTGACGCGATGTCCCAGATCCACCACATGCTGATCCAGACTCCACTAGGGGAGGAGGCGGCAGCATAAGCAGGGCCCGATGCGTACGTCGCAGAAGCTGTTGGGGGTGGGGTTCATAGTATTTATCCAAACGATTCATCATTCTGATTGTTGCACAATTAAGAGCAAAACACTTCAAATAAGTTATTATTTATCTTATCCCAAATTACTACGTGCACGATCCGTTAAAAGCATGTTTTAGGATGAATCTTATCTACTTGTAACACCAGAATTGAAGTTCCGTTTCAGTTGTTTTAAAAAATATCTAGTTAAGTCCACATAAATTTGTAGCTAAAATATGTCTTTTGTCAAGTAACAACTCGTCAAACACTCACCTCCTTCTCTAAACTTACACCACACAAAGAATTCGCGATCTCGATTTCGCAGCCTTCTCGCATAATGCTCGTGCGCTTCGTTGAGCGAGTCCTCCCCGCTCAACTCTCTTCCTCCCTCTTGTGTCTCAGTTTTTCCTGTCAGATTCACGATACGGAACGACGGACAAGATCGCGCAGCAACGCTTGGAGGACGCCCCTGGAAACGTCTTGTCATGTCATGCTCAACGTCCACATGCCATGCACTTCGACACTCCACAAACACTGTCACCGATCGTCCTTCAAGTCCACAGTCCTTCCAGTGGATATTTAGTTTTCAATCTTTTCTCATTAGAGTAAATAAACGTCTTTTTCGACGACTGCTAGACGAACGCGAGTTGAAGGCTACCGAATGCGCAGACACCCGTGGAAGTCGAGACGAGATCTGGGCGGAGAGGCCCGCGCCCGGAGCGATCCACAGCTTCCGGTCCCGCGACAGCGGTGCCACTTGCTACGGCGACGTGCATGGCCGCAGCGCCCGGGTTCACTGCACCCACAACACTGGCTGCTCCTGGCGGTTCAACGCTCGCGACGTTTGTGAGGCGCGAGGGCCTTAGTGCGTTGGAGCCTCTTCTCTGAAAGGTCCCGCTGCCTCCTCCGTTAGAAGTGTCAGTGCTGGACAACGGCGCAGCGCTGGACAACGGATCAGTAATTGGTTGTCAACGCCCACTCCGGAGCCGCTAGGCTCTCGAGTGTAAACGATGCTCTCGCCGGACTCGAGGAGCAGCGACCTTCCACGAGATTGGGTCTCTCAAAGAGGATCTCAGAGACGGTCGCACTGATTTCTTCTTCAGTAACTTCCTCACCTGGTGGTGCTCATGCACGAGTGATTCTCCGCGACGATACTTTTCTTCCCATGAGACAACGAAGGAAGAATGGATTGGGCGGATATGGTTGCACTGGAAGGGGCGGCACTTCGTCGAGCCTACGGCCGTATAATCCTGGGAGTCTTCTACGGAGACAGCGGTGTGCTCTGGAGACTCCAACAGCGTCCGGCGGAGTCTGCTCTACTCGCGTGCTGATGCGCGACTAAGGCGGCGGCAGGAAGCGGCGCCCCTCGCGCAGGCGCCCGTGTGGCGGTGGCGGCGGCAGCAGCAGCGAAGGAGTGTCTCCTCGGAAGAGAAGCGGGCCGCAGGTGCGTGGCTGCTGGAGAGGAGAGAGGAGGGATGGACGGCCGGTCCAGTCACTGCAGCTACGGCGGAGGTGGAAGAGACAGGTGGGGACCACACCCACAACATGCACGAAGAAGAAAGGGTGTGCACAACAAGGAAACAAAATAGTAAGAAAGGAATGAATATGAAATAATGACCACAGAGTGAATAAGAAATAATGATCACGGACTGAAGAATAGGAACTATGGAATCGATATAAGATGATGATTTACACTTATCGAATCGTTCACTTTTGGAGATATTGCCACAGTTCATGGTTCACTATTGCTGAGGTGAATGTAGCAATCTCTCACCATAATTACCTGTACATGGTCCTTCTGATTATGGGAAATGCTGCTTCAAAAAAGTTTCATAATGGTTGATGCTATAAGATGAATCGACCAAGGAAAATTTCGAGAGAATTAGAAGTATTCAGTTTTGAAGGCAAAGAGATAGAAACGTAATCGCGGACAAAGAGTAGAAATGGAGCTGGAAGTAATTTGACTATGTGAATTTAAGTAATGGAAGGCATGATAAATATGACGTGTGAATGCGAAGGAAATAGGAGAATATTTGTTTAAATAAAATATATTCTTAGAAGATGCTACAAGCCCTGAGAGAACATGGGCTAGTTTTTCATATACATCCTGGGTGTATTTTATATATTAAGCAAAAGAAGGAAAATGGAACCACTATCGAGAATATGTGTGTAGTATAAGAAAGAACTCATGAGAAAATTAATAGATCCGATTTTACATTTTTGTGATGTGCTGGTAAACTTCGTTGCTTTTCGTAGTCAAGGGCTCTTGAACATAATTCGT
This sequence comes from Laupala kohalensis, assembly GCA_002313205.1. Classification (NCBI taxonomy): domain Eukaryota; kingdom Metazoa; phylum Arthropoda; class Insecta; order Orthoptera; family Trigonidiidae; genus Laupala; species Laupala kohalensis. Next base: position 1,025,304 of record NNCF01127530.1, on the reverse strand, counting down.
AGTCCACTTACAACATATTTGCATCATAAAGTTATCGTTCTAGTTTTTTACTTAAATGTGTTTGGTTCCCTATAATATCCTTTTGAATCATTAATGTTCCTCTCTTTCATATTATTCAATGAGAAATGTTTTTTTCAAATGTGTAGAAGTACTTTGCATGAAAAGTGTTTAACTTTCATATGAATTGTTTTCACCCTCAACTTGTCGCACTTCATTTTGCTGACGATACAAATAGTCTCGGAACGACGCAAGTTATTCATATCTCTTTTATTATATTTAAAAATATCCATTGTACTGAATAATATGAAAAGAAATGCAATAGTTGATGTTAAAGAAAAACATTTTTGGAAACAAAAATGTTCAGTAGGAACAAGGGAGCCTTACGATGAATGTTGGTGAGTGGAATATGGTGAGTGAGTTCTGTTAAACTGCTTTGGTCTATAACAACACTACGATATGTGCAAGCACATCACAAAAGATGTAAAACCGGAAGTCATCACTCTGCAACGTTTACTTTTAAGCAGAGTTTAAGCATTCTGGATGTTTAATCGTGGGAGTATCCATAAAGAAAAGGAAATGTGGGCTCGAGCAGTGACAANCATAAAGAAAAGGAAATGTGGGCTCGAGCAGTGACAATGTATTCTTATTATTCACAAAGCGTGAAGTTTGCAATAAACGCAACTAGACTGCAATTGGTAGGTGCTTTGTATAGTTAAGCTCACGCTATTTCCTAGTCATTTACTCGAGCTGTAATAGAGATTCAGAAAACTATCCTAAAACACTTGTTGCATTATATTGTGGTAACTTCACGTATATCCTGGTGGATACATGTAATTTTATCTGTTCAAACATGGTATAATCCCTTTCCAAAAACGATGTTGTAAAATAATTTAATTTACCATTCAGTTAGTAGAGACCAAAAATTTCAAATTATATTTGTTTAAATTAGACCCCTAGCCAGAAATATATTTTGGAGAAGGGAGAACTTTTATTGATTGTAACTTTTAGTTATTTGTCTTCAAAATATTAAGACTTTGTTCAATGGTTTAATTCATTAACAAATGGTAAATTAACAATATTGTATTCCGAAAAAATATTTTCATTACAACTTATTAATAATTTTGGGAGGGAATGTGATCCACTGAATTCTCTCTCTAGCTACATACTTGACTAAAATTTTTATGTCATTGGTGTCTGAGTATTCGAGATAGCAATCTCAATTTATCTTCAATAATCAAGAAGATCGACAGTTGATGATTATTGTATCATGGTTATTTCACACATCTGGTCTTCTTTAATGAGCTATTGGTGCTTTATTTATATATAACACTGATTTCACAGCAACGTCACTAATTTCGTAAGCGCCCAGAATAATAAAAATTATAGTTGAGACTTACTACCAAAGGTGATCTGATGAGAAGAAGAATGAAATGGAATCTCCCCATAACGTCCTACATTGTTGAAAGCAATTTTGTCGTTCGTTTTATTTTTCCAATTATCTTTCGGTAATCACCGTGATATACGTTAGATTGGCGTCAGTACTGTCAGACAACCAGAAAATCATGCTAATTCATAACTCGTGTATCATCAGTATTGTGAGTTAGAGCTGCTAATAAAAATCCTTTGAAAGACAGGCTCACGAGACCAGTAAGAAAAGGCATGCGAATATATACACTTAAACAGTTGTGAAGCTTATGCCATACTCTAAATGTTGCTTTCAAAGCTCCCTCCCAATTAATACAAATATTCGATTAAAAATAGCTTAAGTGCTTTTTCAGAGTAAACTTACGTGCTTACTTAATTATTTAATAAACATTTTCCAATGTAATCAATTGAGTATCAACTGCCTGTAGTCCATATTTTTGATGTAGTAATGTGTACGATTTGGGATTTCGATAAATAAAATTGAATTTGACTTCTTCACTTTGAAAGGAAATTCTTACTTTCAACGATGGTAAATACCAGTGCAGAAAATTAATTGACAAGTAAATATAGAGCGCAAATATAGGAAAATCAAAAGAGACTTCATCAAGTATATATCATTGAAAAAATAAATCGGAGAACATGTGTTTTCTGTTATCTTATCGATTCACTGCAATTTTTCACACGCAAAACTTAAACATCCAGAAATTCTTGAATTTCTTACTTCATGTTCGTTAATAATCATATCACTAGTACACTTATTGTCGACAGCATAGACATACGATACGTTTGCAGTATATCATCGTAAAATCTGGAATTATTCGAGATTCAAATCGTACCTTTGTATCATTGGTCACTACCCTAGTATCGGACCAATAAGGATGAATAATTGCGTAATACTTCATTTAACGGGACAAGAACGCGTTCGATCCTTTTCTCCTCCAAAAGCATTCGGTGTCAGATCACTCCGTGGATTTATGCTATTATAATTATTATTGAATGGTAGTTGAAGGCTTAAGACTGAACATACTTTTGTAACCGCATCAATAATTAAACATAACAAAACTAACATATAAAAACGGTACAACACTTTAAAACATATTTAAGTACTGAATAGGTTTTAAAGTATAAAAAACTTTTGAGGTGGAGATCCAGAGAGCAGAGTCAATGTACAGCCTCTGTCGTAGCTTTCAACTCTTGTGTCCCACAAAAGGACCTGCGTGAGCATTCATTTACCACGCGTTCCATCGTTGTTGCGGTTCTCCACAGTACAGCGGTTGGAATTCGATTGAAGTGAAAAATCATTAAAACTGGAAGACAGTTTATTGCAAACAACTGAAGAATTGGGTTAACGTAGGGAAAAGAAGTCATAAGTGAAATAATTTGTGATGACGTAAAGTGTAAATACATTCCTCCGAGATTTTACAAAATCTCATCAACCGAACCGCGCGAGTTACTCACAAGAATAAACTAGATGTAACTTCCAGTTTTATTTTCAGGTGGTATATAATTTTATCCAAGTCCTTGATATACACAATCCTTGATCGACTTATAATGAATGAAAAAAATTCTTGACGATTTCGTCTAAATGAAAAGATTACGATCCGATCAACTTAATTGAATGACTACTTATATTAAAGTCTGAAGAGTGGTAAAATATAACGGAAACGTTGGCTGAGAAGAGACTCGTTAAATGTTTCAATTATAACTCTCACGAATTTTTCTCGTTTCCTAATCATTTTCCTCTAAATTTCCATATCACAATTTTGTATGAATAGTAGATATTCCTTTGTGGCTCCAGTGACATGAAAATTTTTTCTCGTGTGTATGTATGCAACAGGCCACCTAGATCGCACATCAATCGACTTGAATTACGAAGGACTCTGCGGTTGGGCTCCGAAGCCGCGGTCCGGTCTGACGGGCTTTTTCGCGTATCAAAGCCAAACGAGTACCCTCCGATTTCGCGATGTAGTATCCTCTTTTCATTCTTTTCCCACGCATACTTCACGTAAGGTGTTAACATTTCGTTTCAAAAGGATAACATAATTGTACTTTGTTTATTTCAATTATTATTTGTAACCAACTTATTGTTTGGTAAATAAATACAACTTATTTTGTCAGATACATAGGTCACCTTTAACCTTACACAGGAATCTCTTCTAATTCTAAGAACTGCAATAATTTTTTGATTTTTTGATTTAGTACATCGGTTTGAATAGACTTCAATCTACCAGTTTGACATTCGATATAATTTTCCCTGCATTAAAATTAGTTTTTTAAATGAAATATTATATATATATATATATATATATATAATGTTTGCAGTTTAGTGTTTCCATCACTCTATCTAACCCTTCCTCTTTCATTCCAAATCGCTGATTATGAAAAAAAAATAATCTGAGTGGATTGCAAACTGAGTATTATCATGAGATGTCAAACACTAATCTCTTTTACTTCCAGAAATATTATGAAAGAAGAAAACTGGGATTCATTAGTAACCGGCACGTAGCTAGGGGAGGAGGGAGGGAGGCTCGAGACGCCCATGTCCCTTTAAAATTATTTAAAACTAGTGAAGGTATACATAAAATTTGTACATATAAATTATTATTTTTTATAATTAGTAAACTAAATAATGTGAATTTAATAATGGAACAAATCCACCACGTTTTCAGGACAAATGAACTAATATCAATAAATTATTGACGAGAAGTTTGGGCACTCAACCATAATTAATTTCCGACTACGAGTCTGTCTCTAAAATTCTCATATAGTTCCAGAAAGCAACGATGACATGTATTGTCAGCTAATAGGATTAAAAATTAGACTCAGATCAGTTTACTGAAGTCATTTTATACATGAACATATTTGACATGGAATGAGTAACCTTAACTGTTATCGAAAGAAAATTTATGGATGTTAATAGCAGGAATCAGAAACTCTAAATAACAAAATTAAAAAAATATCTCCCAATAATTAAATATTTCCAAGTGTTATCTTTGAGTAGCAGTAAATTATGTGTGACATATAACGTAGCCTTTTTACCTGTGTTACCGATATCAGTGTAACCAAAATAATAATGATGTATAAAACCAAGAATTTGTAAGATTGTATGAAACTTATAACGTAAAAATTGGTATTTTTCCATACGAAAGAGAAAAAAAAGTAACAAATAAGCTAACAATAGCTCAAATCAGATGAAATCTTCCACAAGTGCTTAAGAAGAAGAAAACAAAAATCCTGGTGACTATCTAGGGATCTTCAGAAATATAGGGTGGAGGCTGGTCTAGTTCGTGCACCTTTGACCTCCCTCGTTTGTTCAAACCGGAGACAGGTAAAAGACTGAATTTAGGACAATGTACTGAGCTAGATTCAATCCATTATTTAATAGGTCCAATTTCTTATACTTATATATAATGCGGTGAATTCTTGATAAATTCGGCACTGACTAAGTCACTTCGAGAGTCTGAGATTAGTGCATAGTGCACTTATGGTATGATAGATAGATAAATAAATAAATAATAGAGAGTTTTTAACTTCTAAAATCAATGTGTTTATTTAGTACGAAACTTTTCATAAAATTAAAGAAAGTAGGGATTGTAAATAATGCGGTATGATATTCTACTAAAAGATATGAAATGTCACCAAAACATCACTTAAAAATATCATGTCCGAGTAACAATCATGTTAATTGTAAAGAAGTGAGATCTAGATCTAGAACCTCCAAGAAAAACTCAACTATGGTAGTATCCAGCGTAAAGGCCCTGAAGAAAAACAACACCACCTTGTATTCAATACCTGATAAAGTATAATTCATTGTGTCATTTTCAACTTCAAAGCCCATGAACTCGAAATGATTTGAAACATGCACACGCAACTGGTGATTCACGGAATAGGTATTAATTGCGTTGGAACTCACGCGGTTTCACTATTATTATTTTATTTTCAGTCTAAAAGTTAATAATTATTTTCTTAGTGTACCCTACAAAATTTTATAAGCGTCCCTCAATAATTTAAATTTATTTAAACATAAGAGTTTCTTTCATGGCCTGTTTCAAAATATCACCAAATTTAATAAGTAGTACATCAGAAAAATAAATAGATAACAGGAACCATACAGAATTACGCTAATACTGCTAATACATGCTTAGGACTTGTATGAAAAAGATATGAATGTCCGTTTGCGAGAGATGAATAAAATTTTGAAATATCGTCCTGACTGTCCTAGAATATAAATATTTAAGACTAGAATTGACAGAGCTATTAATCTGAAGAAAAAATGCTAATTAGTTTATTATCCTCCACGTGGTCATACTGCTTTTTTGACCCTCTTTATTATTTTGTTTATTTTTATTATTTTATTTTGTTACAAAATTTTGTTCATTATTTATTATTATTTTGTGACAAAATGCATAATATTTTGACTTTCTATTAACATTTTATTGATATCCCACTTCCTTAAGACATTGTTTGTATTAACAATTTTCAACAATCAAGAATCATCATATCATCGAACCTGTATGACAGGAGGAACTACAGGAGATACATACATTTTTCTTACCATCCATACCATTAATGTTATAAAGGTAAAATATCTGTAACAGAGTTCAAAAACGAATATTGATGCACTCTTCTTCCCCACGTGTTCTCGGGTACCTACGAAGCGATCGAAAATAAGAATTTAATGTATTATTATGTTATTTATTTCACCTTGTTATAGACGCCTATCACCTTTTATGGAAGTTGATCAGTTTAGTAGTAGAGGAAGTGAGAGAAATATAGTAGATTCTATTAAAGCACCTGAAAGTATATCTTATTTGCAGGTCCCAACTATTGTTCCAGTATTATATAATGAAATTAATAAACAAAATTGTCAANAAGTATATCTTATTTGCAGGTCCCAACTATTGTTCCAGTATTATATAATGAAATTAATAAACAAAATTGTCAAAATAGTGGTAAATAGTACATTTGACTTAGAAGTGATAATGTGAGTGACATTGACAAAGGTTTCATCGCTTCTTTTAACATTTGGAAATAATTCTTGTGACAAACAGTCACTGATATTTTTGTAGTATACAGATTACATTTAAGACATACATTAAAGATACATCTCACACAACCATTAAGAACGGATACAAATTGTCTCTAAATCCCACACAAACGACAGAATGTTTTGGCGAAACTAATTTCATTTTTCTTGCTTTCGAGTGGTAATGTGCCGGAAAGTAAAGACAACATTCTAACAAAACATTCTAACCGAAATTTGAAGGAATTTCCACAACTCTCGCTTCTTTTCTCCGGATTCTTCTGACGCAATGACCTGGAAACCTTATCTTCCCTCAATGCAAACAATGCACAACGGGCTTTGCCCCTCATTTAGAGTAGCCTCTAATTGAAACAGACAAATGAAGGAATCGTAAGAGATTCTAATTCCCAAATTCATGAAGCATTGTGTGCTGATTCAGGATGAGATTATTTGAGATTTAGTATAGGTCTTGGGTATGATAAAGGACTAACGATTTGCTTTTATATTCTCTTCTCTCTTCAAGTACATATTTGGGACGAAAATCTGATAATAAAGATGTAAACATAAATGCATAGGTGTTTCGGATTCGGTGCTATGCCAAGAGCTTGTCTAGAGCTTTATGTTAAGATCACATATCTAGAGCTTTATATTAAGTGAAGAAACAGAAACTTAGTGGAATTAAAAATTTCTCCCTAAATTTTTCTACTGAAAGCAATTAATAAAGTATTCTTCTTAATTCTATAAATTACTTTATACAATATTTAGTTTTTCAATAAAGGACGATCACGAACAATTGAGAGCTTAAGTTAGTTAATGAGTAATAATATTTTTTTTCTGAAACATTCATTGGAAAATGGGTTAGAGACAAAACTTTGATTGCGTGCATAATGGACTCTTTCTGTAATTTCAGAGTATTGATCTATTCGTCTCTGAACCCAATACTTAAACTTCGTGACTGAAAAGAAATACTTTCAAGGATGTAGAACACCCTCATTCCCCGTTGCATGCTACCACGTGCGCGGCTCAATGAATCTCAGAACGAGGTGATAGAAAATTCGTATTAACTCTTTTCCTAGTAAAAGACAAGTATATATGGCTATGTACATTTGAAAGTGGACTAATTTTGAAGAACAAAAATATCATTATGCCAAGTGGATGCGGTACATAAATATTAACATGTTGCAGACATAATCAAATGATCTTTTTGTAGACTTGAGAAGCTAAGTAGATTATATTACTAAACATTGGGTCTGTTTCACGAGAAATAATTATCTAATTATTTCACCCCTCGACGTAAACTTACGGTTAGCCCCCCCTGGAATTTATTTTATTTCTTCATCAATATGAATAACAACCACTGTTTATATTTTGACACCTGCTTTATTTTGAACATATCCGGGATCCGAGCATACATTTTGCTGTCATCATTGTGTTATCTTGTCCACTTACCATCCCTGATAGTACTTTACCATAGTATTAATATGTCCTGCAACAAATACATTAGTCTCGTAACTTATAATACTTTAACCTTCCTGGTATGAACAAAACCAATACATCAAGATGCGAACAAATATTTTTAATCCATTCAAATTTCTAATGAGAAATTTTTGACAACTTTCGAAGTGTAATTACATTGTTTCCTTTCAAGAATAGAAGCACTCTTTAAACTGGAACAGTTTCTTTAAAATATTACCAGATATACATAATACTAATGGACTCAATAATAATTACATTACATCGAGAAACTTTGTCCTGGACGAATCGTTATATTTATTATCACAATATGAATATCCCGATGGAGGTAAGGAAAATGACCTTATATTTAACACATCTTTTTCCAGTTATCTAATTGATGTTAGTGACAAGTTGCGATTAGATTTGATTTATATTATTCCATAAATGCACAGTTGATGATATTAATAATAATAATAATAATAATAATAATATATTCGTGTAATATAAGATTCGGACAGCACTCTTCCGCACAACCAAGAGATCATGACATCTTCGTTCAAAACTCCACTTTCCAAATATTTGTGAGAATAATATGACATTAGGAGCCATGTAAGACAGGAAAGGGATCGAAACCCTTCTGTTACTTCGCACCAGATCAACATTTCTGCGTGGGTACTGGGTCACGGTCGGCTGGCCAGCCGGATGAGCGACTACTATTCCACGCGAGGCTGTCTTCTTTTTTCTCGTGCACACAAAGAAGAATGCCTCAAGCCGGACGCGCCGCATATGAGGGCGAGGGAGGTCGTAGTGCTGTTGGCAGCGGCGAAGTGCTCTCTGTGATAATGGGAAATGAATGGTAAACAAGTAAATTATGAAAAGCTCTCGAGACTGAAGAGTGGAAATTAAGTTACTTCATTCCGCGTTTTAATAAAGGTATCATCCGAACATTTGCACGGGGTCTCCTGAATGTGAAGAATGACAGTACGAACGATTGTACGAAAACTAGGTCACAACTACATAATGAAGCAGAATCAAGGACTACAATAGGAAAAATCATCTGAAATTAATGAATAAATCTCATAAGCGGAGTGATCCGGATTATTTATGTATTATGTTTATGTATTATGTATATCCTCAATAACAGTGACGAGATTAACGCAGGGATTCGAGGTGTAACGATGGTAACATATCGTACATATGAAAGTGGGATGACTTGGAAACTTCCAAGACTAATATAATGAACAATAAAACAATTATGGCGATATAAAATAAATGTAATAAAAATATAAAAATGGATAATTGTGTTTAAAATTTATCTTCTAAATTTATCAAAGTGTGAGAAAGTTTCAGAAACAGAAGTATTTCATAAATGATTATCAATAGTGTGAGAAATATTTCAGTGATAAATATCAATAGTATTGTTTGTTTCCAGTACTTTAAAAAAATATATATATGGCGTAGATGAGAAGTCGACTAGAGGCAAAGTAGTCGATGTATGAAATAGCTGTGATGGCAATAAGAGGCGATAATTGAACTAATGCTAACTCGATAAATGCTGTTATTCGTAGGGGCGGATATACCAATAAAAGTTTATGGTAACCTCTCTCCTAGTTTTGGTAGTGGTGTTGACGTGATGAGTGGCGACAAAAATGGTATCTGCGGCGGCGCTGGTTTTTGGTGGCAGCGTTTATTCTCGCAGAGGCGGCATTCATAGTGAGGGCCAATGGAGCTCGTTCGTTGAACCGCGAACCAATGCCAGGTGCCGCAGGCATCGTGACGTAACCATGGACCCGTTAGACCAAGGCGCGCAGGCGCACATGTGAAGTGCTGTCCCCACCACCGACGTCGCCTCCGACGAAGCCTCTGTTGCCTCTATTTTCTGCCCTCCTTCACCCCACTTCCTCCCTCAGACATACACACGACTACCTGTGGAATGTGTGCTGCGCGCCGAGCCAGGTGGATAATAATGCTCGCTTTCTTTCCCATTCGTCTGCGTCTTTTGTATGCTTTTTTGTATTATTACTTGTTCATGTAGACACCTGCATATTCTTGTAGTGTGTTATTAAATAAATCTTTTATATAAAATTTATGTTTAATCGGACTGTTTATAAATATTCAACAACTTTGCAAATCTGTACAAATTGTTGAATATTAATAAAACTCGGCGAAATGATGTTAAACTGTTTAAAATCCCGGCCCGCTTTTCTTTCGGGTAGAGGCGGATTTGTATACAGGCCCACTAGCCTCGGTTCTAGAAGTGGCAGCATTTGGGATGGAAGAATAATTAGTAATTTCGAATTTTGTTTGCTGTCAGAGAATAAATTAATCTTCCTCTATGTGGTCATATGCAGCTAGTAACACCTATTTTAAAGAATATGTTATTATCGTTATTACTATTTATTATCGTTATTACTGTTTTTCTTCTTCTTCACATTCTAATAAAATGGGTGCTTGTAATGCATAGGCAATTTGCCTGGTTCCTTGCAGTACTACTGTTATGATTGAGATAGATTTTTTGACTATGTGACACGTGTTCAACAAAACACACTTCTGTATCCTAGGTACCAATTACTCCATTCACAAATCGTCCAAACCTTTCTTCAGGGCCTTAGGCACTATCCTAGTCGTAGGTATCACAAGAGGAACAATTCTGACGGTCTCCAAATGAAACAATTTCTTCAATTCTTCAGCCAACGCAGCTATTCTTAATGATTTTTCCTGTCCGAGTTGTCCTTGGGTTTTAATTGAGGGGGATTGTCACGTCAGTTAAAAACGCTCACCTTCTTTTTGCTTCTCTATGTTCATAATTTCCATATAATAATGATATATTATTATTATTATTATTACTGAATAATGATATACGATGTTTTATCGTTTTACCCGTCACACGTGGACGGAAATTCGCGCGAATTTCTCGTGAAAGCATTATGCCGCGCCAATGGAGGTAAAACGTAACTGGTAAGGCCACCTATGAGGACATAACATTAGAGGCATTAGGGGTAAATAAAAGTTTGAACGAAAATGTAGTTAGATTAAGGTCGTAGTGTGAGGTGCTATACTCAAATTTCTTGATAGATCTTGAGATCATTACACTCAGTGAAATAATACTTGGACAGTAATTCTACTACTGAGAGTGTGTGCATTTTAGTGAACTGATTTGATGTCGCCTAAATGAAACGTATCGCTCGGTAAAATTCAAGTAGAGAGGAAAGGAAAGCTGAATACAGAAAGTAACACTTGACAGTGATTGTAATGGATGGTATTTACGACGCCACCACATAGACCGCGATAGGTGAACTTTATTAGAGGAACACAATAAAGATTTTAAAAATTAATTTGATATAAATTCCAATATTTCCGCGAATGAAGGTAATCAGCCAGAAATCCATACAAGAATTAGATTCCTACTATCATCTACTCATTCTTGGGGAAACGATGCTTATTTATTTAGTAATTACTCTACAATGAGCTTTCACTCATTTTTTTAAATCAACAAAATCCTGTCTGTCACAATTCTTCAGTAAAAATGTTCTAACCTCGCTAAACCCATCCAGGTCCGGGTTTTTCTTCCGTTCTTCTTCGGATAGAGGTGGATTCATTTATATGGTCTCTCTAGGTTCTGGCCTCGTGGGTCTGTCTTATTAATATTCTTATTATTATTATTAATCTCCAATTCAAATTATTTTAACAGTCATGATTTGTTGGAAATATTTTCCGAAAAATTTTAATATTTAATAACAGATAATTGTTAGATAACTTTTTTTGTTTTCTATTAAATACAAATTTGTTGATATTATAACATATAGCTAACCATTTTTATTCAAATCTCCATAATTTTGCAGAAACGATAAATTTTCCAATGTCTTAGGATCTTCAACTGGAATTGATGAGATGACCCTTGCTTATTTCCGCAGAGTAAATTAGTTTACTGTCCTCCACGTGGTCACATGCAGTTATAACTGCCGTTTTAACAATAAATTTATTATAGTTTTTATTATTATTTTTTTCAAACATTGCGTTGCTTTCGAAACTTACATTCTCACTGCTTATCCACTAGTTCTCTTTTGAATCCATTTCACCTTAATAATTTAATTTATTGATATAATTAATCCACGTTGCCTACCTTTCTCTTTTTCACACACCATCATAGTATATCAGATTGACAATCAGCGTCAGCATAGAGAGCTCACATTTCATGTCATACACAGTACATCCAGAATTTCATTCATTTGAGGGGTCTTGTACAGAGACATATTAATTATTTTCACGTTCTTATCTATAAAATTCATCGTTAACAATATCCTCGTCAATAATAATCCGGTTTATATTTTCCTCTTCCGTGTCGAATCGTGTATTTTGTTATCTGCTATGATGTTATCACCTTGAAATTAATGCATGCTCTCGTTTCTGATCTGTTTCAATCAGACTCATATTATTTTTATTTTATTAATTTCTTCCGCCACTGTTTGTTTCCTTTTCCTTCTACCACATTCATCACAATAGTTAAATGGAACTTTGTGATCATTTGAGATTAAATTTTTAACTGAAATACGTACACTCACTTTCAATAACTTACAATGGATGTTGATTAAATAGTAATCTAGGGAACTGCTGTTTATTTTCGAAATAAATTTATTGAAAATGAACTGCTATATGTGTAATCGATCAAACCCGTTTGTTATTCTAAACACTCGAGGATTATGCTTTGAAAGTAAGTTGTGCGAATTGAGTGCTGAGAGGAACCCAGTCCCATTCTCTTAGAGGTCAGTTGTAGCCTTTGGGGTAGGTCGAATTCTACTTAGGTCTTACCAATAGACCATCCTCTCGTATGGGTTTCGCGGCCACACGACCTACATAAGTTACCTCTCCTCTTACTAGGAATTTATAATAGTCGCTGTACAGCAGTCTCGTCCACAAATCGGATAATTTGTTCACTTTTTTATGTTTACAACAGTTGTAAAGAGAGATACGTATGTGATGAAGGAAATGTTATGAGGAAGTCATAATGACCCTGCACTTTTGTTGCCACAATAAACAGAGTGATTAACTCTTAAATACAAATATTTATACAACAACAAAGTGATTTTCAAGAACTGTAGAAAATGAAATAAAATTAACTCTCTTAAAATATCAATATAAAATTTAACACACTTTTTCAACGAATGTGTAACCAAGTTGTTTTCACATCTTCCTTATAAGTAATGGATTAAATGGAAGAATATATTATTTAAAAATCGAAGTAAAAATATTATAATAAAACTACATATATGGTGACTATATATGGAGACTATACTGGGAGACATATATGGAGACTATGTACTGGGAGACATATGGAGACTATGTCCTAGGAGACATATGGAGACTATATACTTACGATAAATGACACTCGTGGGACACAGAAAAGTTTTTTAGAACATACGAGTATGAATCAAAGATCTGAAGAATCCTAACGTTCCAGAATGCTACTTTACTAGAAAAAGCAAGGAACCATGGCAGCTCTACCTGAAAATTAATTAAGAGTATTTGCGCACAAAAAATTAGTTGTTCGAAGCATGTGTTATTACAGGTTATAATTCCGTGTCGTAATTAATGTATGCATCTAAGAAGGATGTACTGCTTTCTCCTTCCCGTACATGTATGATTTTTTTTGGTGGGGGGATGGGATGTATTATGTTTTTCATTTATTCACTCGCGGTGACTGAACAGAAGTAATATTTCTTACAATACGAAATAATCTAAACCGCGTATCTTCGCTTAAGAAGCGACAGAGGTAATGCAGTCATAATTCTTTGAGAGTCGCCAAAGTGGTTTAATGTTTTCTTGGTGTCTTGCGCTGGTTGCAAGGAGCCCTAACGAAGACTTTTAAAAAGTCGAAACGTTAGCAATTTGATGGATGATGATCAAACCTCAAGAATTGTGTGTTATACAAATGTTCACAATTATTCACAGATTACAAAATGTTCACAAAATGAAAAAAAAAATTCCGTTAAAAAAATTGTTTGAAGTAAAAAACATGACAGCACTAAATTACCGATGGGCAAGCCAGTGAAGTCGATCTTTATCAGTCTACAAAACTTTACGAATGCCGTTTCATATAAATATTCCACATTATTGATATTGCAGTACCAGGACTTAGTTTATTACTCAGTCCTATATGGGACGGTGTATATTTTTGGGATCTGTGTTTAGTCATGCATTTTTTGTAGAATTCGAAGGAGTTGAGGAGACATCTTTAAATAATTCAGAGAAAGTGAACAATACATAAAAAATTTGTCATATCCCTCGATATTAATTTCATATCTATATCAGTCGGTGGTTTCAAATAACGAATTCTTTACTATACCAAAGAAAATAGGGATTAAGGATACTAATGAACTCTAAATTAAATAACTATATATTAGTTTATTGTCATCCACGTGGTCATACGCAGTTTGAACTGCTTTACTGACAATAAATTTATTTACTTAAATTTCACATAAACACTAGAAAACTACCAAAATAATTAAATAAAATATATAGTTAAATAAATGGATATTAATTAAGATTTGAGAAAGAATTTTTGGAAACAAAAAGTAGAAAATTCTAAATGCGACAAAAAATGCAAGTTAACGAGCTAGTGAATACACAAAATATAGATATATAAACTACAAAGGGATTTTTCTCTGTTTTAATGGACAAAAACTTCACTTCTTATTTGACGAATTGTGCTCATAATATATTCCCCTCGTATCATGAAGTACTTGGGTTACATCAGATAATTCGTATGTGATGCATCGCCCTTGTCCATGCGACAAACACACTAGAAAGAAAGCCCTTTCCAAGCCTTCCACTTTCATCTCATGCAAAGCACGTCCCAAATCCTCGCATTACTCCGGAATGCTGGAGAAGCAATTCATCGGAGGAACGACCCGAGAGACGCATCCGTCGCGTCAGACCTCGCCGCACGCAGCTTCTCCGAAGGACCAGACACCAAATTGCTTCTCTTTGGATGTGCCAGCGGCCCGCGGAACATCACACACCTCGGATGCTGCCGGAACAAGGACACACGCGCTCCGACAAAGAAGAGAAAAGGACGACGACTGGGTTCATTTGATGTTCGAGATATTCCCATTCCGATTTGCTCACGAAGTGAGAGATATTAGCACTGAAAAATTTGCTTCAGTTTTATGAAGTTTCGATACAACAAACGAGAGAAAAGAATACTCCACGATCTCGTAAAAAAAGAGGTCATCGAATTCACTCAAAGTACTTGGAAGAGTTGAAAAACCGGGAGGATTGAGCTCGTGATGGCNATATACATACAACAATTCTCTTTCAACAATATTAGAATTTCTTTTACGAGACGAAAAATGTTTACGGTAAAACCAAAACTGGAACCGAACAAAAAAAAACGATTAAAAAGAATAAACATTGAATTTTTTATGTCTTTTACAATAAACATTTTATCATGAATTGGCCTGTACCTATTATTTTGAGGCTTCCTGAAAAATATTACTGATTTTTTTTGTGTAGTGATCTATCCATATTGTACAAAAATTATTTACTCCGCATTGATAAGCGTGAGTTTAAATAACTCCAACTTTTCTATACTTAAACTATTCTACACTTAAATTATTGCGTATATTTAAAATCGTGTGATTTGGATATTCATAATATCATCCATCACATTTTATAAAATTTGCTGTAGAACCTAGAATATTTCATCGTTAAAATATAAAATAAGAATTTAACACGATATTGCTATGCTCTATTTTCGAAATCCCACCATTCATTCTTTAATTGTTTAGCTTTCCCCGCTTTATATTATTACTTTTATGTGTAATACAAAGTAATTTTAATATAGATAATACTTCATTGCAAATTACAAAATATTAAAACAAACACAATCAATTCATGTTTTTCTCACATTCAATTTTAAAAAACCTTCAATTGTCAACTGATTGTTTTGTAGCGATTTGTACTTTCATAATTTAAATAACTAGCCCATTTCATAAGCAATTTAAATAAAGTAATTTATTCATGTTTCTATCTTAGAACAAACTTATCAAAATTGATGTATACGAGCTAGTTAAATATTTGACGAAAAACGAAATTATTATACTGCACAGTACGTTACTCGTATAATACGTAACACATTTCAGTCACGTTATACGGACTTATTCGGAGATGTTAAAATTACCAGTATTTCACGCTTAGTGGATATGAAATCGTTGAATCAAAATTCGCATGTATGAAGCGAGTCAAGAGATGTACATCATTGTTTCAAACAATACTGATATGAGATTACTTCCCATGCGACTATTCCGCTGTGCAATCTTCGTCTTGCGAGGAGTGTGTGCATGGTTTGTTGAATGCGAAGGCTTTTATGTCAAGTAGGTCATTCCACTCTAGTCTATGTCTCATCGACTCCAGGAAGTCATAAAGTGAGTAATATCCTATACAGATGCAAGGGAACGGATTTGTATCTAGTGGGTGATATACTTAATGACTCCACGAAGATAGCGTGCATGAAGATAGCGCACGAAACATTAAATGCTCTGCACTATCAAGACTCAGTCAACATGCGACTCGACTGAGGCAGAATGAGAAGAGGATAGGTCATTAAGAAGCTACCGAGTCCTTTCAAAGATTCTAGAAAGTAGCAATTCCCCAAATTAGACGAAATTGGCGAAGAATCCCAAAGCTAAACCTCAAAATTACTCTCGAAATTCAAGCTGAAATAAACACGACGTCTAAGTCAAGACTTTCTCTGAGTTTGGTCCGCAGTGAAAGAAAAATAGAGTTCATAGTGCTTTAGTAGCCATAAACTATATTAGTGTGATGCTTTAACGCAGAAATGAGTGATTGAAATGGTCTGTTCGGCGTACGAGAACACTTTCTCAACAGAAATCAATTCTTTCAGGTTATTGAACTTTCTGTAAGAAACATTATCGAAGCCTATCAGCTCCATTGTATGTTCTGTTATAACCCACTAACTCAATCACGAGCATTCAAATATGATTCTTCTCCTTCTCCTCAACATCATCATCTTCTTCTTCTCCTTCTTCTCATCATCATCATCTTCTTCTTCTCCTTATCATCATCATCTTCTTCTTCTCCTCATCATCATAATTTTCTTTCCTTCTTCTCCTCCTCCTCCTCCTCCTCCTCCTCCTCCTCCTCATCATCATCATCATCATCATCATCATCATAATTTTCTTGACTTCTTCTCCTCCTCCTCCTCATCTTCTTCTTCTCCTCAACATCTTCTCCTCCTCCTCCTCATCATCTTCTTCTTCGTCTTCTCATCATCATCATCATCTGCATCTCATCATCTTCTTTTCTTCTTCTCATCTTCTTCTTTTCTTCTTCTCATCTTCCTCTTCTTATCATCATATCTTCCTCTCCTTATCATCATATCTTCCTCTCCTTATCATCATATCTTCCTCTTCTTATCTTCATATATTCCTCTTCTTATCTTCATCTTCATATCATCATCTTCTTATCTTCATATCATCTTCTTATCTTCATATCTTCATAGTCTTATCTTTATATCTTCATAGTCTTATCTTTATATCTTCTTATCTTCATATCGTCTTCTTATCTTCATGTCATCTTATTTTTTCTTCTTCTTCCTCTTCTTCTTCTTCTTCTTCAAATTTTTCATGTAATGCCTAATGGATATTTTGAAATTGACGGTTCATCATGCCCGCTTATGATTTTAATACACTTCTAGCAATCATGTCGGGTCTCATTTTTTCTTTTTATATAAAGATAATATATTAAGGGAGACCTGAAAATATTTCCGACATGTTATTAGTATTAATTTTCTTTTGATTTGAATGTAGTTATTCTTTTTGATACCGTATGACTTCATTTAAATTCTACATGTGGATTCATTACGTGAAAATAAAGAAGATATCGAAAAATTGAATGTTAATTTAATATAGACTGATAAAGATAAATTTTATTATTTTTTTCCCACATTTGTAGATATAATGTAAAACTTTCTCGTTAAAAACTATACGGGTTGTAGTAATAATGTAACGACTCGTTTGAAAATTCAAAAAAAAATAATTTGAATACAAAATTGAAATACAAAATTTACAAGAGAAACATTTTTATATAAATGGATTAGAACCCTCCGTTAGATATAATGAATTCACTTCAGTTTTTAAAGAAAAAAACCCGTTCTTTTAATTTCAGAACACATTTATATAAATCGGCATTTTAAAACAAAAATTTTTTAAAAATCTTCCAACACATCAGATTTTCGTCAACTGAATCACGTGATGAGATTTAGTTTTGTGTTCTCTGAAGGATTTGTTTGATGCGTAAAAAGATTATTCATGTACTTTTTGACACAAACAACAACACAAAATAGAATCATGCACATCCTTTAAGTCACGTCTCCTCTAGAGGATAGCGTTATTTTGTTGAAAAAATAAAGAAAATATTTTGTATCTACTTGTATATTAAAAAATCAATAATCTTGTGAACTCATCAGAGGTATAGATCATTTGCACAGTTATTTTGCAACGAAACTGGTATTCCAGGCTGATAGTGACTTCAATATTTCACCGGCTGTTCATACTACCGCACCGCGTTTTGCACTAATGAACCAAGAAAGAGTGATTATTATTTCTTTCGAAGCACTTCATTTGTGGACTCCCTTGCACGACTCCTGAGATACCGCTGAACTTAATTGCATCACTCAATCACAGTGACACAAAAGTTAAAAGTGATGTAACGTTTTAAATAATGCATTTTGATGGAATGTATTTTCCCGTTTTACGACTTCGCGGAATATAAAATGTTCTCTGAAATAATTGCTAAATGAGTCACACAAAGCAAACTGCTTCTACATACTTCTCACAAGTTTGCCGAAAAGAGTTGAAATTGCACAAGTATACATTCTATCACGTGATCTGTCATTAGGACAATGAAGTCACGATTCTTCGTTTTCAAGTCTTGTAATGCTATTGTTTCATCATCATTTTGTTTGCCAATATATCACACTGGTATTAGCTTACTCTCCTGTATATCCCTCCGATGCTTCTTTAAAGAGGAATATTGGCATCATCTGCATTAATTTTGCGATATAATGTATAAAATTAGGGAAAATACAAGTATTTCTATATTCTTATTCGTATTAATACATATTATAACCCACACCTGTTAGCGTGGGATTTTATACGAGATTACCTTTTTTTTCTTTAATTTTTGGAGTTGATAAGTTTCTGGAATTGCGGTCTCATGATCTTATTTTAACCGGTTGGTAATGTGAAATGGGAATGGTTGAGAGAAATCACATGGATTTGATTCCACAACTTATGAGAGCTCCTACTATTCCCTCTTACTACATCAGCTTTATCTGCAAAAGAGGAGATACATTAGGATTAATTATCGCTGTAAATTGACTGAAGGTTTTTCAGTATTACTTCAGTATGTCAGACTGAACACCAGTGCATCACGGTGCTTTTTATATTCAGCAACTGACCTTTAATTGTACTGACGAGGATAAGTAGCCGTGAGTCATAAATAATTATGAAAATTTGAGGGGGGGTATTCATATGTGAGAGGGAGTTGCTTACCGTAGGATAACGTCAGCAAATTGCTGGTGTATAGTCCAGTCGCCCGAAAGGAAATGACTGGGATTATTGTAATGCAGACGGACCATCGTCTCCTCGTCACTTCATTCCATTCCTTTTTTTGCGCTTCATAAATTGAGATCTTCCAACTTCATCTGTTTATCATATTTCAACGAATGTAACCAGGGAGGTAAAAAAATCGTTTATTACTTCATTCATTTTGTTCAGAATTTAAGGTGAAGTAAACACACAAATATTCACAAGTCAAACCGAACTTCAGTTATTTTGTCATTTGAAAACATTATACCGTTAAATAAACTTTTTGACAGTGATCGAGAATGAGATACGCAAATAAAACACATTGAAGGCAGTTTAATAACTATTTGAAAAGTATCTAAATTCGTCCACATTGAGCGTATCTTTATGAATACATTAATTTCGTCAATAAATATGCGTTAATGGAAAATTTCAATTGAATCGGTGTCCTTCTCTTGCTGTGTTTAGTATTGTTTTGCTGGAAAGAAAATTTAGTTTTGATATCATTTTTCTATGTCGATAGACTGCTAAATAAATTGTGAAATAATAATAATAATAATAAATTCAATCCACCACCTGTCCTAGAAAAGAGCCACTTACTGGGATAAGCAAATAATTACAGACAGAAAGTAGATCATATCAAGCCAGACATAATATTAGTAGACACATCTAAAATAAAAACTTTTATTATAGATATAGCTGATCCTTCCACTAACAATTTAAAAAAGAACAAACAAAAATTCAAAAATATCAGGCACTTAAGGCAGTAATTCAAAAGATCTGGAAACAAAATGAAGTAGTAATTATTCCCCTCATAATTTCAGCAACTGGTTTCATTTGCAAAACACTGAAAAGACATCTTGCAAGATTGCCATTGACTAGAAATGTTGTGCCAGAAATGCAGAAATATGTAATATTACAAACATGCCACCTAAGAAGGAAATTTCTTAGTCTCGACAAAGCCTAAATTTTACTTCCGGATTGGCGTAGAAGCCCGCCCCAGCTACCTGTTTGAAGAGAAAACACAATTGCACAACAACATCAGCAATAATAATAATAATAATAATAATAAATAATTTGATAATATCATAAGAAGATACTTCCTTCTGTATTTGACTTTCAAACGGAAATTATTTTACCTAAAATTAGAGGATTAATATGGAACGTTGACTATTTTTAATTAGATATAATATGCCATTTTAGCTACTTAGATACAAATAATGAGAAATTGAGGGGAATTAGGTCAATCGCACGCAATGTCGAGATGCTAGACTTCGCGTCTGGCGAAATCGTGAAACGACGCGACTGAGGGCCGGTTTCCGACTTCCAAGAGTCGACCTGTCCGTCCCTACTTAGAAGTTTCTCTCTTCAAGTGAGAGAAAAGGCAGAGTAGTCGGTTATTTCAGTTGCGTGTTTCCATGACAGTCAACGGATTACAGGTTTACTGAGTAGTATGCAATAAAGATTCGTTCAGATGATTCAAGGATATGAAGCTCGAAAGGGAGGTCACATGTGATAACACAAGAGCGAATGAAATTTCGAAAATGTAGCGGTTTTGTAGTTGCTTTAGTTTATGAAATTTACCTCTCAGGAGCGTTGAATTGGGAGGTTCGTGGTGTAATGTGCTCTTCTACCAGCTGAGGGGATGGCATTTTAAGGTTCTGCTGATCCAAGTGAATTTGACGTGGTTGACAAAGAAGGATCTGCGGCTAGTTTTCACTTTTCCTCTGCTATTCACATTCACACATCACAAGGAGGAAAATAGGGGGTTCACGGCATACCTTAAAAAATTATACTCTGAAAAATAGATCATTACCGTGGAACTTATAAAAAGAATTGCTGATTTAATGTTGGTATTGGTGATTGCGTTGGGGTTGAGTTCATACTTTTACGAGCATTTTGAATAAAAATGAAATATGAGCTATTGTGATATATTATACCTCAGACCCCCCGCCTCCCACCCAATTTAGAAAATACCGGCAACGTCCCTGCTCATTATTATCATCGTCATCCTACCTTCATGTTATTTGCGTATTAACCGCGTTGGACAGGTGCGGCAGAAAGAGCATCCGACACCTTCGCAGTTCCCCTGTTAAAGAGAAAGACATATTTCGGAATATAATTTTTAAAATCAGGAAAAAATGAGATTGAAATTTTTCACCCTTCTTGTTTCGAAATACGTCGAAACGTTTTATTAATTTATTTGCATATTGGAAATATTTATAAATTATAGAATCACTAGTTATATTATATAATATAATATAAGAATCATTTGAACATTATGAATTTTATAAAAAAGAATGTGGGAACATAGAGCAATTCCGACTAGGTATTAGCTTCCCCAAAACAGCTTATGAAACATACAATGGATCCAGAAATAACTTGATGAAGGACAAGTAAACCTCTGTTTCTAAGTACACATGATAGTGTTGAAGTATATTATACTAAACAAGATAAATCAATTGTAATCTCAAATAAGATTTTTATACATTTCGATAGATCTTGTCGAGACGCTAGTAGGCAACTTTTGATCTAACGATTATATTTACTTGATTCATAATGTGGCTAATGTGATATGAAAACTACTATTTGAAACAATTATTCTATCGTTTATTTAATTCAAAATATTCCGAATATTCTTAACCAAAATGTTATCGTTTTATGTTATAAAAGAAAATATAGTAGACATTAATGAGTCCCTTTTACATTATTTATAGTCATTTGCGACAAAGAAAAAAAATTGACATCCAATATTTAACTCGAATAAACGAAAACTAAAAATGCTTCAAGAACATTCCTTGTGAAGAAAATATCACCATAACTTGTTCCAACTGAGAAAGACAGCGAAGCTAATTGCTGACTAATTATCATTCACTAAACTCGCATACTTCTGATACTTCGTCTGAAGAAACAGTTTTTGAGCGAAATTCCTGGGTAATCGTAAAGCATCCACGATGAAACCCGAGGGAAAAGAGGAAGCTGGAAAAGGCGAGGGGAACGTCTTCTTGGTCGCTTCAAGAAATGACTTGTCATGATACCGAGGGAACTGCATTGACGGGAGACTTGGTATGCCGTGCCGTGCACAGTAGTCTGGAAGTGAATTCCAGCAGGATAAATAAGAAACAAATGGGGATCCAAACACGACCGGAACCAAGAACTAGGAACACAACCAGGTTTTCTGAGTAGAGGAGGTATGAAGACTCATTTATGATGTATGCAGATAAAATATTCATAAAGAAAATGAATAAATGTATTATAAGAATAAGCGAATAAACAATGTAAACACATGCACTGCTCATAATTATATTTCAGAAAGGCAATATATACCAATTGTATTTATCAAATTGTACATTTTTGACGGGGGACTCCTATTTTCTTGTACCCCAAGCTTCAGCGGAATCTTAAAATATCTGTCTTAAACCAAATCAGAGCAGAAAACTTATAATTTTCATGTTTGTTATTAATATCTCAGCATAAATATCTATGCTCAATAACATTTCGTAACATTTCTCTGCAGTTGCATCTTGTATTCGTACGATGTACGTGAGTTTAAAATATTTTAATTTTTCTATCGTTTGATAAAAGGTTACTCCAGACAGACCAAATAATGAATAATATTCATAATAATATAAACAAATTATTCTGACTCTAAATAACCGTTGAAAATAGTTATTCTATTTTTCAATGAAAATAATATTATTTAATGATAGCAATTACCTACAATTCTATAAATTTTATCAGGAGAGAAACATGTAATTGTCATATCAGCGCAATAACCGGGAACCAATATTTTAAATCGAGAAAAACCCTGTACCAGAACTAGAGCTGTTATAAAGATCACATACATTTTGTGCCCCATCACGCGCAGAAGTGTGCCTATGGATTCATTCCGAGAATTTTCGTCACCTATCAGATGACCAAATCAAAAAATAAGTTAATTATTATTTTCTAATTTTACGACGGAAATACCTTTATCAAGTTCATCCATAAACAAATTTGTATTCTTAAATAAAATTCCAATTTACCAATTATATTTTATTAATTATGATGGGTAACTATTGCAAATTCAATGTTTATCGAGGTATTAGAAAAAGGGTATAACTTCGAAAGTTGACATGATATTCCATGTTTATGGAAAGGTAAAATTAAAAAACTATATGTAATTAATAGAAATATTAGGTTACCCGTATTTTTTCTAGTTTTTAACATAATAAATGGAGAGTTTAGTTTTGCATACAAATGTTTGTCTAAAGATTTTTGTCCTAAAAAACAAAATGTTCAAACAAACAAAAGTTTAAGTGTTCAACTTCGTTTAAACACTTAAACTTTCTGCATACAAACAATTAAACTGTAAATTTTAATTAAACAATTCAACGTTTCATTTATTGCGTATATTATATAAAAATGTTTTACATCAATTTTGTCCTTTTAGAAGTTGAATTCAGCTCGTCTAGGCGTGACGAAGAGGTCGTGGCTAACGGGGGAACTCAGACTGCGGGAGTGAATATGATATTTTGCAGCAGTATTTCCCATCCTCTTTCAGATAGAGAGAGAGACGAGGCACGGTCATCAAGCGGGTCTTTAGCCAACAATAACCGACGTGATGATCTGTCTGATAAGTTAAATATAAGACGCGATGTGGACGTGTCGAATAATCCTCTAATGTTCACTAGGAAGGGAAGATGAAATCGTTGTAAATCATTTCAGCGCGGTACCGAAATGAATATGCATTAAATCATTCTCTTCGCTCATTTTCACGCCCGTTAGGTTGTGGATTCATGAAAGAATTTTTCTATAACTGTAAGTGACGAGAAGAGTTATTTCAGCGAATCAATTTGTGGAAACTTTTCCTTGCATTCATGGTAACTTCAACAAGACATAAACACACATGATTACATTATTTAGTACATACATATAGTAGTTTGTGTTTATTCGTTTCGCCAAACTAAGGACTTCGATAACGAGCGCTAGACAGTCCCTTTTACGTGGGTATAATCTCGTACAAACATCGTGAAACATTTGAGGGAATAGCGTTTGGATATAACCAAGATTAGCTTATCCAAGTACCACAACTCCGTGGCACTAGTTTTGAACTACCTTGAATTACCGAGCAGTAGTTTATTTATACCCATTTTTTGAAAGAAAGAATGTTGAAAATTTTTTGGACAAGAACATTTTTGATGAGATCAGCATGTTGGAAATATAACAAAAAGTATGGTGATCTTGGCCTCCTCTTGGTTTTACTTTAAAACGACATTTTAGTGGTATTTGAATTTTCTAAGTTGTCGGAATACATTAACGCTATTTAACCATTGACTACAATATTATATTGAATTATCTCACATTTTGAAGGAACAATAGACATAATAATAAATTAAACAAATTTTGTGGCTGCTGTTGTTCTCTCCTAATAAACATATTACAAAGAAAAATGAAAAATCGGTTGTTTAAATGACTGGTTTATATATAGGTCAAATGTTAAACTAATAAATAACTTTAATCCAGTTTTTTTCTAAATTTTAGTTGCGTGACACGTAAAAACCCACATATTTAAGTACAGTGTACGAAATACCAAACTAGAAAATGTGAGAGGAACGATTTAACACGGAAAAGTACTGAACAACTTCCGTGCAGGTAGGAAGGTAATTGTGAAGCCAAGTTACTATGTCAATCAATTGCTCCAAGACACGAGAAGAGTTACTTTTTTGCAATCGCATGACACGAAATCAACTCTATAGCGAGATATTTTTTGCAGTCGGGACTTAACACGAAGAAATTATTAACGGTATCTTAGAAAGAAATATAGGTGAAATTTCCTTTTTGATGTGGATGTCGTGCTCTGTTTCCATGAATATTTCTTACTGTTAAGTAGAATCTTTCCACATTTTTAAAAGAACTAACATTAAAACATTTTATACTTAAATCTCTTAAAAAGTTACTCCAAGGAATAAATCTTGCGAGATTTGAAACGATTCGAAACAACCATTGGAATGATCATTCAGAAATGCAAAAATATCGTCAAAATTGCTACATACTACATAGTTTGATTCTGTAAAATTATTGCCAATATTTTACCAATAATTTGTCGGCTTATACAGTGAATGCCTGCTAGTAAATGTAGTATTGTCTTGGTTGAATTGCCAAAAAGGGTAACACGTACTCAGTATTCGTGTAGTACTGACTTATAAAAACTAAAATATAGTTTATATAACTGTGTTGTAATTCCCCTTATCGAGATGATATTTCTGTGTACTTTGTCAATAAATTCATAAGAATCTATTTACAATCTGTTATTAATATTATTCTTTTTTTTTACAAATAAGAGAGACACGAGGTACAATTACTTTTAAAATGTTTCCATGATTATATGTTTACTCTAACTATCTACATGTATAATAACATACCCTCGAAATTACGTTACTTCTCTTTGATTATTCAAGTAAAATCGACCTAATCAAATCATAATCACCTCTAAGAGTTTATCTACTAAATTAAGTGAAATTCTAAATTTTTACATATTGACTTTATTTTAATTATATGGCCTCATATTTCATAATAAAGTTAACACATTAATCATCAGAAGGAATAAGATATAGACATAGTTTTTATACGTAGTTTTTGAAGATGTTTTCCCCAAATAAGGATATTTGTGTGAACTTCACAAAATATATCGGTCCCTACTTAATATCAATTCAGACTTTAATATTGAACATGCATCATTTTTTCGCATAAAAACGTTGTGCTGTCTCACTTTAAAACATGTTATAGGAGGCTGCAGAGGCCTCTTCTATCTTAGAACCTTCTATGGACTGAAGTCAAATGTACGACAAGACCTTAGCGTCGACCCTTAAGTAATCGACAACACATCTTTCCTAAGAGCTTCAAACTTGTATTCTAATACTTGAAACTTGTAAACTGAGAAAAGCAATGTCTTGGCTTGAAAACATGTGGAAAAATGGCTAATGGTCTCAGTTGCAGAGCCAAATGTACATATAAAATATGCTGTTATTCCTCATCGCTAAATGATGAAGCAATGAGTTAATAGAATGAAACGAAGTTCAACTTTCCAGTGACTCAAACAGACTACAACTTCTAAATTTGCAAGTAGTTCTTACAACGAGAATGTTATCGAAAACTATGAATTAGAAGAGAAAACGTTTGCTTCCTAGTAATCGTGATTATCTTCCCGAATGTCAGTTCAAATGTCAGCTCAGCAGATTCAGAATTCAGCTTATAATCCCTTCACTTTCATCAAAAAAACCGCTCATACAAGAAAAGACAAATTATAACGAGTTCAACAAAAATTTTAAATTCATTGAAATTTTTTTAAACATTTAAATTACGATATCTTATTTTCAAGTTTTTAAAGCTTATAAAAAAGATAATTGTCAAAGATGAATATAAAACTTAAATAGCTTATCTCTTTGTCATAAGAGCTTCAAAATGTCTGTATTAAGCGCAATATCAGATGAACAAGAACAATTCAGTAATTCTGGTATCCCAATCATATATGTCATTTAATAGCATTACATGAAGACCAAGCGGACTGTGTAACAGAAAAAACACAAGTAGAACGGGAAGATAATTTTGATGTTGATTACTATCTCATAACAAATGAGATACTATTTATCATTCACACAAGGTATCTCTAGAAAAGAAACGGTTCGAAGTTAAATAAACACCAATAAACACCAACATAATATTACGTAGTTGTATTTGTTCATAGTAGTATCATTTCAAGTTTTTGCTTCTCAGGTATAATTTTATGTTCTACAGTTGTGTCATTGTACAGCGGGATGAGCGATATAATAATAAAATACTCATTTACCTTAACAAACGTCGTCGTCAAAAATCTGACTGAGATAATTGAGTCGAGTGAAATATTTCCAGTTTCCATTCATGCTACATTAGAACATTGACTGGACTTGTGACTTCGTTTACAAAAAAGATATTTGTCGAGCATATCGTATTTGTGATGAGTCTATTAAACATTGTGATTCCTCAAGGAAAATACTTTTTCTGTTCAAGTATCTGAATGACTGGAGATAAACATGACTTTCACATCTTCGATTCAATGCCATAGATTTTCTCACGCGGAACGATGTTTCCGCGCTAAGTGACCGAGGATGGCTCTCGTCTCCGAAGCAAAACAATTGAAAACTGAGTTCCGTGGTTACCCACGAAGCGCGGGATCGCATAGGCTAATGAAAGTTTTTAACTGAAAGGTCAGGGACAGTGCTTCCACCTCGATTGAAAACTTTCTTTAAAGATTTCTTCGCAAACCACACCTAGAGTGTTTTATGTGTCCTATTAAAAGTATTTCTCCTTTGTAGGTTTTGTATAGTTGTCCTGGATAAGAGTCCTCGTTGAAACGGTCAATAACTAGTTTTGCGAAACTTCTGGTGACCAGATACAAAATTGAATAAATTATAACTTTATAAAATTTAGCTCCATTATGGCTTGTTTCACTTTAGGATATTGAGAAATAAAATTTCGTTTTTGATACAACAAAATAAAATTTGGGTCAAATAAATGTCAGAACAATTTAGATAGAGAAATCTACGATCGATTTCCTTGCTTTGTTTTATGTTCATTGAAGTGGCAAATTCTTGTTTGCAAAGGTGGATTGTTGCAAAAAGGAGCAACGTTTTGAGTGAATCGCGTTCTATTTTCAAAGCTTTGAAGCTCTTGACATCCAAAAATATAACAGTCTGTTTAAAAATTTAATACGTCATTCCTTATTGGAACGAAGTTCAAGAAATGCCATTAAACTCTTGAGGCACATCAGCAATTTCACTTTAAAGGGGATCTATTCCCCACCTGGTAGTGTCTAGAATCAAGTTCTGAAAAGTTGTCCGAGAAAAGTCCGAGAATCTTTGATATTGGTAAGATGTTTTATTAGTGTCCTTGAAGTCAATAATATTATAATATTCCAGTAAAATGAATAATTATTATAAAAATAATCTTGATTTTTCCCCTTTTCTGATTCAAATGCAGGAATTATTTTGATATGTTTTCCTAGTATTCACATATGTTCACGAATACCACTACAATATGCGAGGTGAGCACACACCTCACCAGTAGTTTATAACTTATTTGTGTGCTTTCGCATTGCTTTGAGTGCTTTAAGTGCATGCTTTTGATTAAACATATGAACTATTGAGTCGTCATTCCACCAAGAATTTCATTTCTTCTCCACTAGTGATATTTTATCACGTTTTGCCAACTCCCGTCCTAGAGCGATCATACCCGGAGGCAATGTTTTATACAAACAGTGAAATTTTACTACAAAATTTTATATAAATAAAACATTGATTCATAATTTATTTAAATTCTTATAAAACCAAATTGCGGAATAATGCATCCTATCAATTCAACAATAAATAATGAGATTCTACTTTAAATTTCAAACCGTTCTTTCTAAAAATAATTTGTTGGATGAGACATCTTCACACTCATTAATGCTAAAAAAAGATCTATCAGATTGAATTTATCAATTTTGGAACAACCTTAAAATGATGTGTACTTGTTTGTAATCAAAGTGTAAATGATAACACTAATGTGATTTGCAAGTTACGGACTGTATCTAGGAAGCTAGACTTCTCCAAGATACTCAGAATTTATGGAAGTAGTGATTATGAAGAGACCAGACCTCTTGACCACAGCGTTTAGTTGAGTAGTTAATATAATCCTTCCCGTTTAATTACGGAGCGCGGTTTCTCTTTTAGGTTACCTGTGGTGACCGTGATGACGCATTACAAATTGCTTCTGACCACATCCGAACCTTCACTTAAGCAGTGTTTCTGAAGAAAAAATGAATATTCATAAACTCTCCGTTAAAAGGATGAGGAAGAAGTCGAATGCACTCACATAGTACTGTTATAAATAATGCGTTACCAATATCACTTAAGTGTGGTCGTTGAAGAAACAGAACTTTCACATATCATATCTTTTATGTGTATCGTGTCTAGCTGTTATCTGTTATAGAACTTCATCAATATTTTACATTCCCATTAAAGATCTCTGGTAGTGAAGTGTTTTTTATCTCAGCAACTTTTGTGGAAAATAATTCTCAATTTTAACATATGATTCGAGATTTCTTGAAAGATATCCCTTAATATAATGAAGGATATACGACTCAAAACTGTACAGGGTATGAAAGCAAATAATGGCGCAAATATTACTAAAATAGTTTGTAACATGAGCATTAATGGGGAGCAGTAAGTTTCCTCCGTTTTAAGGAATATTTTTTTTCTCGAAACAATTTTTAAACAATTTTTTTTTGTGGAAAGATATGTTCCAAGATTTTAATTTGTATCTATAGTGAATTATACAGAAGGATTCACTATGTATTTAAATCGGTATATTTAAGATTTTTCTTATTGATATTATGAGAAAAGATCAATGATGTAAGGATAATATGATTTTTATAACACAACGCATGTTGATAACAAACCTCATACAAAATAAATTCATTTATATTAAGATACTTAATTTTACATAACTATTATATCGATGTGAGTGTATTTGAAAACATATTCGAACAATCGGTATCAGTTTTCCTTATTCATTAAAATTTTTAATTTTTCACGTCTATTTATTTTATTTTTTTCAACTTTCCTTCTGAGCGGCCCGGGGCGTAGTGCCTAGCTACCGCCTTATATCTCTGATGAGGCTGGTTGAAACCCTGTCTGATCCAAGTAGAAATCGTGGTGGTGGACGAAATGGAGTTCGCGGTAGGTTTTCTTAAGGTACTCCCATTTCCCCTGCCATTCATTCCACTACAACATTCATTATCATCATTTGCACATCACCCTTGTCGTCTCTGTCTTCAGGAGGCTGTCTGAGTTCAGGCAGTGGTCGTGAACAACGATCAGGGCATAGGCGAACCTCAATGTGATGCCCCGCGAGCAGTGTATGCTGATCGGCGTCCTCTAATACTGAAGCAATTCTGACACGATTTCATTTTCTTTTCAACGTGTCTTCTGTGTATGAAACCCGTGGTTTCATCCACACATTCCTTTATGACCGTAATACGGTAAAATTAAATTCATCAGAAAGAAATGTAATTGCGTTTCAATTGTTTCTATCTCCCAGGGCACTTACATCTAGTAAGTACGTGTTTGGCAAACACAAGCTGAGTCTGGCATTACTTCCACTTACTTGTACCAGGTTCCTTTCTTTCTCTTTCCTGACCTTCCTTGGTCACCTCTTGTTCTT
Organism: Laupala kohalensis; assembly: GCA_002313205.1. Classification (NCBI taxonomy): domain Eukaryota; kingdom Metazoa; phylum Arthropoda; class Insecta; order Orthoptera; family Trigonidiidae; genus Laupala; species Laupala kohalensis. Next base: position 994,575 of record NNCF01127530.1, on the reverse strand, counting down.
TTCGATCCCTACGCTAGTAGGCCTAGGGTATCTTTAATTTTTCTCATTTTTGTCCCCCTCTCATTTTTTGNCCCCCCCCTCATTTTTGTCGTACCCCTCATTCTTTGACCCCCTCATTTTTTGTCCTCAATGTTTTGATGTATGTTTTGAGATATGTTTTGGAATGTTGTAATTCAGGTGGGTTTATAGTGGGTATGGTTGAGTCATTCGGAGAGTCCCACACGCGGGGAGAGTCATGTTGGCTCTCCCTAGTGCGTAATTGCATGTTCACTACCTGTACAGGTTTTTAGGGCTCCAATGACATTTGATGTCGACGAGCCGTAAAGTCCCACAAAAAACTCTATGATATTAACATGTGACGGTCAGTCAGGAATGGAGACGAGGAACCATGATATTCAAATAAAGGAGAACTTAAAACAATAAATTGTAAAAACTTATCGAGAATAAAAAATTGTGCTTGAAGTCATTGAATCGAATATCTCAAAATAAAATAACATAAAAAATGTTACTGATGAGGCGATGATTTGGGAGCTATGTTGAGTAAATTCATTACACTTATACATTCCCCATAAATGTGCCCGTCGTGCCGAACGCGTGTTCAGCCTTTGCATGCATATCTTTGCTTTGTCATTACTTCGTCTCTGTTCTTGTCTATCAATTTTCTGCTATTTTTACTTTCCTCGTACCAAAAATATTTTAACATTACATTTACAAGTGTTTCATGAAATATGCAAAAACTCTTAATTTCATTTTATCAAAAGTTTCTTAATTTGTTTTATCTTAACTTTCAATTTCATTTTATCAAAAGTTCGGAAGGAATGCAGGAAAATAAATTTTCAAGTAGAGCAAAGAAAATTTCGTGTACTCCTGACGCTTATTACCTAACGTGATTTATTATTAATGATTTAATATCAAATATTCAGTCTCTGCATTCGGTTGGATTTAAATGTATTGTTTTTTATATGTAATTTTTCATTTCAGAAAAGTACATTCGTGTTCTTAAAATTAATATGCGAGAAAGATTAAAAATAAAATTTGGTTCAATATGGAAAACTGATTCAGAATTGCTCAAACACTAGCTTCGATTTTTTTCTTAGCACTCTCGATCCATTTCCGTCTGAACACATTTCGATGCATTTTCGGGTGAGTGTGTCACTTATTTAGTATTTCAATTTTAGAGGGAATATAGAGTTAAAAGATTTTTTGTCCAGAAACGTGTTTTTACTTTTGTCTTTGATTATACTTTTGAACTTATCTTTTTACCAGGCACTGAAAAATCATGTACTCGTCATAACTTTTACATAATTGTTAATTTATAAAGTACAACCTCGGCAACCTGTAGTACACATTGATGAACACGAACAAGAATAGTTCGTGTCCAAGTTATAAAACAACATCATGAAGTGCTTTGGAAGAGTGTAGCGCGGGCGAATCCTCTCACCGACGCACCCTGCTGAACAGTTTCCGCTCCACTTGTCACATGATGTGTCGCCCCCACAGATAGTCCGACAGAAACATGCTTCTGCCTCACGTTCCACCTCCAACAGTGTGTTGTGGTCCTTCAGCAGATTCTTCTCGTTTCAGTGGGCCGTCATAACAGCTTTCTTAATGGCTGAGGATCAATCATATTCACATAACTTGTCACGGTTGACTGAATTCACGGTCTTTCGATTCATTAAATGACGGAGTTTAGTGTAGTATGCATTACTGCATCTTTTTCCCCATGGACGCATAAAGTCTTGATATTTTGCTATTTATACATTTTTAACGTCGTCTTTTAATACACGTCATGTTTTATTGTTGTCACTGAATATTCCATACTTTTATCGATTCTTTCTAGATGCACATTTATCGATATATTTCCGTGTATTTGGGAAGATTGGCTAACCTGCTCCTGGCGTTAGCTGCGGTTGTGAATGAGCTCTCTATTTTTCGGTTTAATATTTCTAATTATTTTATTTTTTCGAGTTTTTTGTGATCAGTAGTTGTATTTAGATCCCAACTTTAGTGTAAAATTCTTTGTTCTGTGTGAGTGTTAAGTGAAAAAAAACACTAAAAACATTTCCTAAGATTTTCAAACCCAACGGATCAAATATATTTTCATATTGTTTTCATTCAGTGCTTCATTCAAAGGTGTGATAAAGTTTACGTAAGTGCAAACGGAATTATAAATTTAACTTCTTGGTGCATTAAAATTAATTATTTTTCTGGGGCGTATACTATTACATCATTATTAACTTACAAATAATGTACTCTATTATTGCACTGCTCAAGTTTCGTCGTCGTAAATAGAATTATTCCAATATTTTACCCTTTGTTTTCGTGATATTTTTGTAGTTATTCATTACAATTTAACATAATATTGCCTTAGTTATTGTGGGAATATCTGCAGTTGTCATCCTAAATTATTTCAGTGATTTTAGTTGTCGGTTTGTTTATTTACTTATTTAAACCCTGCCCCTTTGTTGCACCCAAGTTATCGTCGTCATAATTTCATAGAATTATTACATCATTTTACAATTCGTTTTTCTTGATTCTTTCGTATTCATTTACATTTTAACACAATATACGGTAGTTATTGTCGAATTAATTAATCTCCAGTGGTCGCCCTAAATAATTATTTCAATCATTTTTGTCGTCGGTTTGTTTGTATATTTAATTTATTTATTATCTCATTTGTAACTTCCGTAGTAATAAATATATTATTATACTAACATCCTTTATTCAGTGTTAGTTGTCATTTTTCGTGTTTTCTCATCTGCTTTTGTCGTTAAGTTGCTAACTATCTCACAACAATGGACACTATCGCATTCCTCAACTCATTCAAAGCTGATCTTCAGAAGGCGTACAATGACTTGGTACAATATATTGACACACGAATCAGTGCGCTGCAAGAGGTCAATAAGAAAACGATCGGCGGTTGGACTACAGTTAGAAATTCTCGCCGTCCTTCCAACTGCTACCACCCGGTTACACCAACGATACATGCACCACCCCAACTCTTCACTCAGAATAGGTTTAGTGTGCTAGATGACATGTCCCTGTTTCCTCCCTTACCTACTCGTTTCATTCCCTCCCGTCCAGTATCCAGACCTGTACTGGTAAGCACAGCCGCCCAAAATCACGTAAAGTAGTTCTATCCAGAGATGAAACCAACACTTCCACGCAGAAATCAGTGCCCGTACTAGCTGATTCGCACGATCGTCAGATGTTCTCCATATTGTGTGGATTGCTTCCTAGCCAGTTCTGTCTCCGATTTTTTAAAGTCAAACGCTCGTTTGGCTGAAGTTATTCGAGAACTGAACACTTACACTAGAAAACTCACAGAGCGGGACATAGTAATCATCATAGGTGGGCAGAACGATATTAACTTGAGTGGTCATTTCAACGCGTCTGAACGTCTACAAAAACCAAAAATGGCCTCCTTGCACACGAACATAGTGCTCTCTAGCCTACCTCCACGCTTCAACGTTCCACAAATAAACCACGAAATTAACCTGGCAAACATCTCCCTAAAACATCACATGGCAGACAAAAAAATCACATTTTTTGATTTGCAACCACACCTGACTGCCAAGGACTTTACCCAGCACGGTTTACACCTGAGACCGTCTGGGAAACAGCACTTCGGTTCTCTCCTAGCTTCACATCTGACCTCACATCATCCACCTGCCCCACTACCCACTCCTGCACCTACCTCATCTCCTCCTCCTTCTGCTCCTACCTCATAACCATCTCCTCTTCCTATCTCGACACCCATTTCTTCTCCTTTCACCGTTCTTTCACCTACTGCATCCTCATCTCGCATGTCCTCATCTATTCCTCCTGCCGCCCCCATACACAGTTACAACTTGCGCTTAGGAGTATGATGTGGTACTCGAAGATGACAATCGCGTTCGGGTGCAGCGTGCGGGCTTCATCCGGAACTAGAAGCTGTAGCAATTTCAAATTCCTCTCCACAATATAACGTCGATTCCATTTCTCGTGAGTCACAAACTCTTTGCGAAATATAAATAATTATATTTCATCATAATGTCCAATCCCTTTCAAACAAATTGACAGACATTGAAATTCTGGTACACGAAAGTCAATTCGATTTGCTATGCCTCACAGAGCATTGGCTTTCAACTAACATCAACGATACTGCTATTTCTAATTATTATTTAGCAAGTTCTTACTGTCGGCAAAATTTTAAAGGCAAAAATCCCCACGGAGGTACGTGTATCTACGTTCGTAATGATATTTTATCTTCTCCACTGACAGGCTACGAGAACTTCTGCGTAGATAGTGTGTTCGAAAAATTTTCTGCAGATAATCTGACCAAAACCGGTATTGTTGTTTTGTGTATTTATAGACCTCCTCAATCAGATCTTGACATATTTTTTCGGAACTTCGAAATTGTTTTAAAACGTATCACACATAAATCTACTAAATCTATCGTTATATGTGGCGATTTCAACATCGATTTCCTGAGTACATCAGACTCTGCACATTCACCAGTTAATCGATTCAAGAATCTTATCGACTCCTTCAACCTTATTACTACGATAAACGACCCCACTCGCCTCTCCGGCTCATCTCAAACATTGCTAGATCAAATTATAGTCAACAATGGAATCTCGTATCTCTCTGAAGTGTTTATCGCCGGATACAGTGATCACCTTGCTCAAGTATTGACTATTAATAATAAACTAAAACCGCTTAAAATCCTTTACAAATTTACAAGAGAGTTTAATGACATAAATAAATCCATATTCATAAATTATTTGCGTGAAGAAACATGGAAAGATGTTTACAATTGCCAAAACACCGACGACAAATTCAAAGTATTTATCTCAATATTCCTAAAACATTACAACTCTAGCTTTCACATAAAACGTAAGTTAATTAACACAAAAAAATACAATAGATGGATCACCCAATAGGATAAGGATTTCTTCAAAAAACAAACGCCGTTTATATTATCTTTCAAAACGCTATAACCAACCACCCGAATTCCATAATTATTTTCGTAAAAATAAGACTATTCTTCGAAAAGTAGTCTATGCAGCTAAAGTTATGGAAAACGACAGACATATACTAAAATCGAACAACCGGATGAAAGCCATGTAGAATATTGTTAAAACTTACACGACAACTTCTGAAAACCGCGAAGAAAATGTTTTACTAAACGATGGCAAAATCGTAACAAATCCTCAGGACGTCGCAAATTTGTTTAATTCTCACTTCTCAGAAGTAGGTAAAATAACAAAATCAATATATCCAAATCAATGTCCTCCAATTATATCCACCCACGTACCCAATTCTATGTTCACTTCCGAAACTAACGCCAGTGAAGTCATGAGAACTATCAGCTCACTAAAAAAAAATGTTTTAACAGGCGAAGATGATATACCTAAGTTTCTTGTTAAATTTTCGTCACATGCTATATTAAATCCACGCATAAATATTTTTAATACTTCTTTATCGGAAGGGGTGTTTCCTAAAATATTTAAGAGAGCTAAGTGAAACCTTTACACAAGAAAGGAAACAAACTTAATACTGGAAATTACCGACCAATATCACTACTACCCACTTTCTCAAAAATCCTAGAAAAATTCTTCTATAAGCGTCTTCTAGATTTTTTATCAAAATATAACATTCTCTCTGACGATCAACACGGTTTTAGGAAATCCTTTTCCACTACAAGCGCCATATTTTCCTTCTTAAACGATGTTACCACATCTCTAGACCGTGAAGAAAATCCTCAGGGTGTTTTTCTTGACTTATCCAAAGCATTCGATGTCATCGATCACGAAATTCTCCTTTCCAAATTGCATTATTTAGGTATTCGTGGACTTTCACATCAATGGCTAACTTTTTATTTAAAAGATAGATATCAACAGGTCGAAATATCCTATACTAAAAATAAAATACTTCAGCGTTGTCTTTCAGAAACAAAGCCACTTACTTGCGGAGTACCCCAAGGATCAATTCTCGGCCCTATACTCTTTTTATTGTATGTGAACGACATGTCATCATCCACATCAGATTGCAAAATGGTTCTTTTTGCTGATGACACTAATTTACTATGTAAACACGCCAATGCTCAAAAAGTTTTGTCTAACCTTTCGACTTGGTTCCATGCAAATCGTCTCATTGTAAACACTGACAAAACAGTGTCTATGTCATTTCACAATAGTATCACAAAATCTTTACCCCAGGTTTCTCTTTCTTTAAACGGAACACAATTAAAAACTGTTACAAATACAAAATTCTTAGGTCTCCATATTCAAGACAACCTCAAATGGAATTGTCACATTGACAATCTTAATTCCCAATTAAGCAAATTGTGTTACGCATTCCGAATCTTAGTTAACGCAGTTAGTCCACGTATTTCCCGTTGCGTATATTTTGCAAACGTTTACTCCCATTTACGTTACGGCATTACCTTCTGGGGTAATTCCGGTCAGAGTATTCAAACTTTCAGAATTCAGAAGAGGATAGTTCGGATAATTTGTAAATCTCACCCCCGAAACTCTTGTAAACCTTTATTCAAGGAATTAAATATCTTAACACTTCCCTGCATTTATATTTATGAAACGGTCTTGTTTGTTAAGACCGAATTACTGAAGCATCACCCATGCTTTATACGAAACAGTCTCGTTCACGAACACAATAGTAATAATATTCATCGGTCTAGAGTGTGAACCACTCTTTGCCAAAAGGGACCATATCATTCGGGAATCGTTCTATATAATTTCCTGCCCAATAATATAAAAGATATGAAATTGAATCTCTACAAATCCGCGGTTAAAAACTACCTCCTGCTCCAGTGCTTCTACAGTTTAAAAAAGTTTTTTGATTTTAATAAAAGTTAAATTCGTCTTGTACTTTATCACGCCATTGCTTTAGTACTTTTTAAATAACTTTTAACAATTTCAAAAACTATTTTCTTGCATGATTGTGTTGTCTTATGGCTCATATTAATTTAGTTTTATGTGTACTCAACTTTGGCACGGTTGTGTACATAAATTCTGTAGCCCCATCCTGGCCCGGGTTTTTCTCCGTTTTTCCTTCGGGTAGAGGCGGATTTATCATACAGGTTCTCTAGGCTTTGTCTAGGGGCGTGTTTATTGTAACAATAAATCGTGAATTTAGTGTTATTTCAATTCTTATGATTTTTAAACACTATACTCAGAATAATCTATAGTTCGATAATAACTTGTACATGTAAATTTACAAATATATTTGCGTTAAATTACAAACATATTGACATTATATATGTATTATAACTCGCAGCTAACTTTTTATCTTATCTAGGAACTTTTGCTGAAATTTTTGAATCCGCCTCTGCCTTAGGGCCCTTGATCGGAATTGATGGGATGGTCCCTTGCTTGCTTCCGGAGAGTAAATTAGTTTATTGTCCTCCACGTGGTCATACGCAATTTGTATTGTTTTTGACAATAAATTTATTATTATTTTTAACAGTTATATTTTATAACTTTCTCCAATCGTGCAAGCTAGGATATAAAATTCTGGTATTTTATGAAACGTACGGAGAAACAGTAGTTACAATCTGACAACTTTGGGGGCATTAAACTAATTTACTATATCACTATAATATGGGTTTTCATCTCTACCCAAACTAAAGTTTATATCCAACTATTGGTACACGGGAGAAAAAATCAGCCTAAAATTACGACAATTCCCCTTTTTTTATCCTCTTCTGTTATGATCTTTTTCGCTTTTTACCCTTTTGAAGAGGACGCCCACCGTAAGAATTGGATACTAAAACAATAGAATAACGCCCCGATTCCAAGTGAAAGTTTTGTTTTGATTAGAAAAAGATGGAAACCGCAATATTTTATAGGATATTAATGTCATAGATTAAGTCAGAAATAATGTTTTGAAAGGAAATGTTTTGTTGAGGGAATACTTTTAGCGTAAACATAGGACTATTTATGAAGATATTGTTTTACTCCAACTCGTATAGAGACGATATCATGAATATCAGATATGAACATTCCATCTAAATATATTTACACTAGTATATCAGTAATGGTTTCGCATGTATACAAGTAACGGGCAGCTTTATATTTATATTAATGAAATTTTCACGTGTTGCCTTTTCCTGCCAGAAATTACCACTGATAATGACGGCGATGCTGTCGAAAACATGTTCTGAAGCAAATAAAGTTGTTATTTTGGCAAAACGTGGAAATTTCATTAATGTATTTACAAATGGTAACTATGACTCACCTCCTTCAGCTTTATATTTATAAATACCTTAATCACTATAATATTGAAATATGGAAGAGGTGGATTTATACACAATTTATTTTCAAACAAGTAAATATTATTTTAATTTGAAAATTATAGTTAAGTTATAGGTAATACAGGTTACAGGTAAAATCTAATATTAAAAATAGTATTAAATGGAGGTGGAAATAAAATAGAGATCGATGATAATTTCATAAACCCAAAACGAAAATTTTCAACGCTTTAATTTTTCTGGATAATTTTTGGTTCATGTTGAGGCGTTTCCGATATAAATCGAAATTGGTGAATAACAATACATGTTGTGGAATAAGCGAAAATAAACTTTCAATAATATACGCGCCAACATTTATAGTAGTTTCCAATCAAGTGTTTATTAGAAAATATTGAAAATGGGAATTTTTTGGAAGGTATGGTAATATTAACCTTTTTTTTCTATTGTCATTGTTTATTACAGCATGGATCGTGTTGCTAAACGAAAAGTAATTATTCCTACTAGCAATTGGAATGCATCGGGAGATATCAGGGACAAACTGATGTAGGGAAAGAAATCATGTTCGAGTTGAGATTGCCTGAATATCGTAACAGAATCTGAATTGAAAATTAATTTCTCTTCTAACAAACAATACCCGTTAAATCAACATTTCATTATCTGAGAGCAATCCCAAGATCCTCTGAACGATCTCTACCCGTTGAATGCAAATGACGAAAGGGAAATTCAATGAAGGAAGAAGGAGCAGTCTTACAACTAGAACAGCACAAAAGAAGAGATAGTACACTATGGGAGTCTCCAATGCTACAATTGCTGCTGCCGTGGAGAAAGTAGTGTAATTACCCCGTCGCGTTGCCGGCGATGCCCTGGGAGGATGATGCTCTGCTAGGGAATCTGAGTCTGCGAGGTTGCGGAGAGGCGCGGTTAATTGGCTTTGGGGAAAGCAGCTTGTGAGTGCGGACATCGGCTTGACGCAGCACATGACGGCAGAGGCGTGGAAAGCCGGATCGAAAGCGCTTCCCGACCTTCCTCTGTCTGTGTCACAAAGGAAACCGTGCGCGATGTGAGCGCACAGCGAGGTGTCAGGAAATTTCGCGTTCCGCAATGAACACAATTATTTGCTAGGAAATTAAAAGTATTCAATTAGAATGAATTGCCAAATACCAACAAAAACAAGAAATACTTGATACCAATTTGTCACATAAATTGTATTTGTTTATACTGGATGAGTTCCCGCAATAGCAACTTCACACGTCCACAAAAAAGTTTTTGAATTTTTTGCGCAAATAACATAAGTAGACACAAAACATTTGGTGTTCCGAAGACTAAACCAATGTAGCCTTATGTATTTTGAAGCGCTGAATCCAAATGAAGAATTGTTCCATCCCTCCCAAGTTTTCTTTAAGAAATCCGTATTTCCTGTATTTGAAGATGTTTTTTCGCAATTTAAATAAATGGCGAACGATGCAGCAATTCTGGCCCGCGGGTTCAGATTCAGCGCGTCAAAATACTTAAGGATATATTGGTCTAGTCTTTAGAAGAGACCATTATTTCTTTGTGTACCTGCGTAATCTTTCTGGAATATCCGATGAACATGTTTGTTACAATCAATTGTCTAAAAATATGCGATAATAAAAAAAGAAAAAAACTGAACAAATTAGTTGATGTGAGTAATTAAGTAAATAAAAAATTAATTAAGCTAGTTTATTGTGGCGAGCCTTAAAGTTAATAAGTTTACTTTCCTCCACGTGGGTTTACGAAGATTGTAACGGCTCTTTTGACAATAAATTTATTATTATACAACGAACATAGAAACAGGAAAATGAAGAAAAACATTTGCAAATATGTTTGCCGACTATACATACAATGATATTTCCATAATCTCTTTTTAAATAATCTAGATATAATTTAGGTTGCAAAGTACACTTAAAACCTTCTTCAGTTTTTCCTCTAACTATATTCTTTTCTTTCCTGGTAATAATGCTTTACAATTAAATGTGTTCAAAATTCAAAAATCTCTTGTACACAGAAATATGGAAAATTGAGTATTTTGGACACAACACTACTAATAAGGAGAGTCAGCGTTGCTCAGTGGATTGAGCGCTATGTTGCTGACTGGATGGCCGGGGTTCGATGGGGTGGTTATTTTTCATCACACCTGACTGACTCCCAGGCCTACTCTGCCTGTTATAAAATTAGTATCGGGTTTATCCTGGAGTTAAACCAGTAGGAGCGAGATGCTGGAACATCTCCTATGACATGACCCAAAAAAGAATAGAATATAAAAATATCAAGAAAGAAAATTTAACTCCCAGCATTATTTTCAGCTAAGAATTTTTACACAATATTGTCATCAAAGATTCAGAGAAAACTGAATGAACAGAGAGAGGTTTTTCATTTATTATCAATGAAATTTACAACGTACAACCGTTAGTTTTCCTAAAACGTTTCATAATATTCACACTACAATAAAACAATTGAGATAAATATTGCCAGTAGTTTCCAATTAGCATGGGACCTCTACGGAAACTAAATGTAATAATTTTTAATCGCCACAAATTCATTATTTAGGGGAATAGGCACGCTCCAAATAATAATCCACACAAAAAAAATCGATAAGTTTCCTCAACAAACAAGAACATTTCGTAATCCCAAAAACTGCTTTCAGTCCCATCTAGACTGTTCAAACTCCATCAGTGAAGCTAACAAAATTCACAATTATAAAATAATTCAATAAAATCATTTATATTCATCGCGTGCTGTTTTTTGCAATCGATTTCTTACACCCAAACACGCATATCCACCATTTAAAATTAAAAAATCATACCTTCCGGGCATTTTGGAAAAGTTTTGGTTCAAAAATTTATTTTACAAAGTCGACATTTGAATCATGTTGTCGATATTTGAGAAATAAATTAATACCGGATTTCGTTAACAAAATCTGTTCACTGAAATAAATGAAAAAATCATTTCCAAGGGCTTAAATGCTCAACCTAAAGTTTTCTCGGCGTACTAGCGATTTGCTTATTTTTGCGACAGATCCCTCACGTCTAAATTGACACGACAAACTTTTTAAATTTTTCAAAAAATCAAAGAAGTTATTCTCATCCGGGCATATCCAAGAATTTATTTAAAAAATATTTTTCAAAGTCGTAATTATTTGCATACGAAAAATGGATCAGTAATTCTGAGCATTTTACCTCTAAAGCAAAAATATGAAGTGAAAGTAGAGAATTACGGAATGTACCCAATCTATAACATAGCAATAAATATTAGCAAGAGAACCAATACGTTATCCACTTTCAGAATTGTGCAAGTAATTGTATTCAAATAAGATAGTGATGTAGAGATGCATCCATGGTGGTATAAAGACTCAAAAAAAAATAATTTTCCTACGTAGCACTTATCATATAGCAGTTTTCCTTAATATCTACAAAAAATTATCTCATTTCCAGAGACTAAAAGTAATATTTTCATGTAATGATATAAGGAACTAAGGAAACAGGACGTCCTGCTGTATTTAACGATTACTCTTTTGCAGGTATGATCATGAGTTTGAAAAAGAGTCGGATTATTTCTGTGTCATGATAGGTGTGACCTTCCAGAATGAGTAAGTATGCGATGAAAGACTAATTACTTTAAAAGAGTAGCCTTCCTGCTTTAAAGTAACGATATTCCAAAGCGCGCTGTACTTTAATAAATAGCTAAGTAATTGTTTATCACGGATCTTCAGTTAACAATTGTAGCATTACGTCAACAATAATTGTATTGTCGTAAACCAATATGGAAATTATTCGGAAGATACTGTGGTTTGCCTTCTATTAATTCGAAGGGGAGATCGGTTGGTAATAACATCCCTATTTTTAACGTAAAGGAAGGTGAATTTTGGTTATAAACAATTTATGCTGGATCTCTGTTGTGTCAAATAGTAATGTTGGCTACTTAAAAGCTGGCATTGTACGCAAGTTTATACAAAAAATATTTTACGAACAATAGAGCNGTTATAAATTCTACGTCCATTATATAATCTAATTAAATAAATAATACAAGACATGCGACATATAAGACTCAAAAAAAAATTTTCTTCTCAAAATGTACAAAAAGATTTCAAATTTTCCATTGTTATACTTTGGGTTAATAATGTATGTCCATAGTATATTTGAACCCTGTTCAGTTAATACGACCTATTGTGACATAATCAAGTCTAGATAATTTTGATCGAAATATAGAATATGTTTCATATGTGTGAGCAAATAGTTGTTTTCCTTTGTGAGGGGATTATAACATCAATTTTCTTGATTAGTCACAGTACTTTGTTTCTCTATAGCATTTCCTACATTTAATCGCTACAGTATGTGGTTTTGCAAAACGGAGAAGTGACTAAAGAAGTCCAAAACTCGAAAATACCTTAATGAAGCATCTTAGAATTATGTAGGTTACACAAGAGAAGAAAAGAAAGGGTAGGAATGTTCCCTATATCATTAGCAAGCTTGCGGAGTAGAATGAAGCACCAAAACAGAAGCTGTTTCACAAGGAAATATTCCAACTCGTTTACATTCTCATGTCAGTTATTAAAACGTACTCTACAACCCTTCATTAGCTTTGAAGTTAACCAGAGGCTACCTGGAACAGTTCTCATAGATTTTGCTTCACAACTAGCAGGATCTTAATTGAGTATTATGAGACATAATGATTAACCTACAGTAATTTGCCAACGTGCTTCCTTCATACACTCGTAAGTCCTGGATTAAGAGTCTTTTTGGATAGTGGAATACACTGATCGATTGCCCTATGACGCCAAAACACGCGAACATACATTGCAGAGATCACTAGTATCTTCGTCGTACAATTCTATTCAATCGCTTTTATTAAACATGTATTAAACTCGTGCTAAGCATTGGAATATTGAGAGTTTAGAGATATTCTGATGTACTAATTATTGACAGTAAAATAATTTAAAATTTCGCATTTTAGACGAATAGATTTTACAAAACGTTTGAAAAAAATTAAAACTACCATAGAAATACAAAATTACTTACCTCAAAAAAATTCCAGCGACTCGCACAAAAAATACGAAATTCGCACAATATGAAATGTCATAGTCTTGTTAGTTACAGAAAACGTGGAGCTGTAAAACATATTAGTATCAGAACAAAATGTGAAGCTTATGGTGATCCACGTGAGCCATAAGAAAGAAAATTATTTATGTATAGTATAATATTTCCCTGTAATTTATGATTCTTAATTTCTATATATCTATAATCCATTAAAAAGTAGAAAATATACCCTTTGACTAGGAATTGTTTCGTTAATTCCCTTCGCCTGGGTCATTGTTTATTAAGCTCATTTTCTCAATGTCAGTAGAAGAGTTGGTTTAAGTTTATTTTTTAATCCTTTTTAAAACTTTGAAACTGTTTTTACTATTTTTTTATCTTGATAAAATAGTACCACATCTTATTTTTAGGTGGTGGCATTACACCTATCAATACGGATGAAGACTGCAGAGACTGCATACCAAACTATGCAAAAAAAACTATTATATTCCAAACTTATAAGGGATAAGTATACCTTGTACTGTTATGCCAATTAATTAAATGATTTCACCAAGTTTTTCTGCATCGCAAATAAGCATCGATATACTCAAACATGAAGAAAAATTAAAGGTATCGGTTAGAGTAGAATCGACACAAACAGGAAATTCACTGGCTAGCGTCCCAAGTCAATTATCATGCTAATTCTAAAGAGCTAACTAACAATTAACAAGAATGACTTATCTCGCAATTCATAAGTCATTACAGCATGTTAGAGAGTGTTTTTTGCATTGCAATTGAATACATCATTGTGTATTCTTTAAGTATTTAGTTCTATGGTTTTGAATAAAAGAGATAATGGCTTTATTTTGTTGAATATTTCTCAAGAGATTTCTTCAACCTTAACAGAATCCATGACAGGAAGATCTTCACTCAATTTTGATCACAGTGTACATATTTTTAAAAGAAGTTTACTTAGGAAATTTTATTTTAAAATATTAGTCAGCAAAAATAAATCCAAATATAACATTTTGTTTCAAGATTAACGAAGCCGTATATAATTTCACTAATTTTTCAATTTTAATTGTTTATTGTTTTTCTTGTAATTGATTTGTGAAGTGATATCAAAAGTTGTATTAAGTCCAAGTGGCAAGTAATTATAAAATAGTTTTACCGATCGAGTTGATTAATTTTTCCTCCGTTCCCATTGCAAATTTATAAAATGGTCCTAAGTCTTTCATCACAACAGGAAATTCACTGGTTTTCCTCGCTTTACAAAACCAAAATATCCTGTGTTTATCAACACCACACCGTGAAAGTAGTTCATTTAATCCTCAGTTCATCTAATCTCCATCAAACGTGAGGGATGCTCCTTGCTTCTTTATTACGCAACACGTAAGTTTACGAGGAAGAATTTCTGCCGTGGGCCACCAATCTTCTCACGCCATCGGAAATATTACATGGCGGGTCCACAGTCGCCTGCTTACTCCTCCAAAACGACTTCCGTGGCCTACTGCTGACGGCATTACGGATGGTGATCTCAAATCTAGTCTGGGGATCAAATCTTTCCCGACTTCTTCGCGACGCCGGTGTGTTACTTTTGTGCAAAATGTGTGTGTAAAAATCAATTCCTACGACAGGAATTAATACAAAGAGTATCAGCGAAGAAAATGAATTTTTCACGAAAAATGTAGATCCTCTCTAATAATTGCAAATATTTAACTTATAGAACCTCTCTAATAACTGATAATATTAATTTTAATGACAACTTATTTTGTTACTAGTACAGTAAACGAGTAAATCAATAAACGTAAAAATTATTCACACAATATCTCAACGTTTGTGACTTCACAAACATACATAAATCTCTTAAAATTAAATTGCGGCTAACCACACCGCCAAATAACATTTCATTTTTATTATACATATCATAATTAAGCTTGTGACTTTATTGTTAGAGAAAAACTGCTACAAATAATATGAAACTTGAATTGAAAACGACATTGATGAATGGAACTTAGGAGTATATGATGGGAATACAATGGGTATTTCGTATGCTAACACAGTTGTGCACCCTTGTTCCATAACGGACTCAATGCAGCGTATAAGACACGCTGGATACATGGGTTTCGTATTGTCATAAAACATTCTAATTACTGAAAGGAAGATCAATTCCCAAGTAATTTTTTAATCTTCTTGAAATAATATCTCATGAAACCAACATCTTCCATCCATTTTGATGAACCAAGGAAACCTAATAATGATTTGTTTTCTTTACGACCCTGATTTTGTTCTGAAGAGGACACAGCATGATACGGCAGAAACGTCGGGAGTTTTCGTCTACTGAGTTGTGGTTTATCTCGAACAACCAAGGATATATAGAAGACTGTTTATATTGTTTTCCTTATTATATTATCATAAAACTTGTTTTTAAATATTAAATTCAAAAATTCTCAACTACCATATACATCTCCGAAATCACAAATAAATCCTAATTGTGTCATAGTGTCTCTCTCCAAAAAAAATCCATAAAAATTTCTTATTCCTTTCTCCAAGAATTTTTGTGTGTTGTTGAATTAGTGAGTTACTCAGGACAACGAGGCATATAGTATGGAATTCATATTGGATTGACTAATCTTTATGTAAAAGCAGGCTAGTCTTTATTAAAGTTCTAAAAAAAGGTGTGTATTATCTTCCTCCATCTATTAGCAAACAAAGCTTCGAATATAAAATGCTTCAAATCCTTTACGTCACAATGGAGTTATGCCGTAGTGTGTAATAATAATAATAATAATAATGGAGTTTTGACATGACGTCTACTATCTCGCCTTAGAACCTTTCCGGTAAGCAATCTTATTCGCCGGCTGCACCAGACCATGGTGCAAGCGCGCGAAGCGTTATATCTAAACGTGTTTCCTCCTACATTTCATCATACACCTGAGGAAGGATTTCACATTTTCCTCATTAAGCGTTGATACATTGAGAAAACTTGAGAAAACACCTGGTTCTGTACTAAGAGATGGAAAAGGTGTTGTTTTGTTTAACTTGGACGCATTTTATGCGGTTTCTTGCTATTTTTTGCGGACGTCATTCCCAGAAATCAGTGACAAAATTATCAGTTATTATGAATATAATGAAAAGTAAACTAAAGATTTTCATTAACGAATGCTCTTATTCTACTGAGAACATTTAACTTTTATTGTAGGTACCAATATCACTTAAAATATTGTAATTTTGGTGTAATTACCATAACTGATAATTTAACTATCGATCTTCGACCAACCTATCAAGTACTACAGAATTGTGTTTCGAAGAGGAAATGGAGCTAAAAGAACAAACAAATCTTCATGGGTCAATTTAGAATTACAGTGAAGGAGTAGGAAGTTCCATGATAGTGTCGTTATGAAAATAAAAAGCGAATGATTTTACTTTCTCGTGTACGTAGTAGTACATGAGATTTAGCGGTATTTCGCTTGAAAGTTTGGTATAGAAGCAGGAAAATAATTTCTGTCTGCTACACATACACATTAGTTTACTGTTTCAAGAAGCTTGGATAATATTTAGCAGTGTAAATGGACCAAGCAGACGAAGAATAAACTTTTCGTAAACTGAAATGAAAGATATGATAAACATAAAATACATAGGATGACAGCAAACGCACTGCGGATAGGAAAATACATCAATTTCTTTCTACAACGAAATTACATTTATAAAACACTTTTACAATATTTATGTGATATGTCGCTATATGTTTTGAAATAATATTCTGAATATTTATTTTACTTTCAAATAATGGATAGTAATAAGTTCTTTGAGCACGAATAGAGCACTGGAAGACGACCAAAATATAGAGGACCACGCCAGAAATGACCCTTTCACTACATCAATTTTTCTCACTCTATGCTGCAGACGGAGAAACGTGTATGAGAAAGTACGTGCAATGGTTTTGCACCACTAGTTTGAAGCATGAAAATGGATTACTAAGAAATTGAAAATTTAATCTGCACGTCTGTCAGGGCAGGATTTGTACATGGCGTTTACTCCATTCCACGGTTACTAACATGGACAGTATGGTTCATAGAGACGAAGAATATGAGGTACAACAGCTACCATCCGAGTACCAAAGAAATAAGATTTACACATGGTCTCCACTGCTCGCGATTCGCTTGATGACGCTCAGTGGTCATTCATCTATTTCAACATTGTTGTTGCAGTTGTAATATTTGTTTCTGTGCGATCGATGGACGTAATATGTATAATTCCTTTCCATCAAATTATCACTGTCGTATTAGAACGAATGTATACCAATATTTATTCACGGGAAGGAAATTTATTAAAATGTGCAGTTTTATAAATGTATCATCCTACTCCCCTCCTCTAAAAAACCGTCCTGCTAGGGAAAATAGAAAAGCAGCAATGAAAAAGATTTCTTTCATATCTGCATTATATGTAGATAAATATTCTGTTAGTTTTTATATTATATATTTATTTACAAACTTCTTAATATGATCTTATGTATTGAGGTAGGAAATATTATGAAAAAGATTTCAAGGGACACAATCGAAAGTTAAAGCAAATAAGGGACAATCTTTCATGAAACTTCCAGGGATCAACGTGTAATAATTTCAGTGTTAGGAGCTACTGTTTCAATGACGGCTTCTAACGTTCCGCAGAACTTGGCATGATCTCTTCCTTGACGCTATGACGTCGTACATAATTAGAATTGGTCATTCAATGCAGGCTATTTCTCTAAAAAAGTATACCAAACTTTTCTGCAGTAACTCTTTCAAGAAAATTCATCACTATAAATTTTTTGTTTTCGAATGTTTTTACACATCACCCCCTTTTGCCGTTAATACCACCATTGAGGGTGGTCCACCCATCACGAACCCAACCATAGGGTTAATTGATGGAGATCAGGATACATTTGGAGTCAAATGGCATAGTAGAAAGTTAATATTCTCTTATTATCAACATTAAGTGTGCAAAATTACATTCGGAATCAAAATTCTTGTCTAAAGGGAGAAAACAATGGACGGGAATGATTTTTAGACTATCATGTAGGCAGATGTACTACCTATTAGTTTGAATGAACAAAATTTTATCAAGAAATATCAATATTCTACTTTTAGGGGGTTGGTAAGATGGATGGAGGTGTTTTTTGAAATATGAAATGGATATGTTATTTTTCTTTGACCTCCAAATGTGCCAGTATTTTCAATTCTGTTTTAGGGGTGTGAATGAGTGAATGAGGATCACGAAGGCTTTGATCTTTATCGTGTTTTGAATTTCTAATCATGAAGATGATGAAATATTCTGATGAATTTGTTTTTTCGTAATCTCATGAACGCAGTGATCTTCAAATTCTTTCTAAATGTCAAATGTGCAAAACATGCAATAATTTTCTATTTAAAGAGGTAGGGAAGAGAAATAAGACTGATTTTTTCATGCAGACAATTTCCTTGTATTTTCATTTCAACGTGACGCGTGTAGAATTTCACCCNGGGGGGGGGGGGGGGGAGGCGGTCAAGGGGTATGGATGTGTTGTTTCAATATCTCATGAAGGACGTGATCTTCCCTTTGCTCCGAAGGGGAGGATGATGTTTTAAAGGCTCAAAAGGAGGTTAGGGTGGTTATTCGAAATGAGGCCTCTGTATGAGATATACTCGTAATACATTGATAAATAATCCACTTAATGCATCAGACTTTAACCTAGCCTCTATTTTAAGTTGAATTCTGCTTCTTACATATGAAAAAATAACTCAAGTCAGTAACCCTTTTAGTTTTACGACCTTAATCAAGGCATGATAAATTAAAAGTCGTTTCTATGTTGCTCATTTTTTTATTATTGGTATTAGAAAGCTTTTTCGGCTGCATAGCAACCATCGTCAGTAACATACACTGGAAAATATAAATGTACATAAGATGACAATAATAAAATAATAAAATAAAAATAAAATAAAA
>NNCF01127530.1:954698-973911 GCA_002313205.1 Laupala kohalensis | reverse complement strand
AGTTTTATAGTGTCTATTTCTTTTTTGATTTTTTCTGGTGAGAGTGGAATGGTGAACAGACGATGGACCATGGAGTGGAAGGCAGCGTGTTTGTGTGATGGAGGGTGTTGTGAAGAATTGTGTATGGTAGTGTCTGAAAATGTGTCTTTCCTGAATATGTCAAACTGGTGGCGGTTGTTTACTAGAGAAATAGAGAGGTCTAGGAAATTGAGGTCTAGGAAATATTTTATTATTGTCATCTTATGTACATTTATATTTTTCAGTGTATGTTACTGACGATGGTTGCTATGCAGCCGAAAAAGCTTTCTAATACCAATAATAAAAAAATGAGCAACATAGAAACGACTTTTAATTTATCATGCTTTGATAATGTTGCTAAAGCACCACAATTACCAAGACCTTAATCAAATAAATATGTAAACAAAATCTTATTTTTAGGTTCTAGTAAAATCGTCTGTATTTTTGAAACATTTCTTTGAAGGAAGTAAGATATTGTAGTCTTTAAATAATGATGATGCACCATTATTATGTAATACATATATTCCACGGTTAATATAATTAACTTCTGAAATATATAATTAAATTCTGAGAAGCTAATATGTAGAGACAATTAGTTTTCATCATTGGTGCCAGCGGCTAAAAGCACATAACTAATATACCTCGAAAGGAATATTAAACTCTGAACTTTCAGAAACTTTTAGATCCAAATAAGAGGATAGTTCGAATGATCTTTTGGATTGTAAAAGTTTTTTTTTAATTCTGTAAATTAATCTGTAAATCCCAGCCCGAAAATGCATGTAAACCATTATTTAGAGAATTAAATATCCTCTCTCCCCCTCGCATATACATTCATGTTGTCGTGTTTGTTAAGAAAGAATTATTAAAATCCCACCCCTGCTTTAGAATAAACATTTTAGTTCACGAGCACAACACTCGTAATAAGGTTAATAAATATTCATCGTGTCAACCACTCTTTGCCAGAACAAGCCCAGATCATTCAGGGGTAATTTTGTATGATTTCCTTCCGAACAATATAAATGATATTAATAAATTGAATCACTTCAATTCCACGGTTAAAAGTTTTCTAATGCCGTATTTCTTCTATAATGGGAAATAATTTTCTGATTTTAATATACGGTTTTCCGCATGATTACGGATGGTGTAAGTGATGTTAATTTCTCATGCCATTGTTATAGTACTCTAGGTACTAATTCAATTCCTTTTCTTCATGCATGTTTTTGATTCATTTTATTTATAACTTTACGCAACTTTGGCACAGTTGTGTACATTATCTGTAGCCCTATTCTGGCCCGGGTTTTTCTCCAGTTTTCCTCCGGACAGTGGCGAATTTTCCCTAGGCGGGAATATCATTTAAAACTTTTGTTATTATTTATCTCGAATATTTACTGCACATTATATCTACGATTCATTTTGGAATAATAAATGGATAACAGGACGTATTTTATTAAATATTTTGTTATAAGTATTAAAACCGCCTCTCCCTTTTACCCTTGATCGGAATTGATGGAATGATCCCTTCCTTGTTTCCAAATAGTAATTTAGTTTATTATCCCCCACGAGGTACTGCGGAGTTTGCAACTGCTTTTTTGACAAAGTTTATACAAAAGCTACAATACGCTCCACTAGGATTAGTCACAAGTAGGTGATACACATTAGGTAACAAATTGCGACACCAGGCATGCGCGGTAGTCGTCCTTCAATATGACTGTGTTGCGTGATTTTTGTAGTTTGTTTAGAAACAAATAGAAAAATATTAACCGATTGCTTTGAAACAATGCCGAGTACTATAAAATTTTGTCTACATTGTGCTCTAATTTTCGTGTACAGATTTCGCTTCCAATAATGAATTGGGCTACAATTTACCAAGAATTTATCGTAATACTTGCAGTCAACGGAACGGCGGCGATCTTATTTCAACTGTGGCAAAGTTATACAAAATTTCCCGTTTGTTTAAGTGAAATATAAGTACATTTGAGTACTGTATCTGTTATTTTTGTAACCCAAAGGCGTAATTTTGATGTCGCTTTAGAACATACATAAAAAAAAGATAAGAGACGGAAAAGAGAAATCTAAAGAAGTATCGAAGTAACCAAAGACATGTATAGAGTAGAAAATAACAGAAAGAAAGCAAAAGAAAAAAATCCGAGGTAAACCTGGATCATTCTTTGACATCAGAAATTAAACAAATTTCTCATCAATTTTTGCTTTCCTCAAAGAGAAACACACACTATTAAGATACGGAGAAAAGATATAAGGAAACAAAAAACTCTAAAATGTACAAGAATGAACAGCAAGTTTTTACTTTCAAATGTACAAAATCAACTATATACAGATAAAAATTAAGTTTTTTCTTCTTACAGTGTGCACACTTATGGAAATACAGGTAATAGAGTTTCTCAAAGAGTCACGTAACAGTTCCACTCTACACTTTAATATTACTGTTTTTTGGGTCAAGTTTGAGTAACATGTAACCGTGACTTGTATTCGCACGTTTGACCTCTCGTAGGGAGAATCATTGTTATTGCAAGACGGGTCAACTTTCTTCTAAAGATAAGTAATCCGTAGAAAAACATTAATGGTTATCCATGACGAGTGACGCATCCTTGCGGAAGGAGACCCGAACTAATCAGCGCAAGCTGTATCATAAATGCAACGAATCCAAACTAAGTACTTAGTGCGCAGGAACGACGTATTACGTCGTCACGGAACAGACTGGATACCTCGGACACTTCTTAGCACATGTTTGACGAAGAAATGCATAGATTTTTACAGGAAAGGATAGTTTGGACAATCGTGTTTTATTTACTCAGTCAAAATACGGACCACCCTAATGGATATTCAATGTAAGTTAAGAGCAGTGACGTATCTAAGTGCAATTGCGCCTATGGCATGTTTTAAATTGCACCTTACCTCAAATTTACTTATTTTAATTTTTACATGTGTTATGTTCGCACGCACACATTGAAATTAAGCCAGCTGATACTAAACAACATTTTTCATTGGTTCAAATTAGCAAAATTGTAAAAAAGTATGGTGCTAAGAAAAAAATGTATTTACAAAATACTAGCTGAGTCCTCGCGGTTTTGAGTTTTCTTTATGTCTGCAACTTCATTTTTTCTCACTTTCCNGTAACTTTATTCTTTCTCACATTGGTATCCTGTGAAAATGTTACCCATTAATAGTGGAGGTTTGATAGAATTGGTGTGTATCCTCTTCCGAACACTCAATTTTAGGAGTGTCGTGCACCTCATATGGTGCGAAGGGTAGGTAATGTCATTGGAAATACGATTTTCATCTCAGAATACACAAACACCATCACCTCGACCCTAAAATCAGTCGTTTTACGTTATTTTGTCGTCTCGTCCAACCCATCCCCAGCTCAAAAGATACCGTGCCCCAATGTGATCTCAACTTGCACTTAACGCCATTGGTAGTTTGAACATTTCATCAATCCTTAAACTATGGATCCGATGCAATTTTCATTTTCTCGTATGTCAAAATTAGTTTTTAATTAAGGTGTGCTAGTGACGTCTTTCTTTCATGACGGCTAAATTTAGAGTTCCACGATATCGGGATTTCTCTATCAACCAGAAACGTGGACTCGTCACTCGATATTCTATAATGTTCGATAATTTGTTCATAGCATTTCCTTCCTTAGTGGTGCTGGGGTTTATACGGGCTGGTTATGGACTTCAGCGTCTTCGGGAATGTCACTACTAATTTCAGCAGTCCCGAAAACTATGATCTCAATACTAACGAGTCATTTTGGTTTATTTTTCTTTTCATGCCCTTCCCAAATTAAGTATATTGCCTTATAGGGGATGGCCGTAAAGTTAACTGGCATTGAGAGAATGACTCTGCTCTTCTCCGTCTTAAAAATGATGTATTCCACATCATTATCGGTTTCTTAAATTACATTTACCTCGCCTACGTTCCCACCCCTATCCTAAGGCTGCTAATGGTATATTATCTGCAATATGGACTAGTTGTGAACTTACAAAGCATCGCGGACGTCCTAAACCATCTCTCAACGACATCGAAAAGTATAGTTTTGAATCTAATATCGGATTTTCCCATTATTCTTACAGGCCACTCTCTTCCTACCCCTTTCCTAATGGTGTCAGGGATGTCTTATCCGCACAGTCCTTGTTGTCAGCTAGTCAGTAATCTGTGTCTCAAGTTTGGTTGAAATTGGTCCAGGCTTTTCAGGGTTATGGTGGGATACATACATAAAACTTTCCAACCCTTTCTTTCTATTTTAGGAATAAATTTTTAGAAAATACTTTTTCAGTGGACCACCTAAAAGGAACCCACCTGTCAAATTTTAAGTTCGTGGGCTTCGCAGTTTCTGAGATTTCGTGATTCGTCAGTCAGTCAGTCAGCACGTGAGAAGTGTATATATTCAAAGTTGGTACCTGCGGCTTTGCTCGCGTGATTTTGTAATGCCTGCAACTTTATTCTTTCTCATGTTCCCATTAATATCCAGTGAAAATGTAATGTTCGTGGTTTTATAGTATTGGTGTGTATCCTGAATACCTTATTTTCACAGATATAAATAAGAAAAGTATTTTTAATACCGATTGAGAAATATTCTACAATTAATTCAAGTACATCATCCAAATCTTATACCTAATAATACAATTTGGATGCAAAACTTAATTGTATAGTATTATTTGTATAGTTTTTGTATATTTTAATTGCACAGTAACTTATATTAGTTTCACATCCTAGAGCATAATAAATAGTGTGAAATCACTCTTCAGTAAACAGCAAGTGTTGCCCGTGAGAGGCGTACGACGACCGCAAATCTATCACATCGTCACCAATATGACTAGTACACCACTTCACCCTTGGAAGAGTAAAGGGTATTTGACCCCTGTAGCGGCTGAAATTGCACTTAAACGGCACTATTCATCTCACGACACTCTAAAACTACATACATGTCACTATTCTTCTAAAAAGCCCAGAAAACTATGGAATAAACACTCATACCAATCTCTTTCGTTAAATATTCTTACATTATAATCCCTTTCCCCATCCATAGGGGTTTCTGTGAATAATTACCCCCTCCCCCAACTAAAGGTGTCTGAACTGTGACATATCGCAAGCATCAATATTTGTCTCAGCAATTCTGAAGCTTTGGATTGGTCACCCATATCGATCGATTTACAATAGTTTTATGTGTCCCACTTGACTCTCAGGTGTGTTCCCCTCGTCATATGAATTTAGACTAAACGGAATCGGGAGTTTAATAATTCATTTTAGTAACCCGGAAGGTTATAAATAGCCAACGCTAATATCTCACTGTATCGGTCATTTTTTTTTAAGATTTCGTGATATTCCGGGACATTCCCAATACGCAAATGGATGGGTATATCGTACACCTCATTTGGTGTGAATGATTTCATAACGTCATCGGGAGTTCGATTTTTCATCTCAAAAGACTTCGTAAACAACAAATTATTTTCTAATACAGGTTGTTTTACATTGTTTCTACCATAAAACTATGAAACAGATTAAAATCGGTTCCTTTCAATTATTTTTCGTATCTCCTTTCACTCCCCTTTTGGAAGGCTAGGTATGTCTTATTCTCCATGGGGGATGAATTAGAAGAATTATATAAAGGTGACGCCATTCGTATCAGCGACGCCGAACACTCTTCATAATAAATTGAATCCCTTCAATTCCACGGCTAAAAGTTTTCTAATGCACTATTGCTTCGATAATGTGAAAGAATTTACTGATTTTAATAAAAGAGGACAATGAGAGATTCAATTTACCAATAAGTATTGTATTCTATATCATTTCGGATAATGCTAGTGATGTTAATTTCTCTGATACTTATTCATGTCATTCTCATTCACGTTATTTGAACCTTTTTATTTATTATAGTTTACTTCTAATTGTACGCAACCTTGGCAAGGTGGTATACATTATCTATAGCCCCATACTAGCCCGGGTTTTTCTCCGGTTATCCTCCGGGTAGTGTCGGATTTTCCATGCAATGAATTTCACATTACACATGAATAACAAAAATCATACAAAATGTTACTCTGATAATAGAACAATAATAAAATGATATTTTTTAATTTAAGTGTATCACAAATAAGTCTACAAATAATGAATCAGAATCGTATTTAAAATCAAAAATCAAGGTAGAAAATATAAAATTGAGATCGGAATCACAAAAATATGAAATTGTAGCTTTATTATCAAAAAGTTTTATGTTTCCTTTTACATTAATTAATAACTATGTCAAGTAAGACATGCGTTTTTATTTTCATCGAAACGAAAATATATAAACTAAATAACACCCTAAAAATATAAGTTTAGAATAATCCTTTTTAAATGAGCTCTTTACACTACAAATGCATCATCTTCTTAAAATTTGAAAATTATATTTTTAATCAACGCAGACAGAAAATTATTTTTGTCCGTCATTCACACCATGCATTTCCATCGCTCTTTCAGCCATTGAAAAGTATCAAAAATTCCATAAGTAATTTTTATATTTTTAATTTATCAATGTTGATACACTTAACATAACCGCCTATGAATTATAGTGAAAATAATGTAACATGCCGTTAGCCTGAAAGAAAAAAAAACATGAAATCATTTTGTTTCTACCACTTTGCGCCTATCCCTCCATCAAGACTTATTACGGATCGTCTTTTGCCTGTCGGTAACGTAAACATGGCATCTTGGCTGCGGAGAATGGGCTGTAATGCCTCTTCTTTTCATTTTAACCCACATTGATTGCGTATTAAGTTCTATTCGCTATCTTCATTTACAGTTCTTTATAGGGTAGAGAAGCTATAACTCGAACAAAATTCCAAGGAGAACTTCGGCGGATCTTCTGAGCGCGCATAATTATCTAATAGGCATATACCGTGAACAAAATGGCCGCCCTGTTATTGTTTATGTTGTTTTCTCTCTGCAATGTGAACAAAATAGCTGTCACCTAACAGGATCCAATCAGATGACGAGGACGCCCATGTCGCTTCTCTACTCTATAAAGAACTGTACCTTCATTGTACTTCACCATGGCTTCCTACAGTTACCAGGTTGGGTCATGCATTATGTGGCAACGGTGTACCGATGGCCGGCTTGGTTAAATGCGTTAACTTTATTTCAGCGAATGGATTGCTTACGCATTCATATTTCGTGTCAAATGAATCTGGACTTAAAGTAATGATATATTTATTATGGTCACGCTATATATTTTTAGCTTCTATGATATTGACGACTAACGTGTTAGCTAAGATACTTCTTTTTGGCTGGCCGGCCGGCCTACGAGACCGGTGTTGAAAAAGCGTTAGATTCCGGCCTGGTAATTGTAGGAGGTCATGGCTTAACCGTCCTGTACCTCGAAAGTGTTTTCCATTTTCCTTGATCGATTATGGTGTGTATCGATAAGTTCTGATAACACAATTCAACATTTTTTCATTCGTTTAAAACGAATTCTATCAAGCAATATTATATTCATATTTAAAATGTAATCATTACCTTTTACATTCTTTTCACTGTAAGACTATTAAAATAATACGATTTCACTTATTATTATGACTCATTATTCCGAAGAAAGCTGCACGCATGTGTAGTAAAATTAAGCATTGCCGGAAAGAAATGGATGGCTTGGTTAAACGTTTAATTTTGTAAATTAAGAAGCAATAATTCTATCTCATTCAACTATCTTGTAGGAGTCGACCTTTGATGTGTTCGTATCCTCACATGTAATACAGCTGTTCAATACAGATGAAACAATTCAACTTTGAGTATTACATTTCTGTTATTCAGAGAAAAACAAAATGTAAATTCGTGTGCAACTTCACCTCAATTATCGATAGTCTGTAAAGCATGTTTTTCTTTGACACATAATAGATTTATTATTACGAACTTTTTTACTTTAAAGAGTAAAATCTAGACAAAATACTGTAAAATCCATAACACTAATATTTAATTGTTGATATATATTCTTCAAAGTTGTGTAATATGATTCATTCAATAAAGTATAACGACTTTGGAATTTCTTAAGTTCGGTTTTTTTCTATGCGCTACTAGTTCTTCTCCTATTTTACATTGTCAATATTTATTCCATTACATTATTACGTGTTTCTGCGTTATTACAATATTTGTACTTTTTAGCGTGTAAACAAATAAATAATAATATTTATGTTTAGTGTCTCTTCTCATGTGGTGTTATGAGTGCATTTCATTAACAACTATACTTTTATTTACAGAAAACCACGTCTTAGTAGTTCAGTGAATTTTGTAAATGGCGAGGAACATACTCAAGTATATCGCTCCGAAGAAGATACTAAGTACTGGGCAGACAAGTATCCAATTCAAAATCAAATGGGCTATTCAAGATATCTTGTACAACCAGAAGCTCCAGTAACAATTCGAACTGATGGTTTTATTCCTAATAGGAAAATTAGTACAAAAGATGAAAATTTGTTGCTAGGTATTCGAAGAATTTTACGGGGTCTTAATCTTGCTCCCAGGACTGTAAAAGCTTTGAGTAACAACTTTCGTTTGCAGCTTCCACGATGGCTTGGTGAATTTCCGTACAATTTTCTGAAATACACAGATGACATGTCAAATATGGTTTCACAAAACAAACATACAATTTACGAAATTCCCGACAAAGGAGTGACAAAAATCGAAGAAAATAAACCTCAAACTAATTTACAAATGAAATGTGATAAATTTCAAGATATTTGTTTTTACATCCCGGTTGAAAATGTTCCTACAGGAGATATGAGGTCTCCGACAAGTCTCCCTCCAAGTTCAAATCAGAACACATGGCAATCAAATCCATCGAACTTCGGTAACGAAATGTTACAAACATTTAATCCGACGCAATATCCTCAAATATGCGAGTATCCAGTGAATGCACATACCAACACTTATGAAAATAATTTTCCGAACTATGACACTGACAACATGTATCAATATCATTATACGCAACAACCGACAATGCAGTTTCCAAGTTACAATCCAAGTCATTCGTTTCAACCTTCAATAAATGCAAATAACGAATATTGGAACCGTCCGCAGAATATGAAGCCAGTATACGCTGGTACAACTAATTTTCCAATGAATATGGAGAACAGTTTCTTTGGAGGTTCTCCCAAACACGGAGTCTTTAGAGGGAGTGCCAAGCCCATAGCTTTCTCCGATATACGAAATAAGGTTCCACATTTGAAAAACACTGCCCATTCCGGGCTGTTTCCCACAACATCCAATGGACAACTGTACACACCAGATAATGGGTATTTAATGTCAATGGGAAACTCACTACCTCAAAATACTGCGGCTCAGGTACAGCCGATGAGATATCCCTTTCATCCAAGAGAGCCATTCAGCACATATAGAGAGAATGACCCACGAAATGAATTACAACATCGTCAACAATATCTTCAGGACGTTTGGCATTCGAATAGACCGTGGAATTTTGAAGAATATAAACACCTAAAATTACCGAATAATCAATATTATCAGAATGGATGTATGAATTCTCCTAATGCTTGGCAGAGTATTGTAAATAACCAAAATCCCATAGCTCAGAATGGACAATACATTAGTGTGCCCGCAAATTCCGGTATACCTCATTACACTTCATACGCGACAGAGCGACTACCAATTAATGTTAGACCTGGAAGCTTTATAACAGATTTTACACACACACAAAACCCAACATTTGATAATAATGGCGGAATGGTGCAAAATTACATTCTCGAATCGAATTATAATGGATTCCAAAGTAATCCTAATTTTTACTCTCCGACATTTCAACCTGAGTTTTTCCCTCACGCACAACCAGTTAACTCAGGTAATAGTCCTTCGCTTAACTCACCTAATAATCAACACCAGCCTTTTGAAGGTATTTCGAGCAATACTAAGAAACCTAATTATTCTTTCCAAGAAAATGGTTACTTTAGAAATCCAAATAATTTACTTCAAGGATCTTCGATGCCTACTTCCTCAACTCCTTTTAATGAGCCAAACAATGTATTCACTATTTCCGACTCTGGTATGCCAATCAATCCGGAAGATCATTTACAAAATGGAATGATACCTGCTGGAATATTTTATAATAATCCGTTACTTATAGATAATCCAACAAATAATTTCCAGTCAGAAGAGATACCGGAATATTTGGGTGATCAATATGGCAAAACTCAGGATTATTTAAACTCTAAAACACAATTTGACAACGTTGCAAGCTATCCTGACACGAGAGGAACACACTATTACGAACCACCATTGTATTATGACACTCCCAATTCAATACCTGGTTATTCTGCGAACGACTTTTCACGGGAGCCTCAGCGACCGAATGATTTATCAGGTCAGGCATGGAGCAATCACATACCAGATGCGTCAAATCAACCATATTTGAGAAATGACCAAAGTAATCGATTTCGCCGAAGCATATCAAACATACCTTGGGAACAAACAGTTTCCATTAATGTAAATCCGCCAATAAGAATGAAGAGCACCAAGAAGCCTCAGAAATTCGAACTGAAAGGTATGCACAATGGAAAAGTTTTACCCGTGAATTCTCTTCCTCAGATTCCAAATGTTCGTGAACGAACAGCTCCAGGAAATGTACCGGAATACGTAGCCAGAATAATTGAACCAGACCATTCATTCGAGTTTTCAGGTACGAGAAATGGTTTTATGAATACATATAGACGTGGAGTGGTATCGGATACCGCCGTAAGTTCTACATACTCTGGTGATTTGTCTTCAAGATACACAAATTATGGACAACAGTATCCTCAAAGTTCTACTCTGAGTAACGTTATTCGAAGCCAAGATGGGAAAATGTGTTGTAAATCAGGGGAGGTGTATCTATCTCCGAACAGTCAACGTTCTTGGCCACAATCGTACTCAATACAAAGGAACATACCACACAGTATACGTTCAATGAGCATCCAGAACGCTCATCAAAATGGTGAACAAACACCTGTGTACGATAGTAGTGTTCCGGAAAACGTTGTGTATGCTGATGATACGTACAGTTATCAAAATACCGGAATATCTGAGAACAATCTTTCACCATATATGAGAGCTGGAAATTATCCCACATATATTCAATATTATGCGAACAGTGAGAATAGTTACAATATGAATCCAAATGATTATTCAAAGGGTAACAACCGACAATTCTCATCTGAAGCGCAAAATAATCCATATAATGAAAACACGATGTATTCGTGGTCTAATAAAGTTCCGGCTACATCTATTCCAGAGGAAGCGAATTACAATGATCAAAGTAATGCAGTACATGACACAAATGCTAACTCCGAAAATGTTCAGACACCAACAGAAAACACTTTCCCGCAAAACAAATGTTTATATTGTCAGGATTTGTCCCAGGGCACAAGTGAGGTGGCTAAATTGGAGGTTAACATGAATTGAGTATTTTAACGTCCGTGAAAGTCAAATACAAGTAGGTGACTCATTAGTTATTAGACTTTTGCTACTGAGTGACCTGTTCTTGATATTCCTTGTTCTTTCATTATGTGCTCGGACTGCCAGTTAGTCTATTGATTATATTCGAGAACGATTTTTTTGTAATATACTTCTAGAAATATAATATTTATTAGTTGAATACGTTAATCATGTATGAAGTTCGTGTACATTTCACATGTTTTTTATAAGATGTAGTAAAATATTAAAGGTATTGTTCTTACATAGAGTTGATTTTATTCCTGTAGGCTAATGAGTGAACTAACTTTTCATTTTCTATTTCACTACCATTTAGATGATTCCAGAAACATATTATGAAGTTTATTCAATCAGAAATACAATATTTTACTAAATCAGAAATACAAAATTGTACAAGTACTAAGATGATAAAGTTTAATATTAAAAAACTTCTTTAAAGCTCTTCCGCTAGGAATCAAGTATGAAGAAAAAATATTGATTTTAAAGAGATTATGGAAAAAATTGCGCGATTCACATTCCAAATTTGCAATTTTTACTGATTTCCATCTTGAAGAATTTTACAGAAAAATGTATTTAAAAAATAAAATAAATTACTAAACCTAAGACTAAGAGTCTTAATACAGAGGCGATTTGCTCTTCGACATACGCTCCCTATAAAGCGCCTAAGTTCTATATATGGTTATGGGTGTCATTTGGGCGCGTATTATTTTACAATGCATTTAACTTTGCATGAGAAACTTGAATGGATAATATTAGAAAGCAGTTGGAAAGATTTCTAAATTAAAGGTATGAAACAAGATTTCAATAATAATAATAATAAGAACAATACTATAAATAATAATGAAAAACCATATTAATACTAATAAATAAATAGCGTGATGGATCACAAAATAATAAATAAAAAGGAAATATTCGTGTGGGGAAATAAAATGTTCATGGAAACAAACAAATCAATGCACACAATCTTTTCAACAACAATATCTCGGATTCTGTTTATGTCCAGATGTGTCTTAGTCGCACCCCTGGAAGAGATGTGTTTGCAAGTCACAAAGTTTTATCAGTTAAAATATTGAATATAAAATAAGTGACAAGTATTGAGTAATGGAACCGAGTAACCTTGTAGCAACAATTATTATTCATGAAAATAAGCAAACAATGAATGAAATCACTTAAAACCAAAATGTCACAAATACCTTCCCAAACTATCTAGTTACCACGTTCGCCTTACTATACATTTCACTACGTTGAAACATCAAAACGCACTATACAAAGTCAACATAGTAGAACAAACTTCATTGCAGTTTGAATTACTATCACCAAAGGATACTGGAAGCAAAAATTGCGTGCAATATTGGAGCAAAATGCATCGTGAAACGAGCTTTAGTTGCGTGAATTATGTTCCCTTACATTGCATTACGGCGGGGTACAGGGATGTTAGCTTTGGTGCTACGTAAGGCTAAGTTCTAAGTTTTATGTCTCTCAAAAAGCGGACAGAGCTATGTGGAACTAACAATTAAGATATTATATGAAGATTTCTCCCCACATTTCCCGAAAAGCTACAAAAACGTTTCGTCGAGGGGGAGGACGTTACTTACTTATTGGTGGGGGGGGGGGAGGTTATACGTATCGCTTCAGGTACGAAATGGAAGGGAGTAGGTGTGGAAATATGGTATTTTTTATGTTACGTAATATAATACACGAACGGAAAGATTTTGTACAGTATAATCGGGGCAGTGGTGCGTGCAATGAAGAGGGAGACTTCAATCGGTGGCAATACGGATAAGACAACAGACCACACCAGTTAAACTATGTTAAAAAACGAGAAAAACAAAAAAAAATATTTATTTTGAAGAATGTAACCCCGGTAGTCGTCTTATGTCAAGGAAAGTGTAGACTGTGGAAATGTAAATAAATAAATAAATAAATAAATATACGAACGGTCCCATATTAAATTGAGCGCACCTCTTAACCCACGTGGAGTTTGTCACCCAAAAGGATCTCTTCCTGCATGATCAAGGAAGGAAGCGAGACATGGGTGGATAAGAGGAGCGTTGGTGTAGGGAGGTACTGGACACATTCCTGCGTCGAGAGGTCACAGGAAGCGCGCCACATGTGTCAGCTCTCTCGCTCGTGCAGGCGCTCCCACCATCTTGTGCGAGCTCAGTCCACCAACTGATCAATCTAAAAGGTAAAATGAGGTAAAATTTTTCCCTGCGAATTCAACGAAATGCTGAAAATTGTCACTTGATTGAAGTAGTCACAAATAGAAGTTTAACTAAGGCTCTAGAAAGAGAAGTACTCACATCCCCTATTATTTATCATAGTTGAAGTTCGTATTAACTTATCTGTGTTTATTTCAAATTTTAACCTTATATTTATACAACTTCAAAATTTCATCCATAAGAGAAAAATCAAGAGGAATCGTTACGAATTTTATTCTATTCTAGAAACAAGCGATTACATTATATTTTAAGTGAAATAAGGTTGTGTAGTAATATATAAACATAAAAATAATTATTCTTAGTACTTAAAAAATAAATTAATATTTGTGTGCCAATTAAGTCTATTCCTCTATACTGAATTGTATACAAATAGCATGGTTTAAAAATTTTAAGGCTGATAATGATTATTTTTATGAACCAAAATTATTGACAAATTGTTCTCACTTATTTACATACTTACAGCATCTTGTATCATTAAACTAAAGTATGGAATAATTAATTCTCTAATCTATTGAAGGGACAAATGAGGAATCGAAAATATTATATCAATATCATACTCAGTTCTAGGTGTCTCGGGCGGTATATCATGTTCTGTTATAAAATTTAATTCTCGTCTCTGTAAGTGATGTATAGTATGTGAATTGTGAATCTGTAACTTAATAGCATATACTTTATTTAAATATTTCCCATGTTAGGGGAATATTTTTGCATACCAGCAAAATATTTGGATGAATCTTGAAAGCATGAAAATTAGTCTTTGTTTTCTGTCTCGGAATTTATCACCTACAAAATTAACAATTGCAGTTTCGTAACTAAATCTTATTCACAAAGCAAATTGTGTGTTCCTTTGACCAGTATGTCACCAATTTTGTTTTCTTCTGCGCATATTTGATTGTCAATTACGTATTTTTCACGAATCATTTAACTCGAAACATTCATGGATCATTTAACTCAAAGAACTGTGATATACAAAATATATATCTATAGGAATGTACTCTTTTTAAATTAATTAAGCTTTATTACGCTCTTTTAAGAGACCTGAAAGGACAGACGGAGTATGTTATCATGACAAATTAATGATGACTATATGTAACCCAGAAGTAGGACAGTATTCCAAATATGACTAAAAAAGATAATTCATGTATGTTTGAAGTATATTGATCATACACATACAACATAAATTGAAAACTTAGATTGCGTTCTAAAAACCTAATCTAGAGATGTTTTGATTTTTTAAATGTTTTTATCACTATGAGATTAAAAATAGAAACTTACCGTTTCAAATTTTTGAATAGTTATTTTATTTGGAATCTCTGAAATATCAGTCCTTTTCACAAAATTTTATTGTTTTTACAATCAATTTTATCACGTTTGTGGTTATATAATTTTAGATATTTTTGAATTAATTTAAACCTTTTTACACATCTCTCATCAGCTTGATATTACTTAGAGTCATTGGGTAACCATAATGGCTAAGACACAGTGAGATTAAAACGTCAAAGAACAAAGAATTTTCATTGAGGAACTGTTCCCTTAAACAAAAATATACGTGTATATGCGTAGCAGTAATTACTAAATTACCAGTACTTAACACGCTTCTGGTTTTTTTTCTTGAATCCTGATTGATATTAAGTGAAAATATTTATCATATTCAATTGTCCAAACAATTGTGAATCAAACTGCGAATGATAATACTAAGAACTTGATCATAGAGAAAAGCTTTCCGATAATATATCGCAACGCGTAGTCATAGAATGTTTAGGAAAATGAAGAGAGACTGCAGACAATTTATTCACCTAGAATCTATATGATGATAATTTAATGATATTTTGATAACCTCGTTATAAATTATCTAGTTCGGCACAAAGTACATTAAAAACTCTCAGTGTTTCCTCTAATCATTGTTCATTTGTCTCCGAATGTTGAACTTTTTACATTTACATGTGTTAAATAAACTTCTCATTTATATTGTAGTATGATTAGTACCACCATGAAACAAAATGTAATATAGAGCAAAGAGACGAGCATATAGACAATTGTATTGCTCCGCTACCCCGTCAATGTAATAAGAAAGTAAATATCTTCTGACACGTGTAGTACGAGAGCATTTTAAAGACCTCCTTATATGACCTCTCCTTTCTCTTCCTACTTTGTGACTGAACTGTTCCATGCGCAGACCCGAGGCTGGTGAGGAAAAGCACCTAAAGCCAATGACCTTGTGCAGATGTAGTGCGTGGGAGTTGATGAGACACGTGGTAATGACGGACGACAACGAAAAATAATGAGCTTTGAGGAGAAACGACGTTTAGGAGAAGAAGAAGACAGAAGATAGTATGGCAAAAAAATTGATGGGTAGGAAGTTGAGTTACCGTAAGAAAATAAAAACACGAGGAATGGAGAATGAGAGAATAAAAGAAAATAATAATGAGAATAAATAAGAGAGAAAAATAATGAGTGGATCTGTTGATGTAAAAATATTATACGAATTCATTATATTTAAGTCATTTAGTAGATTGAAAATATATTCAAGTTTTGCATGTAGAGTCGATTCAAACAACATTTGAAGATTTGGATTTTAAATACGTAAGATAGATATACGAACCTTAAGTAATCAATTATTTAAAACATGATATTTATGATGATTTATTTTTAATCTAAGACTACAAATGTGAATGTCAGTGGATACATTTGACAAGTAAAACGAAGAAGAAATTGAATGCTCCAGATCCAAAAAAATTTGTGATTATGAGTTTTCTACTCATTGTTTGGATAGCCTCATTAATTCGAAGGTTTATAGATTTAAAAGATACTATTATTATTTTGTGAGGGCTCAGTCGCATAATTTTAGAATCACAATGACAATATCTGAGAGGTATTTGAAAATATATGAGAAAATATCCACAAACTGCAAATATATTTGTTTAAATATTTATGCACAGATAAACTTTTGCGTGTCCAGGATGCACAGTTTTTTATGAGTATTTAATAAATTTGGTGAAATAGTGAGAAATTATCTACATAAGCCAGTACGCTATTTTAAATTCTATATCGTCTGACACAAACGGAAATCCATGTGTTCTTTGTGAAGCCCTACACGGGTAATTTCCATTCATAGGGCAAGGTGTAGCCAAGGGAGGAAGGCTCTTGTTGAGGAAATATCTAAAATCAAAATTCGTGAAATGTGAAGTATTCATACATCCAGGTGACGCTGAGAGAGTTCTGCTTGTACTTATATTATGCAATGCTCTACTTTGAAACATTAAAATTCCTTGTGATAAATAAAAGTTTTTTTTTGCTACTTTAATATTGTCGAGCAAAATTTCGATATTTCGATGTTTTGGTTTCTAGTTTTGTTTGGAAGACTTCTTACTTTGGTCTTTGATTTTATACTTCCAACCATGTTCAAAAAAAACAAACAAATTTTCAAATACCGCTATTATTGAAACGGTCCCGTACAAACGAGTACTTCTTCCTCTCTTCAATATTTTAATGTGTCAAATCTCTCAGTTCTGGAGGAAACCTTTTGAAAATTGTATTTGAAAATGTTGGGAGATATAAACAAAGTTTAAAAAATAATGACATTTACCACCTTCCAGTTAAAAAATAATTTCCTTCTTATTGCAGAAACAAAAAGTACACAATGAGTTAAACAAAAACAAGAACTTTTTAAATTGGGACTTAGAACCACGCCAACGTCTAGGTCATTAGAGCCCGTACTGAGTTTTATGTGGGAAATTGATTTTCTTAAATTCAAATTTAAGACCTTCTGCATTAATTGAGTCAGTTTATTAATTAAAATAAAAAATAAGAATATTTAAATCTGAGACGTTAAATCTAAATAAAAATTAATTTCGTAAATAAATCTCAGTAAGGGCTCTAATGACTTAAGACGTTGGCGAGTCCTAAATAATCAATTAAAATATATAAATATGTAATAAACCTCAGAAGTACATCCAACTACTTGCAGTACTTCATATTCAATATACGTTGATTTAATTCGTAGGGGAGACCAGGGACACACCAGTTCTTATCTCCTTGACTTTCAGAATCCAGCTGATATATGCATTGTAGGTCTAATTTCCTCCCATTTTATAGTTTTTATTTGAAAGACTCTGCTTCGTATATGAAGATTGACATATTCCAATTTGTATTTCTTCCCCTCTGTTAGTAAGTTTCATTTCGTAAACATGGTATTTTTTGGTTTATGTATGAGAAATAATAAAAGCAAACTTTACATATTAAAATTAAGTATCTAGCATGCATTCCGAATATTTTTAGGTCAGACTCGGCGAAGTTATTGAGATTTTTGTGGAATGGTGTAGAGGGTAAATTTGATATAGCCAAGCAGACTAGGAACTCTGATATTAACAGACACTCCTATTAAAAAGCATATTGAAGAGTGGTATGGAAGAAAATTGAAACATAAATACATAACAATGAAAACAAAACTTTTCTCAATAAGAAAAGAAAATATACAACTGATAGTGAAAAGCCATAGAATCAGATGACGTACAAACAGAAAAGAACTTAGATTTGTCAGCTGGAATAAAACTAAAAGTTTAGTTTGAATAGTGGATTGTAAAATTTGCACACCGTGTGGAGGGAAGAACTATAGAATGAATTATAGAATGAATTATCACAAGGAAAGAATTATAGAATGAAATTGTAAGTTCTTAGTTATAAGTTATTTAAAAAATAGTGTCCAAAGTTTCAGATAAAAAACAAGAGTAAACATCTGTGTTTTAGCAAAAATTCTTTCGATGTTCAGATTAATAAATGTTTATTGTTTGATAAGGCCTTTTACACCATAAATTATTTCTTGGCCTTACATCAATCCGATCCAAGATGCGTGAATTAGGAAGATCGAAGGGAATTGTTACATAGAACACTTCATATTTTCTTTAAATAAATATAACAATATTTGAAATAGATAAACACCCAAATTTACGGTACATTTGGTACAATTCTATCAGATAATGTGGATGGACATGTAAATAGAACAACCGAATGTGAATGGCTCGGTGAAATTGTATCGCCTGCCCGGTACTGTGACCCGTGCAACGCATTGGTGTAGCAAATTGCCTATGCTAAACTATTTGCCAAACATGCGTGTACATAGATTATACAACTGTAGGATTTTTATGAAATTTTCAATTCAATATTTATGTGTTCTGAAAGGAAAGACGGAAAAATTAACATTATTTCAAAATGCAATCATAACCACATTATTGTATGTAATGCTTATTTGACGGGGTCACAAATACATCATTAATATTTTTCTAAGTGTGAATAAAATGATTTACGTTATAAAAAATGAAGTTTGGGATTCAGTCTCTCAGAATAACACGATTTTATTGCTGATAATGTATATTTTATTGATAATGATCTCTGAACTATCATTACTACATTCTTATATAATATCGTATAAATAAAAAACGATTTCATCACATGAAAGGAAATCAACAATATATCTTCACTTCATCACTATTCTCTCCTTAAAATATGAATAT
>NNCF01127530.1:930817-954411 GCA_002313205.1 Laupala kohalensis | reverse complement strand
TCAGAAGTAGGTAAAATAACGAACTCAATATATCCAAATAAATGTCCTCCAATTGTATCTACACACGTACCCAATTCTATGCTCACTTCCGAAACTAACTCCAGTGAACTAATGAGAATAATCAGATTTTAAAAAATTTCTACAC
Source organism: Laupala kohalensis (assembly GCA_002313205.1). Taxonomy (NCBI): domain Eukaryota; kingdom Metazoa; phylum Arthropoda; class Insecta; order Orthoptera; family Trigonidiidae; genus Laupala; species Laupala kohalensis. Next base: position 954,266 of record NNCF01127530.1, on the reverse strand, counting down.
GTATAGATTATATACCCGAGTTTATTTCCCGAAATTTTCGTCCCACATTATATTAAATCCACACATAAATATTTCTAATAGTTTTTTATCGGAAGGGGTGTTTCTTAACATATTTAAGAGAGCTAAAGTGAAACCTTTACACAAGAAAGGAAACAAACATAATATTGGAAATTACCGACCAATATCCCTACTACCTACTTTCTCAAAAATCCTAGAAAAATTGTTCTATAAGCGTCTTCTAGATTTTTTATCAAAAAATAACATTCTCTCTGACGATCAACACGGTTTTAGGAAATCCTTTTCCACTACAAGCGCCATATTTTCTTTCTATAACGATGTTACCACATCTCTTGAACGTGGAGATAATCCTCGGAGTATTTTTCTTGATTTATCCACAGCATTCGATATCATCAATCACGAAATTCACCTTTCCAAATTGCATTTTTTAGGCATTCGTGGACTACCACATCAATGACTATCTTAATATTTAAAAGATAGATATCACAAGGTCGAAATATTTTATACTAAAAATAAAATACTTGAGCGTTGTCTTTCAGGATCAATTCTCAGCCCTATTCTTTTTATTGTATGTGAACGACATGTCATCATCCACATCAGATTGCAAAATGGTTCGTAATACTGATGACACAAATTTACAATGTAAACACACCAACGCTTAAAACGTTTTGTCTAGCCTTCGGCTTGGTTCCATGCAAATCGTCTCATTGTAAACAGTGTCTATGTCATTTCACAATAGTATCACAAAATCTTTACCCCAGGTTTCTCTTTCTTTAAACGAAACACAATTAGAAACCGTTACGAATACAAAATTCTTAGGTCTCCATATTCAAGACAACCTCAAATGGAATTGTCACGTTGACAATCTTAATTCCCAATTAAGTAAATTGTGTTATGCATTCCGAATCTTAGTTAACGTAGTTAGTATACATATTTCCCGTTGCGTATATTTTGCAAACGTTTACTCCCATTTACATTACGGCATTGCCTTTTGCGGCAATACCGATCAGAGCATTCAAACTTTCAGAATTCAGAAGAGAATAGTTCGGATAATTTGTAAATCTCACCTCCGAAACTCTTGTAAACGTGTATTTAAGGAATTAAATATCTTTACATTTCCCCGCATTTATATTTATAAAACGGTCGTGTTTGTTAAGACGGAATTACTGAATCACCACCCTTGCTTCATACGAAACAGTTTCGTTCACGGACACAATACTCGCAATAGTAATAATATTCATCGTCCTAGAGTGTCAACCACTCTATGCCAAAATGGACCACATCATTCGGGAATCGTTATATATAATTCCCTGCCCAAAAATATAAAAGATTTCTTTCAACTTTTCGCTAAACTAGTAAAAAGATTTTTTAAATTAATAACAGTGTTTTTTATTCGTTTCTTTATTTACTCCGACTGTTATGAGCGGTTTGACTCCAACATAAAGGAAACAGTGTAAAGACTTAGTCATTATGATGAGGAAGTGAGGTTCACAATGATACAAGCGTGCCCCCTGGGGGTCCTAGAATACCTCTCGGCACCTCCACCATGAAATTATCTTCTACTCGAAGTTAACCCTTTAAAGGTTCGATTTAATACATTATTTGATTAACTACTTAATAGCATATACTCGCTTGGCCTGTGTATGTATCAGTTACACAATTGTGAGCGGGGGAATCGGTCGGGATGTGAGTCTGAACCTCGGATCGCTGACTGCTGCTCTCAACAATAGAACGAACAACACATCAAAAGAATAAACATGGTTTAATATAAATGAACCACTAATTAGTATAAGCTGAAACCAACAAGTATACGTGCCATGCTATCTACATTACAATCTTACAATCAAAGTATACGACTACAAGAAGCGAATACAAATCCATTACCACAAGTACATCAACTGCTCTACATTAATCTACGTTACATAATATCCGTATCAAGATTCTACTGAAATGACCATAGCTCGCCGTTCCGTTATGGGTCTGGCGCTCGTAACTCACAAAACAAAAGAGGTTAATGCAAACACCGAAATTGAAAATGTCATCTCGCTACATAATGAATAATACAATTACTCGGTCAGTGTTCATCATATCAGAACTTTTATATTTTAACATATGACCACAAAGACTGTGTATCAGATGGACACATACAGAGTCCTGAAATTGTACAAAATATGAGTGCACCGACGGAGTAGGCATTCATCCCGAGATATAATAAAAAAAGAAAAGAAAACATAACTGAGAACCGAGTGTCTAATGGACACTGGGATCCAAAAGCAATTCGTTGCATGTTTGAATTACACCAAAACGTGGGTGCCACAATTTATCCCGAAATATAATAAAAAAAGAAAAGAGAACATTACTGTTGATCGTGTGTCTGATGGACACAGAGATAAAATAATTCTTTACATAAGTGAAGTATCTACTTAAAGAATTATTTTATGTCCTTACACAAGACGCACTGAACGTACGTGTTGCGGAATGTCGAGCACTCTCGACACTGCCGGTTACTTAGCGTGGCTCCTCGCTCGTTCGAAAAGATCTTTATTCATTTGAATTTTAGTTCTCGGGAGGGGGGTACCAATCCCGTCAAGTTTCTTACGATGGCATGGGGATGGTGACACTATCGCTGGCCTGTATTTGTTGGTCAGAACTCACGCCACTAAGGCGTAATGCTAACAACCCAGATCCCACGCCTCGAAGGGATGCTTCGAAGGGCGGGGACGGCCAGCAGAAGCGGCGAGTCGCCTTTCCGCTGCCAAAATGTTTGGCTGTGCACACGTGCAGACCCCAGAAAAATAAGCTTGACTGGTCATAATTTATGACTGCAGTCGGAGCAGCGAAATAAAGGAATGGAAAAGAAATTTTCCACTGCTCATCAAGCAGTATCGTAACCACAAGACATATGTTCATTTTTGCAAAAACAATTTATTTCACAAAGAAAATGTATTTTCTTGTTTACAGTTTGTAAACATATACTTAAAGATACAGAAACAGAATTACTTATTTAAGCTCAAGATTGATATGATGTCAGTAGCATGTGATCTGTACTGCTAACATACATTATGCCAAAGAATACAATTCAAATGAATTTAAACTAAAAATTACATATTGACATTCTATTAGTATTATAACTCGCAGCCAACTTTTTATCTTATCTAGGAACTTTTGCTGAAATTTTTGAATCCGCCTCTGCCTTAGGGCCCTTGATCGGAATTGATGGGATGGTCCCTTGCTTGCTTCCGGAGAGTAAATTAGTTTTTTCCCTCCACGTGGTCATACGCAGTTTGTACTGTTTTTTGACAATAAATTTATTTATTTACATATGCTTAATGACTTTCAGAATTTAGAGATCCTAAACCAAATAGAACATTGAGAATGACTTTTGCCTTTCTTGATATATATCCTTGTGATGCTTGAGTTTCTTAAATTTTCATCGGCAGCATGTTCACCAATTGAAGTCCTCATGCCCAGTCTAGTCGACAGAGTGGTTTCAATTAATGAGATGTCTTCAGACTATGTTTACCCGAAGGAATGATGATAAATATGTCTTCATAGATCAATATACAGATTGTTCTTGTTAGTTAAGTTGACTGAAACGGAATTTAAAATTACGTATTAGTCACACATACTTTAAAACTGTACTTAGGAGTACATGAACACTAGCCACTATGTGTACAATGCTCCGTTGGTCGACTCGGAGCGAAGTCTGTTGCGGTCTCCTGATTACTGTGGCTGATGAGTGGCTGTGTGTTAGAGCTTATATAGCAAGAAGAGGTGGCTGGAGGCGGTTGCCTCTGATTGGCTTGTTCACTGAAGCTTCTTATTGCGCTCGCTTCTCCGTGGAGGGTTCTCTTTACTCTCTGCGGGTTTAGTATTCCGTGACCCTTTGGGTCGACCGACTTTCTTCTTGAGTAGTCTACGCGCGGCTTCCGCAGTAATCGCTTGGTCCTTACAAGGTTCGCTTGTAACACCTACAGACAAAAGAATGTTTCCAATAATTTGTAGTCTTGCATTTTGAAACTTACGAAGAAAAAAATTTCAGTCAGAGACAATAACATTTGAAATGAGCTAAAGTGATTTCTACTCTACAGGAAATGCTAAATATCCGTAGTAACAGTTGAATTTTCTACCTAATGAAAAAAAATTTTTTTTAATAATAATTACAAAAAAACGGACCATATTGCGTGTGACAGCGTGATGAAAGAAGATACTAGAACTTCCGGAAGCTCGAAACCATCCATCCGATAAGAAATAAAAAATTGCAGAAAAAACAGGGTCAAAAATAAAATATTGATGCTGAACTGTAGCGATCAAAGATCGTATATGTATTAGGTAACATTACGTGGTAGACCACCAAAATGAAATATATCATCGGCGCAAAATCATTTTCATACACTGCGCGTCAAAATTAGCGGTGCAGAAATTCATCACTCCACAACTGTTTTAAAATGTATCACTGAAATTTGCAGTGTGGAAACTCCCATGTTTTATCAAGACATTCCCTTGGGAGGTTTTAGTGACACCGTCTCCACGCTCAACCACTCATAAAAAGTGAAAGGGTGAAAATTTTAAGAAAATCAAACAAAAGTACCACATTTCAAAATGTCGGAGAGAGCTAGTCTCACGTATAAAGACCCAATAATGTACGTACAAAAACAAGTCTGAAAACTGGATGGCGGCAATAATAATCAAAGTAACTTTCTGACATTTATTTCACTTTTCGACGTAATAACCCTGCACATTCATCCTATCACTTTACAAGACATTGAAAACCTGTGAGAAATAAGTATTTTGGTAACTATCGCAGCCAAAGAGTAACCTCTTTGACTACGGCATCATCAGTTTCAAAATGACGGCCAACCGAAATGATTCTTTAGGGGCCCAAACAGATGAAAATCACTAGGGGCTATGTCATTACGAGTAATTTGTTCCACACGCTGCACTGTGAATGCAGTTGATACCTTCACAGGACGAGCAGGACGCTCCCCATCTCTGTCGCTTTGCCTTCCCTTGTTGAATTTCTGTATCCAGTTGAACTGAACTTTCCGTGAGAAACAATTGTCGCCATCCACTGGTTGCATTTCGCGACGCACTTCTTCTGTGGACAGTCCTTTAGCACACAAGAAACGCACAACTGCACGCTGTTCTTCTCGTGTACACTCGTGCAACACAACAGCTGTCGTGCACTGGCTGCCTCTGACGGACAACATGCCTATGAGATGTCACGCAGCCTACACAACAATCATCTGCTGCCATCATCTGGCAAAAAATGCGCTCGTAATTTAAAACTGAATAAGGGAAACTGACGTTTGCGACATATATTGACTAGTCCTCGTACACTCCAGCAGCTGAAATTAAAAAATCAAGTTTCTGAAGACCAACCCTCACCTCATATCCATCCTTTTCCTCTGAAGAGTGTGTGTTTCAGATGTCCCAAAAGTACTCATGTGCTTCTCCAAGGAACACTGTTTACATGTTTTTCACTAATCTCGAATCCTCGCTCCTGTCACTACGCCTTTCATCACGCAACTTTTATGCGTTAATAAATACGACGGGTTTCGTCACAGTCTGTCTCCGGACAAAGTGGTCAAAAGTAATTAAATACTGGCAACAACAAAAATAAAATAATATTTAATAACACTAATTTTGAAATATACAAATGTTTAAATTTGAAATGCCCTATTAATAAGATCCTTCATTTCTTTTACCATTCATGAAACATGAAAGCACAAAAAAAAATTTATTTGAATGTACATGATTTCAATTATGCTTTCACAAATGGCTGCCAAGACAATCCTTTGTCTTCTTCCTTCATCTTTTATGTTTCTTAGTCATTTATTTTTTTTCCTCTGGTAAAGAGCGACGAAAGACTAAAGTTGTTTGTTTTTTTCACTCATTTTTCAGTTCGAATTCGAAATTTCACAGTAACGACTGAAAATGGTGAAAGACTACTACTAAACCACTTCAATATCATTATTATTCGCATGACGGTATCGCGCTGTTCTTAGATTTTAATTTATGTCATGTAAGGCAAATTTTAAAATATAGTAAACGACAGAATAAATGATTAATCGATTTAAAAGTGAGAAAAGACCAATTTTCCGAAGGAGTAAAATGTTGAAAAGGAGTGTCTTGCAATGAGTATATCACATTGGTGAAAAAACACGTAAACCATGATGCTAGGACAATCACACCCTCATGAATAGTTTTGGAACATTTGAAACACACATTCTTCAGAGGAAAGGGTGGATATGGAGAGGGGGTAGGTCTTCAGATGTTCGATTTTTTTATCTCGACTACTAGAGTGTACATTATCGGGAATGTATATATGAATTCCTGACATTTTGAAGCATGATTTTCTCAAAATGTTCACCCCTCGACTTTGTATGAGTGACTCTGCGCGAAAGGGGTGACACACAAACTTTCCAATAAGGGTGTGTCTTGACAAAGCATGGCAAAAGTTGTGAAGTGATGAATTTACTGCACCGCTAATTTTGATGCGCAGTATATAATATCATTTTCAAGTACAAAATACTGCTAACCTTACATAGTTTAACCACCTCACTTCACTGTGACTTGGCCAGCTCGTACCTGGTACATTCCCTTTTCTTTCTCGATCCACCCTAGTTAAGAAGTCAAAGAAAGTAAAGATGAGACACACGGAAAAAATAATACAGGGGCTATCAAGATGTTTCGTACTTAATTTTAAGTTAAGTGCTGAAAAGTTACAGGTGTTAAAATTATGTTTATTATTTTTACTACAATTAGAACAAAAATGTCTTAATTTGAATGTTGATAGATTTAAATGTTTCAATATAAGTAAAAGTAACTACACATCATTTAAAAGATTATTCTAATTTCTTATTGTATTAGACATTTTCTGTGACACGAAGGGAAATTCACATTTCTCATATTACTTTATTTAATTTAAAGAAGTTGCAATACCAGGACTTTTCACGTTTGAAAACTAGATATGCAAGGCCTTTTGTTTCATCTATGGCTTTCATAATTTGTTGATGTTCTCAGGTGTTAAATAATTCAGAAAAAGCACACGAAATAATATGTTTACTCGTGATCTAAAATTATCATTAATTTAACAGTGATTGAGTCATTAATATTGATCTGTGAACAAATATCCAGAGAATTTGAAATCATGCTCTTTTCGAGTCACGCAAGATACCGTGACATCATACAAACCTCTCAGAACTTAAGAGAAACTATTCAATTGAGGTCGTTGACACCGCTTTATGTAAATTACTAGTAACATTTTATAATGTACATATTTTATAACTGTAACACGAACTTATTAATTTTTTTATTAAATACTTACTCCAAATTAAGTCTCCTTATTTAATATATTAAGAAAAAGAGAAGAATATGCTACCTTGCGGAAAGTCAAAAAGAATTTTTTTTTAGTTTTCAGAAATGGTAAAATTTAAGAAGAGAACATTCTTTTCTTTCCTGGGAACATTATTTTTTCCGGACTGCCTCTCTTTTTATGATTAAACCTATCATTCTCACATGTGTTCCATATCACTGAATGAAATGAGAAAATGTATCACTGTTCCTCGAAGTTTTAATGTATTTTTCTATGAGAAAGGTTTTCACGAAATTTCAACTTCATATTACCAATTTCAAATTCTTTAGCTGTGGAAATGTGACCGTAGCACAATTTGGCGCGCGCGTACGTACAGAACAGTCGATCACATGCATCGAAGAGAACAAAAAATGTGTTCTAGTATTTTGTGTTCATATGAAGTGAAAATTATAATAGGTATCATTATAGAAATAATGATAGTAATAATAATAATAACAATAATAATAATAAACGAAAATATTTTTTTTAAACTATTTGGATGAGACTGGACCAGCTATTACGACTCTACGGTACAGTCAGAATGGTTTACCAGAAGGCTTTTCGCACACGTTTTTCTGAAGATCATATTACTCGAACGTTTTGAGTTATTTTTAGCCAGACGTTTAAACGAAAAATGTAAAAAATTAATACCTGTCGAGATGCAATCTGTAAACTTACTCCAATAAACTATTCAATACAACACCGAAAAAGATCAAATAAAATATATTCATATTTTCTTTTCTTTCTTCATTAACACAAAGATATCTTAATATTAAAATTAAAATTTGAAGAAAATAAAACTGAATTTGTTCGATGAAGTGATATTCGGACTAAGAACATGGAGATTTTGTCCTTCCACGCGTCCCAGCTGCTAGCTGAGGAGGTCCTACGAAAGGCCCTTTCTCCAACACCTGCCTTTCGGTAGGGTTTTGATGGCAGAGGGTGGGGAGAGGAGAGTAGTGAGGAGTCCGGCAGGCGGACAAGGCGGGCCGCCCCGCCGCCATTTGGGATGCAAGTGGGCCGCAGCGGCAGCAGCCATTATCTGCATTCCGGCGCGCGAGGGAGGGGGCGCTGCGGCGGACGGGAGGAATGCGGACGAATCAAGGCCAGGGCGCGGGGAAGGGGTGTGTAGCGCAGCGGGGAACACAAAAGGACTCCCTCCTCTTCCTCCCACAATTTCAGAGATGCATCTCTTCGGGGTGAATGGAAAGAGAAGGGCACAGCGAAATGTTCGCATGCTCATGCGTGCGAAGAAATATAGTGTGGGAAGAAGAAGATGGTTGATGCGAGAGTTCTCGGGATAAATGGACAATAATAATATTTATTGTCGGAAGAGAAGGACATATTGCTTATGACTAAGAATGGGATAAACCTGCATTCTTAGCTGTACGTCTGTTAATAACTTTGTGTTTATGATTACGCAAGTGTACGTTTCGTTCGTCATTGTCATAGCGAACACGATTCCATGTTACATGTTATTCTCTATTTTTTCGGCTGGATTTTCATTCAATTATTGTAATAAACAAGTAAAACTATTGTTAATGAGAAAGTACATCAACGATGGACACAAATTTTTATATAACAGAAAGAGGGGGAGGGTTACATTCGTATAATGCTAAAACTGCATAATTAACTTGAAGCTAACATTCACCTGTCACTTTAAGATAATTTATTCGTACGTGTAATTATTATTTTTCGTGTACAATATCAATAATAATAATAATACTTCTCTGCACCACTTTCTTAATGATGTTAAAATATCATTTTTATTACAACTATTTGGGACATCATCCACCGACTTAACCTGCTCAGTCATATTCAATAGGTGAATATCACAATCATATTCAATATTGTCAAAAAGACAGTTACAGCGTATAACCACGTGGAGAACAAACTAATTTACTCTCGGGACGCAAAAAAAAAGAGAAAAAAAGAAAGAAAGCCTGTCATTTTGTGCGTTAGCAACTTATGTAACTTGAAATCTATTAGTTGTCCAACTCACTAAAGCTACGTGTAAGTAAAATATGGAAAACAATTACTCTACCCATTTCTCATATCTGTTTACATTATATAGTGAGTTTAATTTTCCATCAAATTTTAATAGTGAATACGTTTGGCAAGAGGAAAGTACGACGCCATTCTCTTCCCGCTGAGTACCTCCATCATTAAATCGTAATATCTGGAGGTTAAACGAAATTGGTCCTGAAACGAAGCTGCCTGTTATTACTCATCATTCTTCTAGGCAGGTATTTTTTCCAGGAATCTTTGTCCCTCGAATCATTTCCTTTATTCATTTAAAGAGGCAGTTCTACATTTTACCTTCAAGAACAAAATTATCATATCTACTATAAATTGAATTTTATTATATGATATTAATAATTATTAATTACGATTAATGAGATTAATTGTTTTCACCTGATTGGTGTTTATACATTCTATCTTTGCAAAGTAGCATAAATTTACAAAATTTTCCCCTTAGTTTTAATTTTCTAAAGTTTTTCATTTCTGAAAGAGAAGACAAATCGAGATTGATTTTACATTCAGGGCCATACTCTTCTATAATCCAATGATGCCGTTTACGAAATCAAAAATGAATAAATTATTGCTCAATCAATATGATTTATGTTAGTACATTAATATTCGGGACTTCAAGACCTGACCTCTCTAATGGATAAAAAATACTCAAATGGATATTGTATAAACTGATCCGTTTAGCATATATTCCTAGGAATTTAAAATGTTAAACGTTTCTTCAGTATGCGGAAACCCCCCGAGTTTTACATTGTGTTGCATTTTCGCGAGGCGAAGAGTGCAGACTCGATCCCTTGCTAAAGAAAATTGGATGAGGTTTTAAGCTGGGGTTTTCGTTTCACCTACTCCCCACAAATGTCTGTTCGGTACACTACCCAAACTCAACATCTCTCTGTCCCAATTCCTTCATCCAATATACGTAAAAAAATTATAACTTTCGGCCAGGTGAAAATGGCGGCAAACCGGGAATCGAACCCGGTCTCCTTCTTGGTCTGGGTGGAAATAGTTGTGGAAGGCGAAAAGATAGTGTAGTGGTTAATATCCCAGCGATCAAAATAGGAGTCCCAGGTTCGATTCCCGACTCGTCGCCATTTTTACATCACTGGAAGTAATAACGTATTATGTGTTCTCGAAGTCATGTTTCCTTGCTTCAAGAAAATTTAACTTAAGAAAAAAAACACGAACGGAAACTCACTGTGTTTATTAGCTTGCTAAGTATTAGTCACACTAAATTACTTTATTGTCTTCAACATGGTCATCGGCAATTTGTAACAGCTCTATTGACAATAAATTATTTATTTATTTATTGTGTGCCTTATTAGCTTGATGTTGGTATAGCACTTGAGCGTAGTGTAGCCAAATCTTTTACTTCGCCTTCGTCTATAAGAATAATGATATTTTTACCTCACGTTATGTTGACAGGTCATTCGAATTTCTGAAAACTTAAATCTATCACCATTATTGACCATCAATTCATTGCACTTTATCTTGTGGCGCTATTCTGCTCCTTCTGCATTGAGCGTGTGGAACGAATATTACCTTCCATATTAGATCGTTGTGTTATCATATTGAATTTGTTTACAGCAAACAGTCGGTTTTGTGATTACTATTAATATTTATTGGGATATAATTTGAATTCGTAGAAGTTGGCAATTCGTGTTAGGTAGTCATATTGCATAATTTTCGGCAAAGTTTCACGACTGATTATATGTGTGTAGGTACGCAGAAGCAATATATACATGTGAAAAGGTGGAATAACGGGTGTGATCAGAACCTCGTCACACCCTAAAATAAGATGTGAAATAAATAAAATAAATGGTTACAATATATGCCAAAAGGTATATTCACGAAAAAGAACAATTCGGTTCGATTATTGGATACAAATACATAATTCAGTGTAATAATCATGAACTAAAAAATACGCTTCGACGAAACTATTTTTTTGTATATTGGTTCGTACGTTTATTTTTGTACAGCACACTCTTGTCGTTACTACAAATTGAATACAGCGGGCATAGTGCCGTCGTGGCAAAACAACATCCAGACACTATTTAAAAAATTCAATTAATCCACGTTCATACATCGTAGCGAATTACGGTGTTTTTCAAGCGATTCCATATAGAGGCATCCATTTTATCAAGTTTTCAAAAAATTACATTTCTGTTCTTATAATTTATCTCAATCTACAGTCGGTTTTTAAATTTCGGTGTGGAACGCATTCGAAGTCAACTGAAGAGTCTTGTTAACTTTTTAAAGGATAGACTCTTATAGCTTTAATGTAGAACACACACACACACTCACTTCGCCTTGAAAATTCCAAAACATATCCATCAAGACTTTACTTCCCATTTTTTTAACGACTTTCTCATGTTTTTTAATGACTGGTGGATTTTTGCAATCTATACCTTACATCTATAAAGAGAGATCAATGAAATCTTTTTTTTTTCTTTTCAAAAATTACCGTTCTCCCTGTTTCTATACATTTTTTTTTTCAGTTGGAAACAGTTTTATAATTTCGGCAATGTATGCATTCGAATTCTTTCGCCAACTCTTATCAGATTAGGCGCACTTTACCTTGAAAACTCAACAACAGATCCATGAAGGCATAAAATCTCAATAAAACCTTTTCCATATGTCTTAGTGACTTGCGGTTTAATACAATCTAATACGTCAATAAACAAGTATCCATCTTTTCAAATTTTCCAAAAATTACCCTTTTTTGATGGAATTGCTTTCGGTAAAAATAAGTTTTTAAAATTCTTTGAAAATGCTTCCGATTTCCTTCTTCAACTTGTAAGGGATATCACAAGGAACACTCATTGCATTTGCGTCCGATAAAAAATTAAACATCAAACAATTCTCTGCTTTTACATACTTCCTTTTAACAGTTTGAGTTTGTAAATTTGTCCGATGAAATAACACCAAATACCTTATTAATCACCATAGAATTGAATACAAAAATAAAATTTATTTATCACATCTTCCTAAAATTATCTCCATTCCAAATATTCAAAAAATTAATTTTCATGTAATGATATAAGAAAGCTGACTATCCTTGAGGAACTCCTGTATTCACGTTACCGCTCTTGGGTCAAAATGAGTTCAAAACAGGATCAGAATATTTCTTTGTAATGGACAGTATAATGTTCCAACTCATACGATCCTATGTGATAAAAGATTATAAAAATATTTTATCATTTTTCTCTTCCGTTCACAACCTATCACACAAAGCTACTATTCGTCTGAAAAATAAGAACTTCTGTTCAGGACACGTAAAAGTTCGTGAATTTTAGTGCTTAAGCAAGACAACTTTGTGAATGTGGAGATCTATGGAATAAATCCACCCAATTCCTCATGTAGCCATTTTTTTTCACTTTCAAAATCGTGAGGATAATTATCTCCACATAGGAAAATGTGATACTCTAAGTGCTTGCAAACTCTTTAACAGAGATACTTTGATGTGAAAATAATTTGATGAACAGCGTCTTCGTGAGTGACTAATGCACTCATTAACCTACGGAAAGGTAAAACGGAGGTAAAATTGGAAAATTTTGGCAGAATGTTGCATTTTTATTGCATATGCTTACTGAAAAGAGAATTTTTTACATTCCTATTTTAAAGGGAGAAACATATGTGGTTTTTAGAATTTACTAAATGATAGAGATATCACCTATGTTTTTGCGTGTAAACGTAATTTTTATATCAAGAAATATGTTTCCGTATTTTCCGCTGTTTCATTTTTTAGAAAGCAATTTTTTTTTCAGTTTGTAGACATTTTGTCTGTGTTCTGTCGTTTGCAGTAACGACACGATAAACTATTATCGCTATATTTCAGGAGTTAATTGAGATATCGATGTTGACGTCGTTAAATGACAATAGGATTTTCATCCAAATTGCCATGTATTTTGGAGTAGAAAATAGTAGTTTCTTTGATGTTCAGTAATGAATTGTTACATTTCAACGTAATTTTTCCGAATATTTTCCATTGCTTGTTTTAAAATTGGTATTATTTTACTAACCGATCTGCGCCCCGGTATATTGATAACAGTGAACAAAAAATTTAACGTATCGCATTTTTTTCTACAAAATAACTGGAAATGGAATGCAGGGTCAGAGAATAATGTTCGTTAACTTATATCTATGTAAATTTACTGTCTAAAATATAATTACTTTAAGATACACAAAAAAATATGATGAATCAATATTGCATAATTATTATATTGTGGTAATATTCAATACGTATGCAACAGGCTCGATTAAATAACATTGCATTATGCATTTTTATACAAATATTTGACAAATTATTAGTTTCTTTTCTTAAACCTTTTCTTAACTATCAATATTTCGAGATTATTTATTAAATTAATATGAGTAACTGTGGATGATTCTTGCACAGACAAATACGAAGAGTTTAGAGAAATTCTTTAAATTACAGACATATTTGTAATATTAAGAGAAGAGGCAGAAAGAACATAGACAATCATTAATGCTCGTTTGTTCCAAACCCAATGACTGTTTCATTTATTAATCCATTGTTGCGCTAAAACGAGTAAAACGTCGAAGAGGTATTGCAGTTACTATCATTATGACTACATCCTGGTCAATGGATCGAGAAGCAACTCTTTTATAAGTGCAGAACCCACCAATGCAACGGAGAGTATCCCGTCCATTAACTTAACCCCATAATCAGAACCGCGACAAGTGGAACACGTGGACCTGCACTTGCAGCGAACATTCTGCCTTCAAAGCTCCACGAAAATGAAACGGGTTTCGGTCGACATGCACGTCAATTGGGGCAGGCACTGCAGCAGATTTTTTACTGATTCAACACCGAACACTGTTGCGGACTTCTATTAGAGGTCATCAACCAGGAAATTGAGATCCAGGAAATTGAGATCCATAATTCTCCAGCGTTCGGTCACTCGCAAGAGAACATTTGCTTAATGACGACTCATGAAACGGATATATCGCCTCGCTCAACCATAAATGTGCAACTACAACGTGTAACATTTGTTTGGTTCGAGTTAAGTACAATGACTTTGCCACAGATTTAGCTTAATTTTGCTCTACTCCTATTGTAACCGTTACTTACAAAACGGTTTTCCTTAAATCACTGGGAGTGATTACTTAAATAGTCAATATTGTTCATTGAACATCCGAACCATGGATATCCAGTTAAGGTTTTTATTAAGGTAAATGCAGTGTTAAATGCTAATACCTCCATAAATATTTCACATTAGTAGATCCCGATAAAAAAAAATAAACGTATTTATCAACATCATCGCTGAAATTGATTTAATATTTCATGTTGAATTATTTGTGTTCAAAAGGCTTGTCGTGCGAATTATGAAGAATATACATACTTCGGCAAATACTTACCAACCAATCACTGTCCTATGAAATTAATTGGTATTTACTTTTATGAGCATTTCGAACGTCAATCTTTTTGAAGACAAATAATTAAACATAAAATATCAAAATATTTCCAGCGATAAATATAGTAAGTACGAATATTTTTACTAGATTCTGCTAATGTGAAATATGTATGCAGGTATTAGCATTTGGCGTTGCATTACTTTTATAAAAACGTAAACTTATTCTATTCGTTTTATAACATGGTATAAATAAAAGTTAGTTTCAGTATTCAGATTTGTTTATTTATTTGTCTAACAATTAACATTGCATGTTCACAGTCCTAAAAAACTAAAGACAAATTTTTATTTAGTATAAACAAGGAACATTAATTTACTAGTCGTGTGATACATCTTCAGATAGCATAAACATCCTTCTGAGAAGTGATCGTAATGATAAGATAAAAAAGTCATTTCGCTCTTCGTAATGATAATATAATATTATTTTCACCTTTCGTAATGATAAGTTATAACGAAAACACGTAGCTTATGCAATTCGTTGTACGAAGAGACATATTGCATTTCAGGGGACGCTTCCCGGAAATAATACACCGCGAGTTATCTCGGAATAATATAGTAATAAAAAACTTTAAAAAGAATTTGAGTTCGACATCATAACACTGCATTCACACTAGATTTATTTATGAGTGACAAATTTCAGTTCAATCGGTTGGGATGAACTGGCTTAATACTCAGTTGCAAGATTTGACTCAAACATCCTAACTAACACGAAGTTAGATAAAACCTTGCCTCACTCCGGGGACAAGGTTTTTCGTGCTTCGATTATGTCTGCCACATAATTTTTATTAAAATTTATTTGGACATTATCCATCGACTTGATCTGTTTGGAGATTTTCGTTAATATTTCCCGTTATATCGCGAAAGACAATAAAATTTATACTGCCTTGTTATATCAGTATATCTTACAGTTAAACACACATACTCACTCCCTAAGAAATTAAATTCCAGACATTTCCGCCCCTTAACCCAGTCGAGCGCCTGATGCGCTCAAAAGGGCGAGTGAGTCCCTAGATTTTCAGCATTGGTTTTACTAGAACTTAATACATAGCGTGTGCCCGGAGTAAAACCTGTTATAAAATGTGCATACAGTATTTTTCTACAAAACATGATGCGTCATAAGTTTTATAAATTATTCATTTTTCACTTCACATGTTTCAAGATATAATTAACTTAATTGTAATAATGAAAGCTCTATGAATATATGATGAACAATGCTCCTTTGTAACGGACTACGGTTTCTCTACTTCAGCACTATGATCCGAGAATTATTTCGAATTGTTTATTGTTCTATTAACGTTTTACTTAATGAAAATGTAATTATGAGATATATTATACTTAATAAAGCATCTTGATAGTTTTAAGGTACTTCAACTATACGATGCCTCGACAACATACAGATTCTTACAGATGTCATGATGAAGGCCAATTGTACTGATGAAACATGTATTAAGTAATCTAGAGCACGAGCAACTCAAGAGAGAACTATGTTTAAACGAAGGGGCTCTTGTTTGTTATTTCACTTCTATTAGAAACAA
This sequence comes from Laupala kohalensis, assembly GCA_002313205.1. Classification (NCBI taxonomy): domain Eukaryota; kingdom Metazoa; phylum Arthropoda; class Insecta; order Orthoptera; family Trigonidiidae; genus Laupala; species Laupala kohalensis. The sequence goes on along the minus strand of NNCF01127530.1, from coordinate 937,893 downwards.
GATTAGCACTCTCAAACGAGATACACTACTGATCAACAATCGACAGAGATGATAACGGAAGAGCAGTTTTTCGAAGTATCTTAGAATTAATACACTAATAATAACGTGAACAAACATAGTGGTTTATGGTAATAAATCACAGGTTGCGGGATCAATTTTACATGGAAACAGACAATGAGAATGTTTTCTTATTTACACCATTTATTTTTTCATCTCCCGTTCCCAATGTATATGTCCTGATATCATAATGTCGTTAGTAAAGGCAATTCGGTAAGAGAAAATGTAACAAATTTGATTATCATCCTCGAATATCATGCATCAAGCAGTAACTGGAATGGAATTCCGGTTAAATCTTATTTACTGGGTCCTTTTGCGCAATGAAATGTTTGGCTCTAAAATATCTTATCCTCCCGCTCACAAACATTCATATACTCGAAGTGATGTTGTATTTTTGCGGCGTCTTTCGAGCCATTGACGAATATTGTTCTTGGTTTTCTCCAGGATGAACCTAGGAAACGATCTATTGAGTTTACGCCAAAAATGACTGGGTTACCAACATAAACTTCAGCTTTTCACTAACTTTTCACGCATATTTTTATACCACTACGAATTTGAACCAATTTATCGATAACTAATAACAGGCTTTCGAATAAAACATTATCTTACGCTTGGTACCAAAAGAAAACATGAATTATTTCTACAAAGGTAGGTAAAATTCCAGTCTCAAACACGATATAAATGGGAGATACAAGTCTCACATCCGATACATAGGGAACTCCAAGTCTCACATCCGATACATAGGGAACTCCAAGTCTCACATCCGATACATAGGGAACTCCAAGTCTCACATCCGATACATAGGGAACTCCAAGTCTCACATCCGATACATAGGGAACTCCAAGTCTCACATCCGATACATAGGGAACTCCAAGTCTCACATCCGATACATAGGGAACTCCAAGTCTCACATCCGATACATAGGGAACTCCAAGTCTCACATCCGATACATAGGGAACTCCAAGTCTCACATCCGATACATAGGGAACTCCAAGTCTCACATCCGATACATAGGGAACTCCAAGTCTCACATCCGATACATAGGGAACTCCAAGTCTCACATCCGATACATAGGGAACTCCAAGTCTCACATCCGATACATAGGGAACTCCAAGTCTCACATCCGATACATAGGGAACTCCAAGTCTCACATCCGATACATAGGGAACTCCAAGTCTCACATCCGATACATAGGGAACTCCAAGTCTCACATCCGATACATAGGGAACTCCAAGTCTCACATCTGATACTTCAAGCCTCACCTCTGATACTCCAAGCCTCACCTCTGATACTCCAAGCCTCACCTCTGATACTCCAAGCCTCACATCTGATACTCCAAGCTTCACATAACAACAATAAAACGAATTAAGGTTTTAGTACGAATTCGGGAACACTTGAAAACAATCCAAATATCAAAAATTCCAAATTCTGTGTCTTTAGTGAGAACTCCGTACTACTCGGTATGTCCATATCAGCATTTATTGATTCTCTTCGTAATACTACAATATTGATTGAAATAGTATAAATTTTAGAACTTGTTTTCAAATGACAAATTACAGGATATAAATGAAAAATACAGGATAAGGGTTTCGGTTTAAGAGATATAACATTGAATTAGAATTATCTATCTCATACCAGAAAAATATTGTACTTATACTTCTTACAATTAAATTGTAACAGGTAATCAAATTAACAACTCTATATTTTCGTTGTATCGAGATTAATGTCTCATCACTAGAAAAATCGTATCTAACTACAGTTATAAAATTATAATTACATATTGTTATTCCTCGAGTAAGATGAATGTGTGTATGTAAAAAGAAGAAAAATGCAAATTGTGTAGCTTGAAGAATGATGTTTATGTGAGACAGCTTCCTAAAAGACCGATATATCCTAATGATTGAAAAGACAAATTTTTTATATTGCTACTGCACAACATTAATAATTTAACTTTTCAAACATCTGATGATAACAATATATTAAATAAAATGTTTGTTACGTTCAATAACTGTTTTAATATTCAACGTCTGTGAATACCTCATGTCACAAGGTTATATTACTGTGAATGAGAAATAAAATCACTCAGCTAAGTTTAGTTTCTCATATTAGTTACTCATGATTTTTTACACTTATTGATTTGGAAAGAAAAAGAACTTGGCGATTTTTCATTACATGTGAGACATAATGGTTCTTTATGTTAAAAAATGAAGATTTCGCGTTTTAACTGATATGATTCGATAAATCTTCATCATGTCATTGGACGTATACATTATTTATTATGAATGTCAAGTACATTGTCTGCAAAAACTACAGGTCACATCTGAAATTCGCCATTGGGAGTAAGCACCATTTTCTTTTACAGAAATAATAAATCAAGCAAATAGCGGTACAAAACCAGATCCGTTCTCATCTAGATTGATATTCTTACTGAAGAATTAGTAACCCATTTTAAATTCAGAAGAATAGTATAAACAATTTCCAAAAATAGTGTAAAAGACTAGAGTACTAAATACTCCGAAATAAAAACGAAAGTTTTTGTGAGAAAAGTATATTATATTCTCCGAGAAGTATGTAATAGTTTACTTAACTTTTTTTTCAACTTTTCTTGGTTAAAAGTACAATATTTATGAATAAACTTGTTTTATTTTCTCAAACCTGTAAACACTTCTTACACTTTGTAACAACATAGAGTTCCATTCGAAAATCCCAACTGTCTTTTAAAAAATACGTTAAATTTTATAAATATATATCTTTTAAAAATATTTACCGTTTAAAAATATTTACCTTTTAAAAATATTTCTTCATCCAAAAAGTTGTTTATGGTTAGAAAAACGGTCCAAACTTCTACAAGGGGGAAAATTCAATTTTCCTTTGGTTTCCAAAAGTCATAAAAACTGAGATAAGATCGCTGCCGTTTTGCCTTTTACGAAACTGTCTTATAATGTATAAAGTTTTTAAATTTTACGGTGTTAATATTTTCATAAAAATATTCGAGGATCACCCATTTATTATAAAGAATCGAAAGAGCGGCAAACATTTCGAAGATACAGAAGACAGTCGAATGGCACGTGGCTCACACGTGCTCGAAGCAAAGGTCGTTGGCCGGCACGCTGCAGCTCGCAGCCGAAGTAGCAAAAACCGATATGTTAATGCAGTCGCAAATTGAGGGATGAAATTGAAGGCAGTTTGTCGCTGTGGGGAATTCGTAACGTTTCTGACAGTTAATAAAGTATGTGCTTCTTGTCACGATAGTCTACCTCCACGATTCTGAGTACTCATTATCATGACTGGAAAGGAGGTTGATGCTCTCCTTTTCTCGTATGTAGGGCACTCCAAAAAATGTCAAATCGCTCCCATTATGTCCTGAACACACCCTTTTGGGTTCACCGAAGGTAGAACCTGAGTTTTCCCGAGGAAGAGTACCTTGTTCCATCGATTTGATTGTACGGATAGACTGGATACACAGCAGATTGAGAAGACCTCAGAGTTAGTCTGTAGGTAGACGCATGAGTTACCTCATACCCTCACCATGTCTTGAAAACCAGACGTCCTAGCAGTTGTTCAGAGCAGTACTCACAATGGCGGTAGTATTTTTATTAAATAAATGATGAAAGACTTAAGACCTTTTACGGACGAATACCGTTTATGGTGCAATAGTATTTTTATATTGCAATATTTAGTAAGTCCTCTACTATTTATTAAGTAATTTGCTGATATACATAAAAAACAAGCAAATGCAAATTCTTAGTGAAGTGTAATTGTTATTGGATTTCTATGCGTAAAAAGGTTGGTTTAGAGCGTGCTACGCCCCACATGTGTGAAGCAGATGCTAAATAGAATCGAGTATCTACTCGGAATTGGATAAAAAGTAAACGCTGGAGGTAATGCTCCAAAAAATCGTAGTACTCGTATGTGTATACTATGCTACGATTTTTCAAGCATTTCCTTTAGAGGTTACGTCGATTTACATTAGATATTCCGCTTTTACTTGGCATTTGTTCCACAAACTTTACTACTTAGTAAAATGGTGTGGTATATGCTGTACCTTCTACCTTCTATGCATGTATATCAAACACTACACAACACTAAGCAGAGTAAAAGTTTCGATGTTCATTACTAATGTTGTTGTTTTCAATTTTTTTAGTATAAACTTAACGTCACTAGTTAATTCTTTATTCGTATAAATGAAACTTGAAGGTTTCTCATTCTTCATGTTAGTTACATCAGTAGAGCAAAGCAAATGGTACTAACCGACTTGGCTTTTCGAGAAGAGTTAATCGGATTTTCACTTCGTCATTGCCACTCCTTCGTATGGCAATTATCCGAGACACACAGATTCCGATAGAGATTGTACCATATACTAGGAGACTATAAAATAAATATTATATAATACTATATAAGATTTCTATATAATACACTTCATAATTACTACATAATAAATCGTGGACCTGCGTTAACTGTAATATGTTTCAGTACCCTTTTGTTTGAATAATTGAACTCCTGCTTAAATATTTCTAATTGTGTACCCTTCATTTTATAATTAACATTCCGGAAGGATAGACTACGGATTCAAAATTGGAGTATTATATCAAAACAGATATACGAACTATGGATGAAATTCGTTCAATATCTTGTACAAACGTTAAAGACTTATCATTCAGGATTAATTTACCAGAATTCACGAATATACAGAACAAATCTTGTCCGAAGGCTTAAACTTTCTAAATCATCTCTGTAATGTAATTACGGACATTTGTAAGTAGTCGTCGACAGATTTAACGATTATAAAGGGAGTATTAAACAAACCTACCAATGAGTTAATTGATATGGCATAACAATTTAATACGAGTCTCGCAAATATACCATACATTCAGCTTAATTACAGAGCTTAATTACACAGTAGTGAGTAGGGAAATCACTGGTTGTCAAGTACGCGTAGACGCCGCTCCGCCGCCAACTCTGCCATCTCCAGCCAGCAGTCTGCCTGCTGCCGGATCTTGCGCTTAAAGCTTCTCGCGTGTTCTAAATTCATGTCGCTGGGAACGGTCGCACCATTCTCATCTCTCCACTGCTGCGAACACCTTTTCAGCTAAGACTGCATTTCAAGAACTATTTAGTGCGTTAGTATNTATATATATACACACATATTATATATATATATATATATATATATATATATATATATATATATATATATATATATATATATGTGTGTGTGTGTGTGTGTGTGTGTGTGTGTAAAGTCTAGTAAAACTAAGTGTGTGTGTAAAACTAATCGTAAAGTATAGTTAACCGAACAATGGTTTCGTGGTGGAATGAGATACCTTCAGTAGTGCTCGAGACACTATCCCCAAATCTTCGTAGTTTTCAAAGTAAATTAAGATGAATAATATCGGAATGAGTAATTCGTTGATACCTTCCCCTTGTCCAGCATTCTCTTTCTGTTAACATTCTTCTTGAAAATTGTATTTTTTAAATTGCTTATGCTTTGTAATTGTTTATTTTATTTTGTTTCTGTATTGTATTTTGTATTTTTAGTGTAAATAAGTATTGTTTCAGGCTGCCACAGAGATATTTCTTCTAAAAGCATCTCAATAAATATTGTACTCATTGCAACAGCGTGGAAAATTTCAAATAGTTTCGATATTCCACACATACCCTTCAGGACAGAAGAGGCCAGTGAAGATGACAACATAAGCTGTTGAAAGCCGGTTTTGGCAAATAAATAAGTATTTTTCTGTTGACTATAACGTTCTTTTTCATTTATATGAACTGGGACACTAATGAGAAAAGCTACAATTTTTTTTCTGGTCCCGTCGGGAATTGAACCTGGAGAGACTAGGTGGTAAGCAAGCATGCTAATCCCTTAGCCACCGGAGTGCCGCTAAATATCGCTTTCTTGATAAGTAGTCTAGTTCCTGCAAGCTTGTTTCATTCACTTCCTTTCCGGTGTTTTCATTGACTTAAAATACATCTTTCATACTCCAATTACTAGCTTTCTGTCCACGAAGTCATTTTTTGTCGTCTGTCTCCCACCCTTAGTCCGCTCCCTTTAATCAAGTACTATGTCTGCGCTTCTACTTCAGTCTTCTTACGGAGAGAGAGTCGTCAGGTGAGAAGCGACGTTGAATCCTTGAGGATTGGCACGTTCTCAAGAGAGGGTCTCAACACGCGTGATGACTCACGCATCCACCCCAGTCAGTCGCGAGAAAAGGAGAACAAGCACACACTAGGGAGTGGCTTGGATTGATCGATTGATAGCTTTCACTTCCCGAAGTTGAATAAGATGGAACCGGAAATTTTTCATTTATTCAAGATTTTTTAATTTTCTTCCATGAAAAATGAAACGCTAATTTTCAACACTTACTAACGGTAAGGTACGTATTTACCATTAAAGTAAGCTACCATTAAAGTGCGGTGTCGTTTGTCCATGTGAAAATTTCCTAGACAACCAGGAACTATATCCTTATAAATCTACTAGCTGATTATTCGGAATTTCCGGGATTTTTCTTTGAGCAATCTTCTTTTACTCAAGAAAAAATAAAATATCTCTATATTGTAAGATAAAAATAATTACTTACTGGTTTTTAAAAACAAACGTGTAGAATCCTAATGTTAATAATAATACAAATTAAATATAAAACTTTATTATGCACCAACTTGAGTTTCCCCTTCTGCAGCAAGAATAAATAAATCCTCGGATGAAACCACCCTTGAGCAAGCAACGAAAAATTCCATGAGAAAAACAAACCAATCGAAACGTCACCAATTAACCTACAACACCACTTCACCCTTATGAGAGTGAGGGGTATTTAACCCACATATGTGCTAAACTTGTTCTTATACGGCATGTCACTATCTGAAAGGCCCCGAAATCTATGGAACACAAATAACATAAAATTTTTAACTCTGTTAAATGCACTATGTGTTCTATTGCTCAGGTGGTTAAATTAATTCGTTAAGAACTGAAGATACTTCATTCTGTATTTTATATATATATATATATATATATATATATA
>NNCF01127530.1:890581-930785 GCA_002313205.1 Laupala kohalensis | reverse complement strand
TATATATATACTTTCACTATTCCAATAACAGCATATGATAAATGATATGATTCAATTAAAAAATCTCATTTATTGTCCTAATTAATTGAAACAACTAAGCTTTAAAGTTTCGATGAATTCCAACTACGAAGATGTATTAAACAGTTTCAAAACAAATTATATCGGAGCTATGTGTAACATTGCTAATTCGTATAGATATACAGACTCAACGTATGTAAACATTTTATCTCATCTACAGAAAGTCACTGTCAACGAGTATATAAACATTTTCTTGATCAAAATTGTCTGTATCTACTCATATGCAAATGCGCAATAATCTCATTTATGTAAATGAAAATTAGTTCGTAAATTAGATAGAAATAACCTAAAAATGAGTAAACAAATAATGAAGACAAAATCATAAATTTGATCGATGGAGAAGGAAAAAAGAATTAATCAAAATTGATACAAAGCTTAAAAAATACGAGCAATAACTTAACAATTCATTTTTTAAATTTATTATCGAGAAATTGTATACATAATTGTATTACACAAGTCATCACACCTTAGACAAAGCTTCTGATTTGTTGAAATCAACAAGTCAAGTTTTTTCCCGAATGTAATTTCTTGCAGTTGGGCACGAACATTTCTAAGCACATGTTGAAAAGGTATAACCGAAAGTTGTATTTTTCTTAATATTTGTAATATACAGGAGAAATTTCTCAGAAAAGCGTTAATTAAAAGTGAGAAGAAAATACAACCCTTCAAAGAGATATCGTGAAAGATTAGAAGTAAAATATTTTATCTTCTTGAAGAATGGATTTTGCCATGGGTACAATTATCAGATTATGAACACAGTTTCGAGATAATTAACAAGATGGTCAAGGAGTAGAAAACATTATCTACGAAGTTCATAAAATGGTTAATGATCCATAAAATAACAAATGTTTTTAATGGACTTGTAAAGAATATATGAAATGAAAACTAATGTATAGCTACGTTCTAAATAAACAATTCTCAAGATTAGTTATCTCATGTTTAAATAATAATAGTTGTTATTATATTATTATTGTTATTGATGATAATAATTCAATTGTGCTTGTTTAAAATTAGTTAATCTCGCTTTTTGTACTGAGTTAAATATCTTTTGTCCGAGAGTTATATTTTCAATATTTCTCGAAACAGGTATGAAGTATAGAGGAAGTTAAAGTTTCTGAATCTTAAATATTGGAGAATGTCCCACAATTGTTTCAAATGAACTTTTTTATGGGTGATAAGAGCGTTTCCGGAGCTAATAATGACGTACGGAAAAGTATGTATTGCTTTACGTAACATATTGCAAAACAGAGAACTTTATTTATTATTAAGTTAATGAAGTTACGTTGCAAATTCGGCTTCGTTTTTTCATAGAGTAGTGTGAACATTGTAAGTATTTCATTTAAAACATAAGTTTCTAGGGAAGAAAAATCTCAAAATAAAGACATTATCCGTTCACTTACTCGCAATGTCTTTATTTCACGACATTAGCGTTTCGTGAGTAATAGACATCTTGAGCAATCCAGTAGTGTTGCCATTCATAACATAATACGCGTCAAAAAATTATATAGTTCTTTATTTGAATTTTGTAGTTACGTCTGCTATCCGTTATTGAGAAGGAATTCATTCACACACATTTTAATTTCCCATTTAGTTATTTTTATTATTTACATTATGTAAAGTTTTAACTTAGTCATTACCAAAAGTTCTCAATATATATTTATGTAAATATCGACATAAAATTTTAGTAATATTCATTATATACTTTTGGATGTTATCTTATTTGTTATTTACAATTTCTGTATCAACTTAAATGTTAACATTGGTTTTTACCTTATATTTGTCATATTTTTCAACTTAGTTATCAATATTTTTAAGAATATTACAGATTTATTCCAACATACTATTTGTTCTGCAGTATTATTCTTAGTCTACCTCAAGCTGTTGTGACCTCACTAGTTTGGAAGTTCCTTCACGTTCGACGTCTCATTCTCCTTCGAAACCGTTAATTCACATGACACTGAAGATGTCTCATATTCGAGATAAACCTTGGGTGATGTTACTTGTCGGTTACAGTTTTAAAAAAATTCTTTTTAGATTGACATGTACTGCAAGTATTTTGTAAATAAATTGGTCTTCTTATAAACAAAGTCATTTCAACTATTTATTTATTTTAGTCAAATGGCAAGGTTCAGTTAATGAGTTGTGAGAAGTAACTGAAGTAAGGAGAAATGCTGGGTTGCCGAGGAATAACGCACCGAACTAACACTGACCCGGTGTATATGAAACTCCCTTCTGAAATCACGCCTCGCTCGAGCGAGCAGGGGATCGAACAAGGGCACTCCGATTCAGTGGTATGCTATGACAGTGAAGACGCCAACACTACACCACTGCTGTTCGTGTCGTNTCAAATGGCAAGGTTCAGTTAATGAGTTGTGAGAAGTAACTGAAGTAAGGAGAAATGCTGGGTTGCCGAGGAATAACGCACCGAACTAACACTGACCCGGTGTATATGAAACTCCCTTCTGAAATCACGCCTCGCTCGAGCGAGCAGGGGATCGAACAAGGGCACTCCGATTCAGTGGTATGCTATGACAGTGAAGACGCCAACACTACACCACTGCTGTTCGTGTCGTTCAGTACCTCGAGTAGACATCGATTTTTTTGTCTGAACTGTGTGTATGTGCTGTTACGCCGCAGTGACAACACTGTAGTCTAAAAAAATAATCAAAATCATGATTTATTTTCATAATAATTTTATATTTAATAATTATAAAGAGAGTTAAATTATGAGAAATTGCAATAGTTTGAAGAGGAGCACGAACTAGAACTATCATTATTAGTATTTTTAGATAATACTTCAGTGATCAGATACACAATACAGAGTTCAGATACACAATACTTCAGTGATCTATGATCATGTTGCATCGAAGGTACACTCTTCCCTCATGCAGAAGTGTGAAGAAGAATTGAGAGTCTGAAGACTGTAATTGATGGGTTCCGACACGCACAGATTGAAGGCGCTCGAACCCGAGCCACAATTCCTTCTTTACTCCTTACTCGACCATCAGCGGTGACGTATCGTGCATCGTGCGCGCGGAGAAACCGGTAAGTGGATCAGGAATATTAGTTGTTTTTTGTCCTACCCTAGGAAGTACAGCGCGTGCGTTCCGTGATGGTACGGCCTCTCGGCGTTGTTGTCTGCTCGCGGGTTTTTATTTCATCTAGATACCTGGATTTCGTAAATACCTAATTTCCTGGGAAGACTCTCCACTAATTGCAGAGTACGAAGATAGAGGTTGGGGAGGTATATAATGAAAGGCATCTTAAACAGCGCTTTAATTATTGGGTATGATTTGTTGCGTTCTATAACACCGAAGAATTACGAAAAATGGAGAAGTATTTCACTCTAAGTATTTCACGCATGGTCTGTGGCGTATATATAATGAATAATGGATATTCACCGAGTGTATTGCATGTATAGTCAATAAACTTTCATTCATGGCAGCACTGGATTTCTTAATAGGATATTAGTCACAAAGGAATCGCTCACAATCAGCAAAACATTATCAAGTTTTTTATGACAGGATTAAACATTATTTGAAGGTAACGTAACTGAAGATAGAGAAAATCAAAATACTTTTGTGTCTTAATAAAGGTCAATTAAGTGTAATTATTTCATTTTCATCGCTTATGTTGCATATTATCTCGTTCTTTATACTTAAAAATAAATAAATACCGTGAAGTAATGTGCCGTAGTGTTCGAATTGAGGAATATGTGGAGGGCAAACTTATAAAACCTTATCTTTTCATATTTCTATTTAGTACTTTATAAAATTGTATAGTAAATGTTATTATATTCAGATGGGGTTTTTTAAAAGGACCTCGTGGTTTTTGAAATTTTGTATTTAATTCTGATATACTTTGAAAATATTAAGATATACTATGATAAACATAAAACATTGTAGGCACATTAGTTGGAATTAATACTTAATCTTGACAATCACGAGGGAAGGATTTATTTTTCTCTGGTTGGGAATAAACTAAAGATGTAGAAGAGGATTAAAAAGGTCAGAAACGGGAAAATTCCTGGATTTCCCCCTTTAATTCGAACCGTACTTCCTTCGAACCTTCAACCTTCGAACTTTACGTGGATACAAGAGCTCCGACACGCGATCAATTCTTATCTTCTATTCGTATCTCAGTTGATAAATCCACAGCAGACGGTGAAGGTTGGAGAAATATTTCATTCAGCATTCCAGTCTTCGTAGACACGTAAATAAAACTGCGTACGAGAAGTTTCCTTCGCAGTTCGACGGCTCACGTTCTCGTGACCTGAAATGCAACGCTACTTCGCTCCCTCGCCTCTCCATTGAGCGAAAACCACCGCGAGAGAAGGACGCAGCGACGGCTCTCGCTGGATTCAAAGTCAAGTGCATGCGCACGGCATGAGCAGAGAAGAGTGTCATATGCCACGTGTCATAGCAAATCGGGCGACGACAGCAATCTAAATACAGGATAGTTTCAAAGAGAAGACGATATCCGACACATGATTTCCCTCCGTGCCCACGGAATATGGACTTTAATTATTTTGTTTGTAAAACAATAATATATTTTAATTAACTGAAAATATTAACTAACGTCTATTCTATAGCCGACGACATGCTAGTCTAATAATGTGTTTCCCCAAAACAATTCTGTCAAAAAAATGTAAATTCTATTTGTCACTGAACAACAGATATATGCCTTCTATCATTTTTGTTTTAACTTTGAAATATAATACGTTTGTACATGTCTCCACAGATTAAATACCCAAATACTTTTCTCACGAACAGTTAACTTTGGTTTATTTCAACATTTTACTTCAAAATTTACAAGTGAATGAAACTGACAGACGAATTTGTCAATAAATGTTAAACTGATGAAGAGAACCCATTGTCATTAGTTGTCATAGTTGTAAAATTACACAATTCGTTTTAAAATAAATAATATTATCAAAATTATAACGTATGAAGAGTTGTCCAGATTATTTCGTCTACAATGATAAATTATGGATGATTATTTTATTTCATGGTTTGAACATAATAGTATGTTTTATGAAACCTTACTTCAATGTACATCATAGTATCTTTCGCAACCGACATAATACATAGCAATCATGTCAAAAATCGCATTGTGCTTCGTGTACCTTCGATGCTTTACGATACAGCAGTAGATGGTAGGATGGTGTTGGGAACGATAGTTATGACTGGGTTGGTGACGGGTGGCGGAAGAAGCGCAGGTGCCGGAGATAGTGGCGATGGAGGTGGTTCCCGTAGCGGCGGCGAAGGCGACGGAGACCGGAGATAAAAGGTGGAAGTTGACGAGAAGATGGAAGACAACCGGTTTCACAATTAAGGCCAACACACAGTGGCTCCCTCTCGCAGACGAAGTTCCCTAGCATGCAAGTCGAGCTGCGTTCGTCCTGAAATTCGATACACCCAGTTAAATTAGCCTAGCGAGAATGAACTTTTAAAGTAATGAAATTTACGGCATAGTTATGAGCTTCGAAGCTACTCACTCATACACTACCCTCGAAGTTCAAGGATTGGAAATTAAGAATTGTTAGAAAATAACCGTAACATTGAATACCCTTTTGATAGTATTGCATTAAATCGCTATGGAAATAATTGGTTAGCTTTTTTCATTAATACAATTCACTTTAATGACTCGTCTCAGATTTGAGTGAAAATAAGTAGGCATTTTTTACAAAAATATTTTTTAATGCAACGATATGCATCACAGGTTCCGAGTACCGTTAATTTAATTAGTGACAAAGTTATCTTTATTTTATTTCTTTGTATGTTTTGAAACTAGGAAATGCAGTACTAATTTTCATACAACTAAAAGAAAATAACCACTTCAAGCTTCCTTTCCCTACATGTAAATCTCCCGGACTTACTTCGTGCAAGCACTTCTCCGAACGCATCTCTCGCATAGTTCTGTGACAAAATAGACATTCAATGGATTATTTGTCGTGGATAGGCAAAGGCGGTAGTGAAAATATTTATAGCTTCCGGAACTCCTCATTGTCCCTAGAGAACGTATCCTTAGACGTCGTTTATGATTGGTGATTTTTTCTCTGAATACAATCACATATATCACATCTTCATAATTCCAAGTACAGAAGTTCACTCAAGAGTGCACTACCCATATTGTCAAGTATGTCATCACATATATCTGTTGTGGTAATCTGAAATCATAAGATATTTTAATGCAAAAGTTTCTGACAATTGGATCAATAGTTACGTGTGAATCACTGATAAACAAATAAAAAATTTCTTTGATGATAAAATTATAAAATAATACATGCGAGTAATAATAAGTGTAAGGTTCATTGAAAAGTTATTACGTTTTTACAGGAATGAGCGTCAATGTAATTAAATAATGTAATTATATATAAACAAGAAAATTGCAGAAAAGTGTTACACTTACAGGGCCAACGGTGGTATTCCCAAACCTGAGAATTGTTTGATTTCAATAAAGCAAAATAATTGACAATGATAATTACCATGATTTCGTAAAAGTGTTATTTCGTATCACATACAATAATGACTGATAATTACTATATTCAGTCGTAATAAGGTCACTTTACTGTTGGGAATAAGTGGCTCGTAAATTTGATGAACGGAATGCAGAAGGGACTAGTCTCACATAGCAAGTTTAACGACTTGCCCAAATGGTGTGTAATAAGATAATACACATAATGAAGACGAGTTTTTCTTGATTCAAGTTCTTACCACAAAAAGTGAATATTCAGAAAAAAATACATCTTCTAAGAAATAACAAATACAGCGGTATGACCCAGATCGTTGTTCTGCGAAAACAAAGGGTTGGGAGAAAAGACACCTCTAACATGCATACTACCATATAAGTTAGAAATTAGTTAAACCAAGAGACAAATCCTGAAGGTTCAAGTAAAATTCTGTATAAAACACAGAACTATGAGTAACAAATTATCATAGATGGACACCGCAATCATGAAAATAATAAATACCAATTCCTGGTACTGGGCGCGCGCTCGTTTTATCGTTGCGGGGCCCACACTAAAAGACTCTTGGTAGATTTAATTGAGGGATTTTTTTAAAGCTCTCTAAGATTAAAGTGTTTTCTAAGCGCAAAACAGAGCATGAATTATCTAAACTCTGAGTAAACAATTCTGAATACAAATGTTTACTAACCACACACCGTGCATTACATAATTTACAGATTCCATAATATTCATGTAGACTTTAGTTAAGGGACTTTAATACCATACTTGCACCTTGTATTCAAGGTATTGGAATGGAGATTTTTGTTAAGACAGTGTACATAAATTGCACCCTTGTGCCATGTGAAATTCCTTGCTCAGCAGCTCAATACTACAAACAAAGTAAATTTTCTCAGGCCAAGAGTTTCATCTACTCTCGGCCAAAATAGATTATGCCATTCAGGAATTCCTCTGGTTAATTGAACTCAAATAGATTAAATCGCATCAAATACACGCTTAAGAATGCATCATCGCTTCTATATTATTTATAGAAAACGTTTCTGTTTATATCAGTTTTAATTATCTCATTTAGTATTTATTGTAATGTAATGTACATAATAATTAGCAGGTGATGCGTTCATTATTTTTTTACTAACATTTCATCAGTGTACTTCAACTTTGATCGGTTGAATACCTTTCAGTAACTTTATCCCGAATGGCGATTTTCCCCAGACTTCTTTTGAATACTTCCTTCGGAATGGATGCGGTGGTTCCTTGTTTCCAGAGTAAAAACTAGTTTATTGACACAATATTAGCGGTCAGGTTAGCATTGCAACGGACCGGGACTCAACCCGAAACCTCTTGCTCCGCTCGCAAGGGTTCTTCCACCACCTGTTTCGCTTCCCAAGACCCATAAGTTTAATATTCAAGAAGCGACTGATTCAAGATACACGACTTGATAGTGCACCACACCAAAAATGTGATACCTCGTAGTTTTATTTTTCATGTAAATGCATTTTATACAACACATCTATAGTCAAAAATATGCTTTTGACAGAAATTAAAAAAAATTAAGGTTTATTGAATTAACATAGTTACCATTTTACCGAATATTAAATGAAATATTCTCATTCTACGTACAACATTCAGTACTAATTATTGTAATAAATATTACATTAATTTTGAGAAATGTGATTATTCGCGATAAAACGAAGCAAAATGAAATTTTTGCTCAAAACTCTTAAGTGTTACTTTTGACACAATCCTTGATACCATAAAACGTAAAACCAGTGTTATTGTTCCTATACTACGTTCAACATCACAAAAATGAGGACTAAAAAGATTAAATGTTTTTGTGAAAAAGAAAAAAAATCTTGTTTATTTTAATTTACCGAGAATTTTAACACGACGACGGAATTTCAAATATAATACACCGATTCGAGCAAAATTTAATTAACTTATTATATAGTACCAATTTCCTCTGAAATTTTTATCATTTATTAAGTATTTGTGAAGAAACGAAAAATGTCCGAATATTTTATAAGAAGAGATTTAAACCATTTCCTGCTTTCCGCGAATTAATCCTATTGTGTGTGGCCTACAAGTGTTTTTGTAACTCATTTTATATTTAATTCACAAGTACGATAAAATTGAGCTACATTGGGTACAATTGGGATCTACATTTTTCTACAATCCAAAATGTAGATTTGTTCAATTAAAATCATACCTTGTAGATACCTGGTGATAGCATGGGCGAAGGTAAGGATATAGATAGCAGAATCGTATTTCCTTGTATTCCCACTTGAATCCAGAAATGTTGAAATAAATTGTCGAGAAAAAATTATTTTCGAATTTTGAGAAACATAACAATTTTGAAACATCTAGCCAGTTACATTGAAGGACTTGTGTAATGCTTGTGTAACCATCCGCAGATGGTGGATTTCTAGAGAATGAACAGAATGACGTTAAAGTGATCAAAGCAAAATTATATTCTAAGCAAAAGTAAGTGACTTAGGTTGAAGAGTTCAAGTTTAAGATGTGTTCGGTTGAGTAAAAGTATTCTCTTTTATGCATCGAGAATACTACACACACATTTTACTTCTTCACCGTTCCTTGAACACACTATTACTTTTCATTCAATTATCCTCTTCACGCGTGACTGAAGATCCAACTTACTGCATACAAAGCGCTCATTCACCGTTTGGTAAAGTACTTATAAATACGAAATATCAACATCTTCAAGATATTGGAAGTAAGGACACTTAAAACTGAAAGTAAAATACACAACGAAGTTTACCCGGGCGATATTTATAATCGTGTTGTTAAAGGGAAAGTACGATAAATGGCAATGGACACAAAAACAGTAAAAAGTGAATTATTTACACTTTAATTGGCAATAAAATAATTTTTCAACTTTACCTCTCTTTTCCAAAACAGGAATTTGAAGTGTTCAACTGCATAATTTGGAGAAACCACGGGCTCCAGATTACCGCAAACTCTACGCATAAAAGCACAATGTCCCGCGTTCAGCTCCATTTTCACTTTTAAATCACGTTTTTTGTAGTTAAGTTCTTCTTACATACTCGTAAACCACACATTCATACTAAACCAGCTTATCCACTTGCCCGTAAAGTGCACTGTTATTAAGAGAACCACTGGACATTTAAAAAAATCAATTTTAACCAATATCATCTCTGATCATTCACGAACGTCTGATGGTAATCCTCGTACTACGCAATGCTACGAAATGCTGACTTATACGAAAGATCCAAGCGAAGGAACTATGTGTCCATGAATATTTTACTCTATGAAACTAGAAGTGCAAAATCTTTCCGCTTTCTTTCTCACGTTTCTTAGCCTTCACGAGTGCACGAACAGAATGCATTTATTCTTTGCATATAAGTGCGTCTTCATGTAGCTAATATAAAATATCTCACTCAATATAAATTAAAAAACAATTTTTTCTAGATTTCAATACTTTCTATGTTGTATGAGACGTTCTGAAGTGATCTCTAGACAATGACATAAAATAAACACTTATGCATGTGATAATTTATTTAAAAATTGTGGGTATATTTTTGTGACATTAAGTGATATCTCTATCATCTATTTCGTAAAACTAGTATTGCGAGTATATAGATAGAGAATTATATTTGGCCCCACAGCTTTTGGGTCATATTTTAATATAATCAATTTCCTAAAGTTCAATAAGCGAATTCTTTTCAAGTACAACTTAATCTATTTGGTATAGCAATCAAACAAATTTGCCGTAAATGCAATTTTTTAGATGAAATAGGATTTCGGTTCTTCTATCCAGGTATTTTACCGCTTGTCATATCTTAAATAACAGATTTCAATATACAAATGTTATTCTCTACTTGGTACTTCTGTATTCTTAAATGATTTGTATGTTATTTTATGTAGCTCTCTGACGTTATAGGACATAACAGCTATTATTTTACAGTGCTTTCATCAAACATTCAAGGGAAACGCCACTTATCCGGTATTTAGATACCAGATATATGTTAATAACTCTACGTAAACAAAAAATCAAAGTAAATTCTAGGAGATAATTTTGAGAATTTATGATAAATTTACTCTTATTATGTTTCAGTTACATAAAGAATGTGGAGCAATTGCTTTGATAAAAAGATAAAACTTACAAATACAACATATAAATTAAATCGACTCAAACGTTTTCATGGGAATACCAAACGGATATTCCCGCGATCGATATTTTTACGATATACGTAGTATTTTCTGTACTTCCCCCCTTCCCATCAAATATTCATAGAGAAGTCGACAAAAGGGTGGAAGGGAATAAATATAACGAATCCACTCTCCCCGCAATACCCCAGCAGGGGATCGCGTCAGTAAGGAATTGCCTGGAGTGAGATGTTTTTTGATCAGTTTTTAATCAGAAATTTGTCGTAAGTCTAAAGAAATATCTTTGAAATTAATAAATTATTCTAAGCATATTGACTTAAAATGTGATACAAACAGATTGAGTATCGTGTTCCAGAGGTCTCTAGCTTTAACAGGTTCTTTCTATAACAACTGTTTAGAAGACTCTTACATATGTTTACATAAATACTAATTTGAAGTGTTTCTAATTGGTTCTCGTACAATTGACCGAATTGCTTTTCTTATCTTAAACATTTCTTAGTTAGTTTGTAGTGCGGAATATCATACGATGATCAAGTCTTTGATATATTATCAACGGTATGCAAATTTGATGTATTATTGAATGATAAATGGCACACTAATTGCTCTCACCACAAGGTGAATAAGCTATACACGTTGAACATGAACTCAGAACTGATTGATGGGTGCGTTAAAGAACAATTTAGCAATAATTTTTTTAAGGTAAATAGATATAATTTCAATATATTATTTAATAAAAGTACTTAAATAGTCTACGTGAAGGTTAACCTTCAGTTTGGCATCATTTTTTATGATCTTGTTGACTTTAATCTTCTTCTTATCTAGCATTACAGCCCTTTGTGGGCTTCGGCCTTCGCGGAGGGTAGAGCTCGCGTGATTTCTTGACCCCGGCACTAGAAGGAGGAGATGTGGTCAGCATCTCGCTCCGACCGGTTCGACCCCAGGATATATCTTGGTACTCATTTTATAGCAGGCTGAGTAGGCTTGGATGTTGAGGCATGATGAAAATCCCCACCTCACCGGGGATCGATCCCCGGCCATTCAGCCAGCAACTCAGTGCTCTATCCACTGAGCCACGCTAAACTTAATAAAGAATAAAAATAACCTCAAGAGAGTGTAAAACGTACATTTTCAGCTTAACCTTCCACAAATACATCCAACAAAATTTTATTCTCTCACTCTCTTTGTAGTTCGTACTCCTTCCATAAAAAACGAAAATCATTGTCATACACCAACAACATTGTCTTAAGAGAAAGCTTTTATGTTAGTGGCTTCCGAACATTTAGGGAGAGAGTAAATAAGAAGTCGGATGAGGTTCAAACAGAGAGCTCTGTCCAACTCTGGACCGACAACTTTCCGTTTCCGCCCACCGTCACCTCAATTTAGCTTTCGCTCTCGGTGTGTCCCGCCCCTCCACCTAAACACACATCGGCGTATAATGTATATACTTATAACAGACCGGAACAGGTGTTACGGTTTCTTTGGCCATCCGGTGTCCTAACTTACGCCAGTGAAACAGTGTGTTTTTCCTTGACGCAATACTTTGTTGTGGATGCGATGCTGTAACTGAAATGTGTATTTTGAAAAAAGTTAAAATGAACACAGGACATGAATCCTTCCGCTCAAAACTCTTGATATAGAGTGATGAATTAAAATAAATTAACACATTTATCTTGATAAAGAATGTGTTGGTACATTGAAGTTATTTGTGACACACTTTAAGGAGTTGAATTCTACTATTCACGTCCATAATATACTCCAAATACATAAATAAAACATCACTGGCGACCTTTTAAGGATAATCAATATAAAAAATAATAATAATAATATACAGATGATTAAAAAAGTAGTTAGTCATAAAGAAGTTGAATCATAAGATTTAATTACATTTTCAATAAAATGAGTTCAATAACCCACATTGTCTTCATTCATTTAAGTATTTTAGTAGTAAAATATTGGGACAAATTTAATACGCAGTAGGAAAGAGGCGATACAGTCAGAAAGTTCAAATTAAATATCAACTAAATGGAAGAAGTTTTCGAAGTGCGGTTTCCACAGATATAAGCAAGGGACTGATAATTTGACGTACAAAATGATGCTTTATGTGGCTTTATGAATATCAACTGAAGATATATTGGCACTTGCTACTTTAACCCAAGAGAAAATACAGATACAAAGGTATAACAATTTAATTTAATAAATATGAACCCATAATAACATATTATCAGTATCGCGAAAATTTAAAGATAAGCGTCGATCCTCCATCTGGTCGTTTTTGGTCGTTTCGAGTAACGCCTTTAATTCTTTTGTCGGTATCGATATTCGCGGAACTTTAATGCCTCTGTTGCTAGTTAAAATTTAATAAACGTTATATCTTCGTATTTTTCTTTTCGTGGAATTAGAAAATGCGTCGATAAAAACATTTCCGCTAAAAAAGATGTAAAATTAGAGGTGATGAATGCCAACGACTTCTTGTCAATGGGGATAATAGAATCAGTGAAATTATAAGGTTCGCTGAGAAACGGGAAGGGATCATTTTTAAGTAAAAAACAACAATAGAAACATATTAGAGATCGTGATAAAGTCAAAAACTTGAAGAAAGGTTTCAAGTCGATTTCGCTAACAACGAGTTCTTTCACTACCGTATGCAAATGGAAAAAGTGTCTAGCGAACGGCGTGAGCTTTGTAAGCCAATGTCTGCAAACTCGTTTAGAAATTTGACCGGAAGGCAGAAGCTTTTCTAAGGCGATCTTCGCAGTCTTTCTTGAACGATCGCGAAACGTGGGCCGGTGGATCGTTTGAGCTCTCACGGCGGCACGATGCGATGTCGTGAGTGACTGTGGCGAAGGACCAGCAACGAGGGCATCGCTTTTGATGGTCAACACTGGTCCTCACTATATTCGTCATAACATCAATTGGCCTTTGGTGAAGGGCATTACAATGGGATTAGAAAGAAAAAAGCTAGATGTAGATGATACGCACGCCTCCTCGTAGCGGGGATGACCCACGCGCTATGCGACCATGTTGGGTTGGGTTTAACACCGAAATAATTAAGAGCAAACAGGACCCTGTTTTGCGAATGCTCACCTAAAGGTCAAGAAAAGAGAAAAAAATCATTTACCCTTACATGTGATCCGGTTGTAATAACGACAGAGAAAATATATTGAATATATGAGGAAACAACCGGACGAACGTGTAAGTTGCGAAATGTACCAAAAGACGACAAGTAGTATAGATAAAAATGGCTAGATGGTAAGCAACACTCACCTCCCAATGGAGGAGAGAAACGTACGGTACAAGGTAAATAGATCATGTTCATGAGAGAAACAAAATGATACAAATAAATTATATTGCGATGCAACTTCATGTATTTAAGAAATTTATAATTGTCAAGTAATGTCCATGGATCGAAACATTACCTAAAACAATGCCTAATTTAAGCATTTCTAAATCTAACAATTCTAGAGTGTTGGTCACTCAGTACAGATAAGATAAATACGTTTGCTTAAATCAAGAAACCAATAAAAGTTTTGGATAGAAGGGGATAGATATTAGACGAAAACTCAAAATATTTAGGACCATTTTTCCAAGAGTTTATACGTTATGAAATAAATGTAAAAATATTCAATGGTTTTTTAACCACAATTTTATTTGAATATCTTAACACGACTATTTTCCATTTAATGATTAATGTTAAACATATACATTTCATTTAATCACGTATCAAAATTTCTCAAAAATACAACTTCAAAACAGCCATATTTTTTTATTTACTACTTCAAATAAATATTTCCACTGATTTAATATTAAATTTTGGAGTGGAAAGCGTACGAGATAGCCGAACTGCTATTCAATCAACACCTCAAAGTTTGTTATTCTTAGTCGTACGAGTATATACCATAAGAGGTGAGTCCTTGCAATTGGAACAACCTCGTTCACCGCTCCAACCGCAGACTAAACAGTTCCGCTTGGAACTGTCTCGCGGTCGCGTCGTTGCAACGAACAGGACAGATCCGCTTGGAGCAGTCTCGCTCTCGCCTCGCTGCAACGGTGCCACTTGGAACAGTCTTGCATAGCCGGAGCATACTGGAATCTTACTCGCGACAGTGAAGATGTGGCATCCACGCGCGTCTGTAGAGTTCAGTCACACATTGACCTCTGAATGAAACGGTTTGTCCAGTTATGGATTTCAGATAGAAGCACACGTTTCCCGAAAACACAGACCGATATGGATAGTTTTCCGCGATTAAAAAAATGGTGAGTGGTGAAGCGATTATGGCCCCGGATTCAAAATCAACACATCAAAATACATAGAGATACGTAGGTCTAGTCTTTGGAACGGACCTTTTTTTTGTGCGCCTGTGTAATCCAAATTAATGTCTAACTTCAGTTTATTATTCATGGAAAAAGAAACGCATTCTCCTTACAATTCGTTGCAAAGTTACATCGTTAAAATATAAATAAAAACACACAGGTAAGAATAACACATTTCAGAGGAACCGAGTGCGACTGTCACAACAAATTCGTTGCAATGGAACTGTTTAATGGAACTGCTTCACAGCAACGGCTCCGCGACAGAAACCGTATGGAATACCTCTATATCCCATTATCCAGGAAGGTCAGGCAACGTTAAATGAATGCAACAGTTAAGACAGTTGGTGGACGAAGATGCTGATGAAACATTGGTCATTCATTTTCGACAATATTGAAAATACACTAATACAGACAATATGGAGGACTTATGAGACATGTTATTTCCAAATTCAAACCAATGTGGCTTCGAAACGAGGAGTCGCAATAATATTATTGAGTAATAACCGACAGCTTTGTGTTATATATCATGTTTGAAACATATTACTTCTTTCATGATGATCGTATATTTCCAGAAATGCTTTCTTAGGAGCATCTCGATTTCAGGATTCATCTCCTGAACTAGGATTGCCAACTAGGAAGTACAAAATTACCGACTGTCCCTAAAAATTGTGTTCTTAGCCAGGGAAACTGGTATATAGATTTTGGAAAATCAAAAGGTGTTATAAAAAAAGGTTTAGCAAAAAACCACTCGAAACTAAAAATTTTATTATACTTCCTGTGGCAAAGCGTAGCATATCATTAACATTTTTACCTGTTACATTCATGCTTAAAACTGGAAGAAATTCATTTAGAAGATTTTATTAAAACCAAAATTATAAACTTACAAAAGAATTGGACGTTTTCCCTGGTACACAGTTTAACTCTGACATATGACATTGCAATTTTAATATGTTAGGATTGAAAACACATTTTGAACAATTTATTTTATTGCAGGTGAACTGTCTGATGCCTTATTTTCTCTGAAATATTTGATCCATTTTTCGCACTCGTAATTGCGATTTCGTCAAGATGAGACAGTCCTGCTTCACTGATTGCTAAAGCGGGCTACAGAGCTCGCAAAACCGCAACATTCGACAATTTTACAATAGTTGCGAACAATGGCTGTATGAATACAACTTTTCTGCTTATGCAACAGTAATGTTTTCTTGTACGTATGATTTCCCAATAAAAATTGGTAATACCGGTAAGGATGCTGTTCGGCTACCGGCCTTATTAGGAATAGTAACATTATTTCCGGCCTTGTTGGTAAAATTCCGGTCATTGGCAACCCTAACCTATAGATGACGTGAGTTAGTTGCTTCAATGTACATCATTGAATGTGTGCAACGAAACATTATGTTAGTTTTAGATAACACATCTTCAATCATATAGCTTTGTTTCAAAAGAATGCAGGACGTCATATCTGGGTAAAGAAGTTCTCCTTCTCCATTCAACAGTTATAGAAACCAATTTTTAGTATGTTGTCAAAATTCTTCCTTTGGGAAATACTATGTGTAGTAAAATGTGGGTAAAGGCGACAGGTGTGTTGTCAGGAGTTGCGGTGAAGTATGTCAGTTGCACCAACTTAGGTCAACAAGCGTCTTGTTTGTGGAGATTACGTATAACAGTAAAAAAGTGGGAGAAAGTTTGGAAATGAGACTACTTGGATAGATACTGACCTCTAATGGAGTAATAGAATAGCCTTCACCACGATATACACAATCTGCAATGTCTCTTGAATAAAATCGGTAGTTAAAGTTCTTAGTGCCTTCCCAGGTTTTTCATGAGTATTGTTTACACTGCTTTTAAGTTCAAATTCATTTTGAGGTTAATTTATATTGGTTTTCCAAATAAGATGATTAATATTGATTGAGAATATTGTTTAATATTTATTAAGAAAACTCGCAATAACAACAAAGTGATCTACAAAAGAACATTAATAATTTCCAAGGGGAACAATTTTCTGTTTTTACATTGACATAGACATTGTTCTAACCTCATTCGGGTACGCTGATTCCAAATATAATATTAATTCCTAATCGAATCTATTAATCCCTCTTCTCAGTCAAACTCTTCAAAGGTGGACGATCGGGTCTGAAACGAGGCTGTGTCAAATTCGGGGCGAATTTGAAAAACTTTCCATGATCAAAGATGTGTGGGCGGTGCAGAGTGGGTGGCAACGTTAGAAACGATGGGAGCATGGATGAGGGAAGGGGAATCGGGAACGGGGGAATATCTCGTGGAGCGCGTGCCCTTCACTGGCGGAGCGAGCGGCGGGTCACGACGTCTGCACGGCGCGCGGGACCCGGTCAAGTGCGCTGAGTGGAGTCATTGCCAGAGCCTCTCTCGCAGGTGCTGGGCGGACGGATGGAGAGAGGGGCGCAAAGGCGGAAGAAGAAGAGCTGCGACGATAGATGGAGGAATCAACACTATAGGGGAGATAACGCCAAGAACACTATGCGACTTCGAGACGAAGATACGGCAAAAATGTTGCTTTACGACGAGATTACAAAGTAGAAAATGCCGTCAGTTAAACGATATTGGCAAAGAAGAGATGAGGACTCCGAAAGAACGAGAGGCAAAAGGAATACCGGATTTGATCTGGGAGGGGATGTCAGCTAACGCGGCAACAGACGAGGAAATCCCCACGGGGCACGAAAAGGAGGGCAGTCGGATGCCGAAGAAGGAATTTGGCCTCGCAGAAAACAATACATGCACACGTCAATGATGAAAAGCATAATGGAAATGAACCACTTTTTACTCTCAATATGTGTGCTCATTATTTTCTTTGAGAGCTTTTTCTATTTATCTTTGATATATTTCGCGTTTTATAGGACCTAATTCAATGGTTATAATTATATGGTAAACACTGATGTATTGACAATCTTAGTTTAGACAAGAAATATTTCGGTAAACTTCTCAAATACGGTTCAAATGTTTTCATTGCAAGCATATTACAGATCAACTTTTGCTTGTCATATTAATTTTCGTTGACTTATTAATTTTCGAAGTTTAAACAAGAAATACGGCACGTGTAACGTAATGTAACCTATTATTCCTGTTACATACTATTTATTGCTTACATACATATTACTTATTACATACTATTCTATACAACTATCAGCTTTCTGCAATTCCGACAAGCAAGAGTTGACTGAAAAGAAAAAGCAGTGTCTTTAAGTGGTTACAGGAAATAACATCACTTAACAGTTCGGTAATATTAAATGATTATAATTAATCAATACGTTTTAAGCGTTCTGTACTACATGTCTTGGAATATATTTTCAAAGAAAAATGAATCAAGATACAGCAACATTTGGATCAAAGGTTCTTTGGAGACGTTTTCGAATGCTAGGATAACAAATCACGAATGAACCACCTTTTGTTGATATTCAAACTACCCATTCTATTAAGCATTCGATATGTGAAGAGAGGTTTTGGGGTTGACATTTTCCTAGTGTGATTTTTCGTATAACATGGAATACACAATGATCAATGACAAAAAAAAAGTTGATAAATCTTTGCTCTGCATTTCTTTGCTGTAACCAGTCTGACGTGGGTGGGGATGGTAGGGGTAATTTATTAAATGAAGGATAATGCGAACATCCACAGCTAACGTAGTAAAAGAATATACAACTCTGAATGAAGCCAACTCGTGTAGAAAGACTGTTGAAAAGCATTAGGAATTGATAGACAACAAAATAATGCATAGTGTCAGAGAAGAATGAATGAAACATGAAGCATAAAAGGAGTACATCATTCTCCTCTGCCTTCTTCATTCCCTTCTGCAACTAAAATTGTATTATTCATTCTATTGAAAAACCATTATTTACTCGTACTTTTGGATATAAACTGACGTCGAATCTCTCCTTATTAAAAAGGAACTTTAATTTCAAAATATTTTGCTTAATCTCAGGTTGTCGTGAGTAAGTCCGAAGTGAGTCGCTCGCGAAGAATATATCTAATCTTACAAAGATCTTGAAACCAGAACAATCGTCGAAAAAAAAAAAGGATGGAGTTATGAAATGAGCCAAATCAACAAACAAATTATAATACGAACATACTCTCAAGATATTCCACATATAAGTTGCTTGTCGAAAATGGTGCTTAGCACAAAAATAACATGCCAGGTAATTAGCACCGTGTTTGTAAGAGCAAGTAAAAAATTAGAGTTGCATACCAGTGATGTTCTTTGGAGGACATTATGCACGGTTCAGAGCTTGATATATACCAGGAGAGATATAATCGCCGGATCTTAACTTCTTCTAATTGCAATGGAAGCAGGTTAATTTATATTTTATGTATAGAACCGTGTAAT
This sequence comes from Laupala kohalensis, assembly GCA_002313205.1. Lineage (NCBI taxonomy): Eukaryota > Metazoa > Arthropoda > Insecta > Orthoptera > Trigonidiidae > Laupala > Laupala kohalensis. Next base: position 911,427 of record NNCF01127530.1, on the reverse strand, counting down.
ACAAACAGTCTTTGCTCTTTACCCACTGCTGTGCGGAAGATCACGGGCTCGATGCCCCGCTCTGAAGAACTACGTGAAGTTTCCCTCATCTACTCCAGACGTATGTCGGTGCGATATCTCAGATACCCCGGCGTCTCGTCTTTCCTTCCCGACTTCTTCGTCCAAAGTATGTGCTTAAGTGGAAGAGCAGACCTAATCGTCTGAACCTCGTCACACTGTGAAATAAGACTTACATAATAAATAAATATTATAAATAACATATTACTGAAAATATGTTTAATGCTCTAGAACAGAGGGATATTTGTAGCGTATGTAACGCAACTGCACATTTTAGCATGAGCGGTAATATTATTTTGTACAATTAATTCGTAAGTATAAATATCGAGGAGTCCGAGTTTTGTTCACATAAAACTCAGTGAGTTCCTCTTTAGATAATTTAATAATTATACGATTCTAATACCATCCATACGTAATGAAGCGCGACGAAAAATATATTCGCGTAATTAAACAGAAGTCTGACCCTGAAAGTGCAAACTGACATAGCAACACTTCGGAGGGTTGAGTTCGTACTGTAAGGGTTGCATGTGTCCGACTTTCAGAGTTCTCATCCGCATTTCTTTTCTTCTTTTTTTCTGCGAAAATAAGACCCTGATGAAAAAGCTTTCATTCTAAAAGTTCTTTAAAAACAATTCTTAAATTTTTCCTCGGTTAATTTTTACCAATTTCCTTTTCACTAATTTTGTTTCGCAATGTTCAGTGGTTAAAACTTTCATTCCTTTCTATTTCTGTACAGTAGAGAACACTTGAGTAAAGTTAAGTCTCCCAGAATAAACTCTAAACAAATAATAAAAAATATTCCTGTAAATAGGGTGATTATTATTTCTTTTTATCCTTGGTAAACATGTATGTAGACATATTGTTCACGTAAGGTGGGGTAAAGAAAGACAAAACTTTGTTTCTAATTCTTTCTATTGCCAACCCTCCAGTGTGTCACGTGAACAGGGATTTATCTTATTTTTTCACCAACTGCCGTTATTTTCTGAGCTTCTGTGATATATCAAGGTGATTACATATCTTACCATACTCCATTGCTCATCTCTGAAGCCTATACCATGATCTTTTATTTTAAATAAAAATTAACGAACATAAAAGTTTCGTGATCAGATGTTCAAACGAGATATGCAGAAGTGACCATGATATGAAGCAATAAATGTGGGTGGCATCTTCCCCCTATACTTCGAAATACATACATGAAAATATTGTATTGTATAAAGAATATATAGTCATACTATCCCGCTGATTTGTTAAGTCATAAGGCATTTTCGGCCGCGTGGCGGTAAACATAAGTGGTAATTATTATATCATGAAAATATATTAACGGTAAGCAATGGGATGTGCCAGTTCCATCTATGAACAGTGATGAATTGTCTCATAATTCTAGTGACGAGTTTTGATGATTATGATGGTGAATATAATGAAATTTGAGCGTGTCTTATGAATACTTCTACAGAATCAAATACTTAAAAAGTATGGCATATTATTTAATATTATCTTATCACTACAATTTAGGAAAATCTCCTCAGATGCGGCATTTTCTTCCCAATTACATCATTACTCAATTAAGGTATATGATTACAAGGATATCAACATATAAGGATGAAACGAATCAGATCATCAGTCCAGATGTCTGAATTAATCTTGACTTTCGTTTCGAAATAATTCAGACTTGAAAATCTAATTTATGACTACACATTTCCTTTTCAAATTTCTCAATCTAACTCTCCTAATAAAGATACCCATGATCGAGAGAAAGCCCCATTGAGACACAAACACTCGTGCTTTCTTCCACACTGACATTCATCCCCAGTTCCCTAGGGCGACCAGACGCTGCCTCCGGAACGCACAATAAACATGAGAGAAAAACGGGAAAGAACACGCTCGGAAAGAAAGCGCCTTGTAATCCGAGATTGTCTAGATGTCGAGGCAACAAATGACCGTGAGAGATGATTCTCCAAGAAAACATCCGAGTTTACACTTGACTGCTCTCACCAAGGTCGATATGCAGTTTAGAATTCACACAAGAAGCAGTTGAGAGCCATATCGTGCCGAAGTCTAGATCATATTTTTTGACAATACAACTCAAATATCAACAAATGAAATTGATTGTTTAAAATTGATTTGCAAATAAATCAAATAAAATACAAAATACTTGAATAAACTATTGTAGTTTTCGGGGCTGAGTCCAAGCATATTGAGGATAATATGACTGTCATAATGAATGACGCTAATACTATTTTATAAAGTTACATAAATCATTCCTCATTTTATACAGATCTATTTGAGGGAAAATATTCTCCGTTTAGAACTTTCAAACATTGAAGTCTATTAAAAACTATTAAAAATAAGTATATTATTCACGGGATGTCACAATAATTATGAAATTCTCCTCATAAGCTTATCCCCCATTTCATGGGTATTTCTCATATGAACCGCGCATACGAATCTTGTTCGAGGAAAATCTTAACACAACATCAAAATATAAAGAGATAATAACATCGCATGAAAATATTAATAACAAAAATTTTAAACAATAATGAAGATTTTTTGGAAATACTGGATGTTGTATGTCCCAAATCCCACTTTACTTTGATAATAAACATGTAACGTTGAAGCCAGACTCCGTGATTGGAGTTACACCAGTAATAAATGGAAGAACTCAGACTATTCCGTCGCTAGAAGCGTGTCATTACATCCTCCGACAGTAAACCATCCTCTGTGTATCGTTCGACGCCGAAGTATGTTTGCCTCAACGTATTACAAGCAAGTTCATGAATTACATACAAGGACACCATTTGCCAAGAGTCCAAGCGGAAGTAACGTTGCAAAACACATTGAGGTGCAGTAACCGCTGCGTCCTGGTACACATATGAAACCATGGTGGTGCAATGAGTGGAAACTCAACTCTTCAGAATAGTCGACTTGTACCTAATCAGCGCATCTACTTGGTCTTCGAGGCCTCGTTGCATACTCAAGGTTAGGGTCAACGTTGTGAAGTGAGAAGACGAACATTTGAATATACAGATACAACACTAGGAAATAGGCACTGCTAACCTGTGATGCTAGAGATAGGAGAATGATGTGTGTCAGCCCTGTAGAGAGACGTCTTTCCCGTCTGTTAAACATAATCAAACATTTAGTTCCTCGTTGGCGAAGATATAAATTCTACGGTGTGATGTGCGTACAGTATACTAATCGTAGCCAACGCAAAAGGAATCGATAAAAAGAAACAAGTTCCTTTCTATTTTAATCCACCGTTCATTGGTAGAAAGAAATTCCTTATATTCAATAATCATGGAATAAAATTTGTGCTTTTGTCTAAAATTCGTTGCATTATTAATTTTATCGTAGTATCACACCCAAAACTTTTGTCTTGGAATATCACGCATTCTTGTATGAGTCATTTTCCAATTATGTGACAACTTATGTTTCTACGTCATAAGAAATAAAATAATTTCAAGAAATACTACGTTTCGTTATACACCTTGACCCCACCAAAAGGTTGAAGGAATAACATAAGTGGAAACTCTCATTGTGTAAACTTTTTTTAATTTCTAAGACTAAAAACGTCATTTCAGTTTATCTAATGATATGTCACTTATTTTATTACATACAGAAAATATTATACAAATGTATTGTCGTTAAAATTGTACATATTTCATCTAACGTTCACACATTAACAATTTCAGAAAATAGTTCAAATTTCAGAAAATTTATGCCTTTATTTTGGATAATAAACATAAATATGTGCATCGGTCTCTTTTGTCAGTCGATGAATTTTACGCCTTCTTTGTCGGCAGTTGAGAGTCATCCAGTGTCAACAATAGTTTACAGTAAAATAGTGCAGCAGCTTCTCGCAGTTTGTACAAATTATTGGACAAATTTTAGAATATTGGTCAATAGTACCTCAATTCAATAGTACCTTAACTAAGTAACTCCCAAAATAATGACAAACCTTGAGGTACAATCATGAGAAAATAGTTACATTGGATCCTAGTCCGCCATGGTTCCAATTTGTTTGTCAATCTCATCTAATTCTCAATCTCAAAAACATTTCAGATATTTTTCCAATTCTTATATCCACAATTTAAATAGTCGTATAAATGAAATATAATTGTTTTTTATTTGCGTGAAGTAAAACACAATAGAAATAATAGATAATTGCATATATTTTTCTTCCGCTTACCCTAACGTGGAGAAGATATGTGATACCGTGGACTTTCGGTCCGGTGAAAATGGCGACGAGCCGAGACGGGAATCGAATCCGGGACTCCTGCATTAATCGCAGGGGTGTTAACCACTACACCACTCATTCATCTTCCACAACCGTACACCATTTAATAACAAGAGTTTCAGGGGAGAGATTTACAAATTTTCCAAACAATCCTTTTTTGAATTCTGAAAGTTTGAACACTGGCTGGAATTGCGCCACGAGGTAATGCCGTATCGTAAATGGGAGTAAACGTTTGCAAAATATACGCAACTGGAAATATGTGGACTAACTACGTTAACTAAGATTCGGAACGCGTAACACAATTTGCTTAAGATTGTCAACGTGACAATTCCATTTGAGGTTATCTTGAATGGAGACCTAAGATCTTAGTATTAGTAACAGTTCTTAATTGTGTTCCATTTAACGAAAGAGAAACCTGGGGTAAAAATGTTGTGATACTATTGTGAAACGACATAGAAACTGTTTTGTCAGCGTTTACAATGAGACGATTTGCATGGGACCAAGCCGAGAGGTTAGACGAAACTTTTTGGGCGTTGGCGTTTTACATAGTAAATTAGTGTCATCAGCAAAAAGAACCATTTTGCAATCTGATGCGGAGAATGACATGTCGTTCACATACAACAAAAGGAGCATGGGGACGAAAATTGAATATTGGGGAACTCCGTAAGTAGCTTTGTTTCTGAAAGTCAGTGCTGAAGTACTTTATTTTTAGTATATGATATTTCGACCTGTTGATATCTGTCTTTTAAATTGTGCAAGTTCACAAATGCCAAAAGATTGAAAGGAAAGAAATTTTGAAAGGAGAATTTCATGATCGATGAAATCGAATGCTTTGGATAAATCAAGAAGAACACCCTGAGGATTTTCTCCTCGGTTAAGAGAAGATGTAACATCGTTTGAGAAAGAAAATATGGCGCTGGCAGTGGAAAAGGATTTCAGAAATCAGTGTTGATCGTCTGGGAGAATCTTATTTTTTTGAAAAATATCTAAAAGACTCGTATAGAACTATTTTTCAAGGATTTTTGGAGATGAATTGTAGAGAAATTGGTCGACAATTTTTTTAGTTTTAACAAATATTTCAGTGTAATCAAGTTTATCTCGACAAATCGTAAATATATCATACATGCGATGGCTATTAATATGTTTGAAATCGTTTAATATTAAAATATTTCTTAGGTAAACGATACTAATTTGCTCCTGTCTGCCTCGAACCAACTTTAAACGTAAAATGATGTTTTATGAAACATGTAAAAGAGGACAAGCACTTGATTTTAGAGTAGTTTCTTTCATTTCTGCAAACAAGATTTTTTTCAATCTTCCTTAAACAATGTTACCTATAAACTCTGTCTTGTGTTTCGTTTACTGCGAAAAAAGTTATTATGTTACATAATACACTGCTTTTCGGATTACACATTAGACTACAATATTACACGAAACTAAATATCGTCCGGTTGTATTATACACTGCTAAATATTATACACTGTATCCGGCTTAGATGTGACAGCAGGGAGAGCATTGGTCTATGGCCCATAGTCGCTACACATAATTATTGAGAAATGACTTTCCATTTTAGTATTCCCATATTGAAAACAAATTGAAAGTTTTTATTATATAACCATTTTCAAGTTCATCTCACAGCATTCAAGAGTGGAGAATGGCGAAGTATTATGTTAAAATACTCTAAGAAAGTGCTGATTTGGTCTGAGTTCGCATTTTGCTTCTTTAGAATATTGCTTGCGTAAGCTACGTTCCAAAGCTACAAGAAGTGAAATGAAATGTTTCCGTAGGTAGTCTTCGAGAGTAATTTCTGAAAGTTTCGGAGAACAATTGTAAAAAATAGGAGGTATTCATTAGAAAAACAATGTCAGGAATTGAAATTAGGTATTCGAACCACGTTTATGAAAATGAAACTTAATATAAAACCCATTACGCACTGGTTTCAAAAACACATTTCACGTCCCAGATTACTATTGCGTTTATTATTTCATTGTAATTGTAAATTAAGTGTGTAAAAATACCATCGCATGATATGATTTTTTCCAATATTCTTCAAAATCAAAATACCCCGTCTAATCCCCAGAACTGGCTGTAGCGCACCTACAATTCAGTCTTCGGGGATGTGAACTCTCTTCCACCATCCATCCGACAAAATTGTAGATCAAGAGATAAAAATCAAACAATGTAATTACTAAAATTTCCAAAACACTTTGTGACCCCGAAGCTAAGACGTCCAAAATTTGATTTGAAAACTGCTCACCCATTAAATGAAATACAGAAAGAATGGAATCAGCTTCATCCTCCGCACACCGACTGGTTAGATCTCTACCCTCCACCGTATCAAGGGAAAATTATTTGTATACTCGAGAAAAGTAGTCCATTATTCAATAGCATCAATAAAAGATAAAACCGCATCTGATGCATTCACTGCGATACAAGGAAACGCCCAATCCTCAAGTGTAGCCGCTGTAGGCCGCGCTACTTCATGCGATCCTTTCATCAAGCACAAAGGCTGGAGGGTCTAGAGGTGCGAGGCTCAAGAGCCGCCAAATTTGTTGAGGCGATGAAATTATAATTGTGTTCATAAAAATATCCCACTTAAACTACTATAAAAAAATATGAAAAACAATATCTCTACTATGAAAAACAAAGTATTTACAGCATTTAAAAAATAAAATTTTTTTTGCATCAACAAAGTGCAAATGAAATCTTTCCCTTAATCCTCATTATCATTTGGTAAATAACAGAATATCGGAATGCAAGCACATTTTCCTTTATTTCTTTACGAAATAATTTTACTTATTTTCATGCTACTGAAGGTACAAGACGTTGTATACAGCATTACTTATTTTCCAAAAAATAGTACTAGGGTCTATCCTGGGGTCAAACCGGTCGGAGCGAGATACTGACCACATCTCCTCCTTGTAGTACCGACGTCAAATAATTGCGGAGCACTACTCTCCGCGAACCACATAGACCTTCGGGGTCTGTTGTGGGATAGTTTAACTTTGACTTATTTTACAAAATACGATTAAAGTCACGTTAGGTTTTTTGTATGAACATCATTTCATTCTTGGAAGATTCAGATAATTTAATAGTTCAGTTACTGTTAATGGACATGGTATTATTAAATTAAAATAATGCTAAGTTAATGTTTGGCAATATATTTTGAATATATCATCCACTTCCAAGAAATTAATGTTCAGCTGGTATTCATTTATCCTGGACGTGGACTTTATTTTGCTTTTCTGTTCCTATCCACTTGTCGAGCGTTTATGAGCACCATGTTTGGAAGACATATTTCTGTAGAGAATGGCTTGTGTCTTAGGACCGGCTGAATCCTCGCCACACCGCGCAGTAGGACCTTCTAAGTAGGGCGCGGTGGTGACGTAGCTTCTCCGCCACTATAGCCTCCGACCCACTTCCGGTGGGGCCTCTCCGATCAGGGTCAATACCACCACCATCGACTTAGCTATCGCATCTCCGGCATTCACATCTGAGGGGAAAAAATTCAGGGAAGATTGCATGAAATATAGTGTTGGAATGATTACAAAGTTTTGTAGAAGCTCTCCTAAGAACAAAGAAAATATGACACTTGACCGGGATAGTATAAAAATGTTTCGGGTTCCCTAAAATTAATGATGTTTAACTATAGAAAAGTCTATTATTTATTAAGGTAGAGAGGGAAGAATAATTTAATACCAAACTTATCTTCTAAAAAAATAAATACATTAGAGATTTCAGAATTGTCTTCGTACACAAGATTTCTAATTGAATGATGTTAAGTTTGTATCTAGCATTGAGACCAGTAGATTGAAACAGGAGCAGCAGCAAACCAAAACAATAACAATTCACTCAACACTTCTGAAGATAGTATATAATACAATATCTATAAATTGGTAGCTGAAAAGAATTCGCTATGTACACCATGACATAAATTTATTCCATTTCTGTCCCCTAAATTTGGTATTTAAATTTACATATAAAAATTGTCTTCATGTTTTATCCTGATTTAATTACACTTAAGTAATATGATGTATCTTTGTTGTTCCCTGAACACAAATTTTTGACCATAAATTACCATTGTTATTTCAACCCTATTTACTATCATCTTATAAGAATGAGTCACAAGCTTCATCTTTCTTTGCCTGATATTCTCTGCCGCAGATACCGCTGCCTCGGGGTCCAACACACTCTACAAAAGTGCAGCGACCCTTGACAGGAAGAACAGCATTCGCCCGCTGGCGCCAAATGGAAACCGCCGCCCACAGAAATGAATGGCAAAGCATTGCGTCGCGGTACATCCACACAATACTGCCGTTAATTACGACCACAAACAATAAGCAGATTCACAATGCACACCACCTGCTCTCTCCATATGAGAGGAAAAGGTGGGCGTATACTGAATATTAGGAGATGCAATGCATACAATTCATATGTTAGGAAGGAACTGCTTCACTTAAAGTCTCCAGAACATGATGAAATGAAAGATACGTATGACGAAACAAAGAAAAGAAAATAGGAAAATGGAACAGAAAAAAACTAATTCTTCTTTTCGAAATATATGTATTGTGAAATGTGGTTTTTGAGGTATGAACACTTGTTTTCATTTTCCAGACATGTTTTACTGGCTCAAAATTATTTGATGGTGTGGTATTTTAAGAAAGTTGAAACGCGATTTCAGGAATTTTTCCACGTTATATTCCTAGCAGTCAAAACTTCAATCCCCGAATAATTTCGGCTTATTATTTAGTTAGTTATAAATATGTTGGACTCATGTTTTATCTCGATACACCATCTCTATATTCTATTATGCGGGCAATATCACACTACTTTTTTAATAAAAAATGTTTATTATGGATTTCGGATTAATTTTCCATTTTAATATATAAATCCAAACGTCAACTGAAGCAAAATGAATGATATTTCGTATCACGATCTGTTGACGTCCTGAATCCAAATAGACAAAATGATAAAACCTTGAATCAACTCGTTAAACTCTATAGCAACCTGAAAAAATACCAACGAAGATAGTGACCAGTAGAAATAATGCAAAGTTACTATAATTCTGAATAGCACTGAAATGTCATTTTTAAACCACCAGAGATTTTACTACATTGAACTTAGCAAGGGTTATTCGTAGAAAATAGTACAATATAATGTTGATTTCATTTACAATTATTTATCATCCTTAATTTTTCTATTTTGCAAATATTTATGAAAGAAAAATTGTAGTCGTAAAAATCATTGCTGCAATTTGATTGAGAAAAATGTTTATTTCACTTTAATTGAATTTTTTAATTGAACACGTATTATTATAAGTATGTACCACGCAAGTAGTCATCATAAATTCATACTTAATCACGCAATTAGGCCCTAATGCTTTTTAATCTTCATTTTGTAGCGCAGATTTGATAAATCCAAGGTGTCCAGTTCTTAAAAATACATTTCTTTTTTACAGAACTTTGAATTAATCTTACGCTTTCCATACAGATTGGGAAATTTCACGAAGATAAAATAGATATGAGCTGTTTCGTTTTTTAAAATTCTAGTAATTTTGGAATAGATAAAGCATTTTAATGAAACTTGTATAATAAACTATTAATTTAATACAATATTTCTAACAAAATGCCATTTCAAAATATATTGTGAAAACACACATAATCTCTTAAACAGCTATTAAACACACCACGAGGAAACAGATTAAAGATTTTGCATTCCATGAAACACCGTTAATATCGTAGGGATCTGAGAATATACTTCTAATTTCATAGAATTCGTTCTTTAAGAAAAAACAAAGAGAAGTCAACTCATTGCATTAACCGTCTCTCATAAACTTTTGTGATTTTTCACATAGCTTTCTAATTCATACAAAAATCGACAAAAATGAAATATTTAAATACAAAAAAATAGTATTTAAACCAAACGTGAGACATTTATCTGATCATGTACATTCTGATTCAACTTCATATGCATTCTTGTTTACCACGTATCAACCTGAAAAACTACCGTAGGAAAGACGCATGATCGTTCTCGAATTTTTTTTCCGACGCTGTGAATGAAATATTTTTTACGCCACTGTTTTCGGAGTAATTATTCAATTTCACGTCACTCTATTTCACTTCTTAGACATTAATTCTCTCTCGTAACATTTCTTACCTACTCACTGTCGCTCACCTTATCCTCCAATCGTTCGTGAAGAATAAACTACTCCACAGTGAATAACGTTCCTTGCTCATTAATGATATTCTTCAGAAATTAATGAAAAGCTTTACTTCTCCGTTAAAATCTTGCAAATAACTTTCTCTTCATTTTTGGTAATTACATGAGAAAACATTCATTTGTGGTGTCATCTTTGTACTCATCCACGGAGCCTTCCGAACGACACACTAATTTTTGATTTGCAGTTTAGAAGTTGATAAACTTCAACAACATAAAGGTGACAAAGATAAATATGTAACCATTTAAAAATATATTTCTAAAATTTATTTGCTGGCATTAAGTTATAGCTAAATTTAATATATTTGATACGCTTTATTATAAAACACAAAGCGGAATAGGAAGTATTTAGTGTTATTTCCAGAATAAATACGTTTAACTTTTTTGGCACTACAATTGATTACTCCAATCGATCTTGAATGGATTCTCTCAAGATTGGAAAATTATATGGATCAATTTATACAATGAACGGCTGTAAAAATGGTCCCTTCATATTTATAGTTCCACTCGTATTATGAGAAAAGTCATCTAGTTATAAACATCTGCGAAGGTGGCACCCCTACTTTCTTATAAGATGAAATAAGTTGTTATATAATTTTGCGCTAATTCTGTGCTCATTTCCTCCACTAATGAATAATTTTGAGTTCATTCGGAAAGCAGAAAAAAATCGATGACAAAAGTGGGAGTGCTAGCGGAACGTCCACCATTTGATGTTGTAAGAAATATTTAAAATACCAAAATACTAACAAAACCTACATAACGAACATATAGAATGGTGTAACTACTATCATCCTTTTTTTCTGCTTACCGAACGATCCCAAAACTATTTATTTGTGCACACAAATAACACAAAATTTTAGCGCAGAACTTATTGCCCAAAGTCTGGTTTTATTATAGGTGAGCGTGATAGGTGGACGTTCCCCCAATTTTGTCATCCATTTTTTCTGTTTATCGAACTACCACAAAATTATTTATTTGTTATTACAATGAGCACATGATTAGCAAAAAGTCATAGTGTAGAAGTTTTTCCAAAGTCTGATTTTATCAAAGGTGTGCTAGGAGAACATTCCGCCAGCACCCCCACTTCTGTCATCCATTCTTCTTTCCAAATGAACACAAAATTATTCATTTGCGGACGAAATTGGCACATAATTATAAAACTTTTTTATTTTATAACAAAATGGGGGAGCCAACTTCACAGACGTGGAGTTAGAAACGAAATAAAGATGTAACTAAACATAAGATAATGTAACGGAAAACAGATAATAAAACACAAAGATCAGATGTCTCGTGTTTAAAGAAATGGCATGCTCAAAGTGGGGGACGAAAGAGGTATTCCAGCAACGTCGCTGAGCAATATTAATGAGCGGGTTAGGAGGTCGCTGCTGCCTCAGACACGCGTCGACGGGTCTGTGAGTTGCGTAAGCTCTTACGAACACCGCTTCCTGCCTTTCGGACATCCGTGAAAACGGCATTTCTTAAGGGTTCTCGTTTCAAATGTGATTTTTTTAATAAATTAGGCGGGCAGTACCAATACACACTGACTTCTGTTTTGTGTCTTTCATCTACAATGGTGTGAGAATGTATCTTGTAAAAGTTTAATTCCTCGTGAATAATAAGAAACTACAGTGCGTAAGTTACATTAATTCTGATCACGGTAGACGAATATTATGAGATTTCTGGGAGGTAAAGTCATTAGTTCAAGTTTGAAAAATAAATTTTTTTAGCAGAGATACTGAAATATTTATTTTACGTTCACTAACAATTTAATTATGAAATTCTCTTCAAACTATAATTAAGTTATTCTCTGGAAACAAGCACGGGATCATCCAATCAATTTCTGTCAAGGGCCCAAGGGCAGTGGTAGATTTAATACTTGTAAAATAAATTTATTTAATACATAGTTGTCCATTTGTTATTTCAAAATGAATTATGATATTATGTGCATTTAAATTTCGAGATAAATAATAAAAACACAATTGACATTCCCGCCCATGGAAAATCCACTACTACCAAAACGAAAACCGGAGCAAAACCCGGGCGAGGATGGGGCTACAGATATAATGTACACAACCGTGCCAAGGTTGCGTGTTAGAAATAAACGACAAAAAACGAAAAGAAGCAAAAACAACAAGCATAAAAAAAAGGAATTTAATCAGTATCCAGAGTATTATAATAATGACGTGATAAAATATAAAAGGAATTAACATCTCTTATATTATCCGAAATCATATTGAAAACAATATTTATTAAAATCTTTTATTAAAATCGGTTCATTCATTAGCACTATAGAAACAATAGCGCTTTAGAAAGCTTTTATCCGCGGATTTCAAGAGATTCAATTTAGTTATATCTTTTATATTTTTGGGAAGGGAGTTATACAGAATTATTCCTGAATGATATGGGTCTTTGGCAAAGAGTGGTTGGCACGCAAGGACGATGAATATTAGCCTTCTTATGGCTGATATGTTTGTGAACTAGACTGTTTCTTCTAAAACAGGGGTGTGATTTTAATAATTCAGTCTTAAACACGACAACATATACATAAATATATATGCCAAGGAGAAAGAGAATATTTGTCTCAAAATAAATGTCTTCATGAATTTCGAGGGAAAGTTTGACTTATAAGCCAAACGACCCTGTTTTGAATCCCTAAAGTTTGAATACTCTGAGCGAATTTGCCACCAGATGATAATGCCGTATCGAGAATGATCATTTGCGAAAACATTTGCAAAATACATAGTTGAGAATAAAAACGTGAGTTTTTACGAAGATAAACTTGCTTGAAAGCAATAGGAAATAGTACATGTTGATTTAAACAATGAGGAAGAAAACTTCACTTTCCTGAAGAAATTATCGGAACCTTTTGTTTCAGTCTGCAAACAATATTTTAATTTGTCTTAACTGATCGTTTGGGGAGACTAATTGCAGAAACAAATGCATCTGGTCCGGAAACAAATTTACCTCGGTGAAAGAATAATGCGTCAAGTAAAGAAAGACATTTTCATATCAATAATCAAAATTTACAAGTCAATAACTTTTCCAGCCGTGCAATGCAATATTACGGATAAAAGGAATGAAATATTTCACTTCCTTACGTACAGGACAGATAAATTGGGAAGTGCAGTGATTTATTTGTATGTAGAATTAAATATACTATTATAGTTTCTAGTGTCATTGACGTGTATAGAAGGCAGGTATGGCGACCACAATAAAAAATAATACTCCTTCTTATAGCAGATATTATTTTGTTCACAATTAACGCAAGAGTCATTATCCATTCTCGTTAGATTTACGAAGATGAAAATTATATATTAAATAATCCTGTGTTTGTATAGAAGTCTAGAGATAGTAAATGCTTCGAGAAAATGTAACTGCTATTTAGCACCTAAAATCTTATCTTTGTTACTAAAGTATAAATATTAAAAATTTTATTTTGTGCGAAATGTTTAATTCGTCTGTCTGGTTCATAGAATAACATTTTTCATTAATAGTTCATCAGAATAAGAATTTATTCTTGCCTTGGTGCCCTCTCACAATTTGTCTACCAAGGAAACCCCCTGTGCTCATCAGGATCAGAAATACATTATGGAGAAAACACTCAACACATCGTTTTCTGAACAACTTAATTTCAACTTGTGTTTAACTGTCGACTCATAAAAAAGAATATGCGTCTCACGTCATGCTTTGGTTTTCAATTTCATTAGCAGTTGCCAATCGTCTCGCAGAAAATGGACGAGAAAAGTCACTGAACTTGAAAACGAAATCCAAGTGAGTAAAGGTGAATTGTTTTTGCTTATGATTGCAGGCAAACCGTTCACCAACGAATACTTCCCTTTCGTTCCTCAGCTTCACGGAGTAAGTGAAATTCCGTTATAGTGGCTTCGTTTAGGCTCTTGTTAGAAATGAAGCTTGTTTTTATAGAGAGGTTAAGAATTTGAGGGAATACACGAATAGTGTTTATTTACTAACACAGTAAAAACTAAATTCTAAAAATATATAAATTATATAGAGGGAAGATAATATTTGTTAACGCAGGAATAGTCTTCCAATTGAATTTTTTTGCCTGGAACCTGTCACTTTTAAGTATTGTAGTGAAATTTTACTAAATGATTGCCAAATGATGTTAACGATGTACATTATGTTTTAATTGGAATAATAAAAAGAGAGATGTCAGTTCGCCGGATACTAACGCACTTCAACAAACTTCCACAGTTATTTGCTTGTTCTTAACAAACATAATAACAGATATAATAGGTATTTTAAAACCTTCTTTGAATAAGTACTTAAGTTCCTCTATGCCATTTGGAAGTGGAACTCTCGATCTTAAAAATGCGGAGTAAAACGATTTTCTACAAAATTATCAAATTCAGTGCCAACTATATTATAATCTTTCGATGTTTCCAGAAACTGACACAATTTTACAGAATTAAGTTACCTTTGAATTTATACACGCACGATATATACTTTGAATATGTACTTCGAATTTATTAAAAGTTTCACTCTAAAATATGAAGTATATGTTACTTCTCCAAATTTAATTTTAACTTATTCTTATGTATTTTCCATGTCCTTTTTAAATTCCGTGTGTCATATGAAATATTTCCTTATTAGTACCCGATATATTGCTATTATGTTCACTTTTCTCATTCTAATGATACAATGTCACACCACACGTTACATTTTAGGATTCACTTCTATTGCAAGGAAAATATTCCCCTAAAAAGGTATGGCAAAATCGAATCAAATCGATAGGGCATCGCAAATTTGTTCAATTCTTATTTCTCATAAGTAGGTAAAAATAGAATTAAATATCTCAAAATCAGTGTCCTCCAAAATACATCCAGAAACGTGTCCCATTTCCGAAACTAACGGTGTTGAAATCACAAGAATCATCAGTTCATTAAAAAATAAATTTTGAACAGGTATAGATGATACACCCGAATTTATTGTTAAACTTTCGTCA
Source organism: Laupala kohalensis (assembly GCA_002313205.1). NCBI lineage: Eukaryota > Metazoa > Arthropoda > Insecta > Orthoptera > Trigonidiidae > Laupala > Laupala kohalensis. Next base: position 895,954 of record NNCF01127530.1, on the reverse strand, counting down.
CACGTCATATTAAATCCATTCATTCATATTTTTAATAGCTCTTTATCGGAAGGGGCGTTCCGTGACATATTTAAGAGAGCTAAAATGAAACCTTTACCCAAGAAAGTAAACAAACTCAATGTTGGAAATTATCGACCACTTTCTCAACTTCCCACTTACTCAAAAATCCTAGAAAAACTGTTTTATAAGCGTTTTCTAGACTTTTCACCAAAAAAATAACATTCTCCATGACGATTAACATGGTTTTAGGAAATCCTTTACCACTACCAGCACCATATTTTCTTACTTAAACGATGTTGCTACATCTTTTAACCATGGAGAAAATCCACAGGGAATTTTTCTTGATTTACCCATTCTCATCTATCGCGAAATTCTTTCAAAATTACTTTCCTTTGGCGCTCATGGACTTGCACATCAATGGCTAACTTCCTATTTAAAAGAGGAATCAACAGGTGAAGTAACCTATGCCCAAAATAAAGTACATCAACATTGCATTTTAGAAACAAAGTCACTTACTTGGGGAATTCCCCAAGGTTGTACTCTTTTCGTTGTATGTGAACATGTCATCCTCCGGATCTGACTGCAAAATAGTTCTTTTTGCTTCCGACACTAATTTACTATAAATACACATCAACGCTCAAAAAGTTTTGTCAAATGTCTCGTTTTAGTTTCATGCTAATCGTTCCACAATCGTATCACAAAATCTTTATCACAGATATCTTCGTTAAACGTAACACAATAAAAAACTGACGAAAACAAAATTCTCAGGTCTCCATACTGAAGATCAGCTCAAATGGAATTATCACATTGGTATGCTAAATTCCACATTAAACGAATTGTGTTATGCATTATGAATTTTAGTTAACTCCCATTTACGATACGGCATTATCTTCTGGTGCAATTTTGGTTGTGTTTGTCAAGACCGAATTACTTAAGTGCCACCCTCTCTTCTTAGGAAACTGTATTCACAAACAAAATATTCACAATAGGTATAATATTCATCGTCCTGGAGTGTCAACCATTCTTTGCCATAAAGGGTCGCATTATTCGGAAATTATTCTATATAATTCCCTTTCCAAAGACTTTAAAAATATTACCAAGTTGAATCTCTTCAAATTCAAGGCTAAAAGCGGCATACTGCACCATTGCTTCTACAATGTAAAGGAATTCATTGGTTTTAATAAAAGTTAAAAGAGGATTTTATTTCCCATAAAATGTTTAGTTTCGTAATTATTCCTTTTAATATTAAATACGTCAATTCATCTTGTACTTTATCACACCGTTGCCCTAGTACTTTCAAAATGAATAATTTATTCTCAAAATTATTTTAATGCATGCTATTATTCTTTCTTATTCTTCATGTAAGTTTAGTTTTATCTGCATTCAACCTTGGCACAGTTGTGTACATTAATTCTGTAACCCCATTCTGGCCCGGATTTTCTCCAGTTATCCTTCGGTTAGAGGAGGATATATAGAAACTCTCTAGGCTCTTGCCTTAAGGCGACGGTCTATTAATTAATTTTAAATTTAGACTTTTTTAATACCAGCGATTTATAAACAATCTTTTCCGAAAAGTTTATAGTATGATAAGAATACGTACTCGTGAACTACCATTTTTTGTTTTATTAAGTACAAATTTGTTGATATTCTGTTGATATTAAAACACTTAGCTAACTATTTTTATTGTTATCTTAGGAGTGTGCTGAAATTTTCATTCCGCCTCTGCCATAGGGTCCTTGATCGGAATTGATGGGATGGCCCATTGCATGCTTCCAGAGAGAAAATTAGTTTGTGCTCCACATGGCCATAAGTAGTTTGTAACCGCTTTTTTGACTATAAATTTATTATTAGCATTATCCGTATAATCATTTGTTTTAATAGGAAATCTCTTGTGAAAACAATCAGACAGTTAAAACTTGGATGGCTACACGTACAATCTTAAAAAAACAACACGTCATGTATAAGTATAGATAAGTATCATTTTCAGTTTTACGTAACATCAAACATTTCTGGTACTTAGTAATCAGTAATAACATAAAAGTTAGCAAGCAGAAAAAGTTATAAGAAGAACTGATTGAGTACTGTATCTGTACACTTTTATTAGCAGAGGTGGTGGAGCAAAGTGAATTCAACGGATCATAAAACAGAAATCAAGAAAAGTACAAGGTAACTTGATCTATAATTTTGAAGAACTATTTTTAATTACTGTTGCTGTGCAAAGTATGACATATTGATGAAACAAGAATATTTGTTTTGCGCAATATGTGGAAGTTATTTATATTTCTCATTAATATTACATGAAATTAATTTCCCCTACAAAGTATCATGCCATTGCTTCAGTACTCCTAATACTACAGACTAAATAAATTATTTCAATGCTTGCCATTTTATTATTTCTTATTCATAATAGTTTCCTTCTATCTGTACTCAACCATGACACGGTTGAGTAAATTATCTCTGTATCCCCATCCTGGTCCAGGTTTTTCTCCGATTTTCCTTCGAGTAGAGGCGGATTCATATACAGACCCACTAGGCTCGGGTCTAAGGCTGCGAGTTTCGTTAATACTATTTTAATGACTTCTAACAAGACTCGCCTGGAAGATAAATAAAGTACAGTGAACAAGAAGAGATGCACACAGTCAAGGCGGATTGACGACGAAGATAAGAGGAACAAAGACGAAAAGTAAAATGTTACTGTATAAACATATGCGTTGAATAAAATTATTATAATTATAAAAAATTCTATTTTATTATAAATCCAAAATTTTGGGACATTTTAATGGATACAATTTATTTTGGAATAAACGGATAACGGCGTATTTGCTAAATACCTCCTTTTAGAAATATTTAGCCTGGCACCAACATTGGCCCTTTGATCGGAATTGATGGATGGTCCTTTGCTTGATTTCGGAGAGTAAATTAGTTTATTCCCTTCAGTTTATACGCAGTTTGTTCTCGTTTATTTACAATAAATTTGTTAAATATTATTCTTAGTGTTAATATACATTGGTAAGATCCTAGCCAGGAAGGTACGGGACAATAATTTGGTTATGTCTATCAACACTGTCTGAATATCATGTTTTATGAATTTCAAAAAAGTTTAAGTAAAACATTATTTACACACTATTTATTATTGTTTATTAGAGAATAACAAATATTTGCTTTACATAGTAATGGTTCCAGTCATCAGTCACGTGTTTCAATTATTTTACTTTTTTTCAAAAATTGAATACACTCTCCACAATGATAATATAAAAAGAAATGAACTTATAAAAGAAAATATACTTATGAACAGTACATACCAACAGAACGAATCCATGAAGATTTAAAAAAATAGTTTGGTGGTAATTAATCGAAATTTTAAGAATAACCGAACACGAATCACAAAATTCACGCATGCAAAGTCGAGGACTCAACTAGCTACAAATAAAATGATATTTATCATCCTAGAGCGTTCAGAGAATTAAGTTCATTAACAAAAAAATTTCCATGATTTTAACATTCGAGGTTATTCAATCGAATTAAAATAAACGCCCAATATTATTTCAAGTATTTTTTCAATAATTTCAATGACTTGGGGAAATTTTGTATTGAAAGTAAAAAACAATTTTCTTCTAATCGAGAATATCATAACTGTAAACAGTGAATTTGAGTTTTACGTAAACTGTGTTGGAAACATTGTCCTGTTGCTGATGTCTTGTGATGTATCATTTCTTCAACTAAATCTAGTCAACATAAGTTCCAACGACCATTCGGTACAGACTGCAGCAACATTTGCTGAAACACATCGCGCATTGTGGAGAAACATAATAGTACTTACAATAAATGAGTTTTCTTTTAACACAAATTCCTTTCGATTCCTTCTCTAAAGAATTTTTCTCAGCGGCTGGTAAATTCTTCGTAGGCGGAACCAACCACGTCTTCGCTCACTTAAGAGCTTTCCGGATGAGTGACGGCAAGCGAACGACCAGGACGTCAGGCGGATCGCGGAAGAAGGGGTTGGGTGAGCGGGTGGAGCGAAACGATCAGAGAGAGAGAGAGGCACCTGAAGGCCAGGGTCACTCACTCACCCACGCTTCCTTGCACCTGCGGGCGGCATCGGCAGGTCGCCCCACTACAAACACGAATGATGGTGAAAGGTCATTGACGCCCTGTTTCACATGTTCACGATGGGAGGTGATATAATTTTATCTTTCATCCCAACATGGGAAAAAGTTCCTAAACATATTTTACACTATATCCCCTGTACCCAAATCGGTCATTCCAGGGGTATTACTCGTATAATTTCTCAATTCCTGCCAGCGTCAGCACTAGCCACAAACTACAATAATTCTAATTTTCCATTTCTTTTTACAATATCATTACTTATACGATTAACGTCCATTATGTAACCAAAATAAATAAATAATTAAAGACTCGAGACCTTATGGTGGATGAATACTATACATTTTGTAATATTAAGTAAACATCACGAAATATATAGTATTCGTCCATCATAAGGTCGTAAGTCTTTAATTATTTATGTCACTACTTCCTTCAAATTTTATTACAATATGTACCAAAATTTAATTTCTCACTCTCCTGCCCATCAATAACTTTAACGTTTAATTGTTATTATGCTAAAAATTCTGTAATTTTAGAGAAATTCTCCTCATTCATAACCGAATAGTGGCAGTCCCACAATACATGATCAATGCTTTCAGTATCCTCGCAACATCTAAACAAAGCGGTGTTCCATTGTCCTATTTTTTCGAAACAAATATTGGTACTCTCATGTCCTGTCATAAACCGAAGTTTTTTGCCTGGCTGAAACCATTTTCTTTATTTTTTGAATAGACGTCCACTTGTGGTAGAAAATATGTTGGTTGCCCTCTTATCTACCTCCCCCTTGTCAGCTGTGTAAAAATATTTTCTTCTTCTATCTTCTCCGCTAATCTGTTCCGTATCAATTTGAACCACGTAACTATTTTTGCCGAGAGATCGAATTTTTATTTTTTCTGCGCTTAAATCAATTGGCAATATGCCTCTAAGGGTGGTGTTGATACAGTGGAGTAGCACCCACTCCATCCTACCAAACATACACGTTGAACATTCCAGAATTCTTCTATTGTAACCAACATGCACTATTCTTGGAATGAAATTCGAAAACGGTGACGTGGTCTTCGCTCACACTGTTTAGCGAGAAAGCGCGTGCTTGATCCCCGCTCAGCCATGATGTGAGGTTTTCAATTAGATGTGACGTTGAATTTCGTGTTTCACTGAATCTTTAGATGTGACGTTAACTTTCGTGTTCGTATTGTTAACACTGAATAGTTAAGCAGTTTCAGTGCTCAACATAAAATCATCAACATTTTAAAATTATATATATATATA
>NNCF01127530.1:810108-890570 GCA_002313205.1 Laupala kohalensis | reverse complement strand
TATATATATATATACACACACCTTATTTTAATTTATAATATTAATATAACTCTAATATAACGTACTTTTTAGAATTTACATTTCTACAATAATTTGTATAGCTTTGTAGGTGATAGTCATTCAATATCAACTTCTTGTTTTCGTTTTCATCGGCTTCACCTCGAATAAAATATCTGGACCCGCCCTATCCTCGATCATCGGTCGAGCCAAAACCTCCATCACCGCCATCTCCCAGGAGGAGATTCGAGACGAGGGCAGTTGGTTTGTGGGTCACAGCCACTCGCTCGCTGGCCGGCCGGTCGGGCTGACTGTGCCCCGCGGCGGGCGAAGAAGGAGCGGAGAGCAAACGAGCGAAGGAGCCGGCAGCAGCACCAGCACCAGCACCGCGGCAAGGAGATGGTGAAGGAGACCCCGCCGCCGCACCACCACCATCGCCTCTGCGGACGTCTTCCTGTTCCCTTGCTTGTATGACACGGATCTAGCGCTGCCACCACCACCACCGCCGAAACTCATGCCCCACCCTCGGCACAACACCGCCCCTTCGTGAATGCTCAGCCAGGGGCACACATTGCGAGTAGTACATTTGTGTTTGGTATGCAGAAACACAGTAACATACCGAGTATAACGTCTGTGAAAGTCCTATTTACAGTATGATTCGAAAAATTGGTATATTCCTTACGATAGGTGATAGAGATACAAATCATGTTCATTAAGAATAAAATTATTGGTCCTTTCGTTTTATTTAAGGTATGTAAATTTGGAGCAATTACGTAGTTACAATAAATAATAATAATAATAATACAATGACTCAGAAAACAATAACCACGATGCCCATATCATCCGCATATTACATCTAAGTGCGTGCATTAGATAAACAAGAGTTTACGAATATTTACGAATTATTCAGTCTGTGTACGGAGAACTAGCACGAACTAAGTAAGGTCGGAAAGTCCTGTGTTCATTATCCCCGATCTACACGAAAAACTCAAAACAAATTAAATGCGCATTTTATGCACATAAATATGCATTAAAAGGTTCTACTAGTGAACTTACAAAATAGCTCAAATGTTTCCACTTCGAGATAATCGTTACATTATAAAGGTTTGGATAATTAATCTCTAGGAGGATTTTCACGAGTCAAACTTCCTCTGCTCTCTGTTACAATGTTTATTGGCTGTAAATAACCTTGCAATATTAAATGATAGAGATGGGCAGTATTTGTAGGATAAGACGATTTTTTTTGATTTTTTTTGTGGGGCTTTAGTCTCATGTCGACATCAAAGATCATTGGAGCCCGAATAACTTGTACAGGTAGGGAAAATACAGTTACGCAATAGGGAGAGCCAACATGACTTCCCGCGTGTGGGACTCGTCGAATGATTCAACCCTAACCACTAAAAACCCTTCTGATCTACAACATACCAAAACATATCTCACAACATACATCAAATGGAGGGGGGCTACAATGAGGGGGCACATAACATGAGGGGTAGGACAAAAAATGAGAGGAATGAGGTAAATGAAAGATACCCTAGCCCTAATGGCGTCGGGATCGAAAAGAACAAGAGGTGACCAAGGGAGGTCAGAAAAGAGAAAGGAAGGAGCATGGCACAAGTAAGTGGAAGTAATGCCAGACTCAGCTCGGGGCCCCGTGTTCGCCAAACACGTACTTACTAGATGTAAGTCCCCTGGGGGGAGGATAAGACGAATCATTCACTTCATAGATTACTAAAATCTGAAAACATGAAATTGATTTCAACATTTAAAAGTAAAAGGAATAATTTGATAATGAAAGGGAAAGATAAGAAATATCACATAAATACTAATGTAGTATACAAAATAAAATGCAAAAATTGTAATAGATCGTACAAATATTGTAAAAGGTTCTAAAAACTAGAATCCAGGATCACAAACGAAATGTAAAATCAGTTGAACAAAGTATAGTTACCTCGCATTGCATTAATAATGATCACTTGATGGATTGGGAAAATACATTAATTTTAGACAAATAAATTTATTATTACAAACTTTGTTTATCAGAAATGATATTTCTAAACGAGTTTAAATTTAGCACAGACAATGAAAAGCTATCTGGTATATACAATACTATAACATGATTGTGCAGTTTCTGCTTTTTGTAAACATAATTTGTTTATATTTATGTTCAATATCATCTTCAATTGTTCTGTTATGTTTCTTGTTATAATTTGTTATTATTTGATCACCTGACAACGACTTGAAACGAAGTCGAAACGTTGAGAGTCCTTTTCACAAAATATGAATTAATCATCCATAAAAGGTCGCAAGTCTTAAATTCTTTATTTAATTAGAATATATAATGGACGTTAATTGTAGAAGAATGCATCTGATGAGATGTTATTAAGCCTCGAGGTACAAAAATTCCTCACTAGCACTAGATGACTTAATCGGTCTTTCCTTATCCGCGGATGGGGCAAAGGAATTTCCAATCCAATATATTTTCAACCTTCCTTTCAGTTCCGACGGGACATTTTCATTTAAATACTGAAATTGCTTTCTAGCCTAAAAGTGATTTACCTGGGCAAACTTTTGATCGTATAAGTAAATGATACCAAAAGAATGAGAAATGAATGTCACTATAACCCTACAATTTTCTAATAACATTAGTGAAAAGAAACAAGATGAAAAGAAAAATCAATACTGAAGCCTTACATCTTGATACCGACAAGAATAAATTCACAAAATATATAATTGAATAATAAATGGTACATGTATAAAAACGAAATACCACCCACTGACTGATTGACAGACTAAAAACTAAATCTCAAAAACTAAAATGTCTATAAACTTAAAATTCGGCTGGTACGTTCCTTCTAGGGAGTAAACATTCCCTCATCAGGATTTGACGAAAATCCACCCCTAAGGCGTTGAAATGGGATAGGAATGTTTTTTTTATGTATTCCACCAGAACTCTGAGGTGCCAGGAGCATTTTCAACCAAATTTGATACATAGATAGTCCCGTTTCCCTTGCCTTACACTTCTCCACAATCACTCATCACTATTAAACAAATAAATATAAATAAATTTATTGTCAAAAAAGCAGTACAAACTGTGTATGGCCACGTGGAGGACAATAAAGTAATTTACTCTCCGGAAGCAAGCAAGGGACCATCTCATCAATTCCGATCAAGGGTCCTAAAGCAAAGGCGGATTGAAGAATTTTAGCAAAAATTCCTAGAAAAGATAAAAAGTTAGCTACGAGTTACCATACTAATAGAATATCAACATGTATGTAATTTAACACACACAAAATAATTTACATGTACGAATTATAACTAAACTATAGATTACTCTGAGTATAGTGTTTACAAATCGTAAGAATAGAAATAACACTAAATTCAGGATTTTTTGTTCCAATAAACGCGTCACTAGACAAAAGCCTAGAGAACTTGTATAAGAAACCTCCTCTACCCGAAAGAAAAACGGAGAAAAACCAGTGCCAGGATGGGCCTACAGAATTAATGTACACAACCGATTCAAAGTTGAGTACACATAAAACTAAATTAATATAATTCGTAGGACAACACATTCATGCAAGAAAATAGTTTTTGAAATTGTTGTAATTTATTTTAAGTACTACAGCAATGGCATGATAAAGTACAAGACGGATTTAATATTTATTATAATCAAAAAGTTATTTTACATTGTCGAAACACTGGTGCAGGAGGACGCTTTTAACCGCTGATTTGAAAAGATTCAATTTCATATTATCTTTTATACTTTTTGGTATGGAATTATATAGAACGATTCCCGAATGTTATGGTTCTTTTGGCAAAGAGTGGTTGACACTCTTGGACGATGAATATTATTACTATTGCGAGTATTGTGTTTGTGAACGAAACTGCTTCGTATGAAGCAAGGGTGGCACTTCAGTAATTCGGTCTTAACAAACACGACCGTTTCACAAATCTCAGTGCTGGGAAGTGTTAAGATATTTCATTCCTCAAATAAATGTTTACAAGAGTTTCGGGTGTGATATTTACAAATTATCCGAACTATCTTCTTCTGAATTCTGAAAGTTTGAATGCTCTGACCAGAATTGCCCCAGAAGGTAATGCCGTAACGTCAATGGGATATCTATGCCTGTTGAAAATTTGTTTTTTAATGAGCTAATGATTCTCATGACTTAACTGGCGTTAGTTTCGGAAGTGAACGTAGAATTGGGTACTTGGGTGGATATAATCGGAGAACATTGATTTGGATATGTTGAGTTCGTTATTTTACCTACTTGTGAGAAGTAAGAATGAAATAAATTTGCAATGTCCTGAGGATGTGATATGATTTTGCCATCATTTAGTAGAGAAATATTTTCTTCTTGATTTTCAGAAGTTGACTTGTAATTTTCCACATGGCTTTCGTCCGGTTGTTCGATTTTAGTATCGGTCTGTCGTTTTCCATATTCGTTTCCACTATTCATTCACGAATCTTATACCTCAGGTATGCGTCTCAGGACGAGTATCAGGTACCCTTGCAGGATCCCAGTCATAAAAAAACTGTGGGCATCTTCCAACTTCGATCCCTTGAAAATGGGAATGGCAATGAAGAGAAATCAATACATTGTCGAGAAATAGTTAAGCATGATTTGCAATCATAGTTTACGGTCAGGAAGCATAGTGTACAGCATGGTCAACTGTACGTACAAATTATAATAAACGATTTATGTATCCATGCATAATTAGTGAACATTAAATTATTCACAAAACACTAAAGTTTAATCGCAATAAATCCATGTCATGCTTGATATTCACGTTGGATAGGAAACATTACTAGAGCAGAAGTAATTCTGTGCAATTCAGAGATGTGTATCTAATAAATCGAGGTACAATGCTACTCACATAATACCATTTTAAAGTACTAACCCTCATATAATTCTAGAGTTTAATTCACTCTAAGTAGTAAACACATTTTTAGCTCTAAACTTCCGAGTACTTACTTGTGGAGAAGTGTTTCCATCGTCAACGCCCGTGTGAAAATATCGACGGATCGGGACTCCAACCCAGGTCCTCCTGCTGAGGCCGCAGGAGTGTTGTACAGTGCACCATCTGCCATGACTTCTGAAACTCGTACATAATATCCACTTGGCCTGGTCTGGTATACCTGGGTCACATTTCCTTACAGGGAATAATTGAGTCCCTGCACTGGGGGCTCTTGTTCCCAGTTTTGAAGTATTATAGTGTCGGATGCCATGTATAACCGAGTATCGACTCGTGGAAGATTGTTTGCATCGTCAACTGATAGAAATTGCTTTGTTACGTAGAAGTTGTAGAAGAAATTCCACTGTGACTTTCACTGTAATGTGTGTCCAGTTACAATTCTACTTGCACCCGCTAAAAACCGTATCTACGACAGCCTGACAATTTTGCCCCGTAATAAAAAAGCAATTGATTGCGATAACGACACTTATTGTTGATGCCTTGCAAATATAATTCGCGCAACGTAACTTCCGTTTTCGCCCTGCAGCTACTAACCAACCAGCAAAATATGTCTGGGTCTGCTAATGGGGTGGGATGGTCGCACTTTCCACAGGGCATCATCCCTTCGAAGTACATGGCCCTTCGTCGTTCGTTGGTCGTCGGTGAGGAAATCTGCAAGGTGTATACCGGGTTAGTAGAAATGACAAATGTTTTCATGCGTTTACATTCCTCTTTCACCCACTGCTTTTTCATTCACTTTTTGCTCGGCTGCCAGAGCAGGAGTTATGTAGCGCGGCGTATTCCCACGGTTGGGAACCTGTGTGGTAGAGACGACAGCTACGCCACCGGTCGCTGTGACTCAGGTCCGGTACCCCTTTTGTCCACCACACGTCTCCCAAGCCGCACCCTACTCCGCCAGTGAGTCTTTATAGTGTTGAGACGACGCCAGTTCCTCCCTTTCGCAGTAATCACGGACGTCCTAACACGCTCATATGTTTTCGGTGCAAGAAAACAGGTCATTTTGAGAGAAACTGTCGAACCACCTCACTCTTTTGTTTTGCATGCGGGAAAAATGACCACATAATAAGAGATTGTTCATTAGTGCTGTGCGCGAAGGGCAATAAATCAGGCCACCGACTTTTAGACTGCCCTGCATCTACTCGGTCATGATTCGGGAGACGGGTAAGTCTCAACCTTTTGGTCAGGGGCGAAATGATATTAACTGTAAATCCTGGGGCGGGGTTGACGATCCATGTGTCCATTCTTGGCGATTCTGATAGATACAATTCTTGTTTCTATCTAAGTTTCTGATAGATGCAAGCACTTGCTTAACAATATACCATTCGAAGATTTTCCCCATTACTTTTTTCCCAACTCGCCATACAAATTCTCAGTTAAAAGCTCATCAGGGCACCCTCTGAATATATTGAAACAGTCAACCATCCCTTTCATGATTGATAATATAATATATGAAAAGGATGCATTAATTGTTGATTTAGGTCGTACCCAATATGGGAATTTTGCATTAGACTTCGTGCTGAAATACGGTAGTCAGATATCTCTAGAAGATAAAACTTTGACAGTCATGAGATAGTGATTTCACAAAGTGGTAAAAGTACCACGCCGAATCAGGTATATTGCGAAGATTTTATTTCTTTTGCGGATGACGTGATCGAAGGCTCATCACTACCCGCGATCCAAGAGAAGGAAGGAGTAGATACCAAGGAGGCGGTCTCGACTTCTAGTAGTGCGGTACTAATGGTGGTGACACGAGAGATCCGAGTACACTTGAAATGGAAAGAAGTAGCGATACAAATACGATGGAAGGTATTATAGTATATTCTGAAATTGAAACTGAGACGCTCTCGACTTCCTATAATACATTGATTAGTGACGTTGACAGCAGAGATCCGGATACACTTGCAATGAAAGATAGTAGTTCGGGCGTCGAAGTCAAATATGAGGCAGAACATGTTATCTTCTGGAGATGGGAGTATAAATATCGAAGGTGAAGTGTTCGTGTACTGAGGTAAAACATAAAACGCGCGCCCGTTCTTCGATTAGTGGTCCTTGTACCAATGTATCAATTTAAAGGAATATCTAGTTATCTCTGAGACTAAACGTGAAAATTCGGAAAATGCGAGCACGTCGGGAGACTGTTTCATACTACCAGAGTATCTCAGTCTCTCCTTGTTCCGTTGTAATATCGATTTCTAAAGTCTTACAATGAAATAATAAGATAATTGTTCATGGAGCATACGATTCCATAGAAATAGTTCCTATAGTAGTGAATTTAAGACAGGACGTACCCTGTTCCGTTACTTCTGCGTAATAATTGTATCTTACACAGAGTATTGCATAAGGAAGGGGAAATTAATTGTGACGACTATTAAGAGAGTGATAATAAAATATGGTAAAAATCACCCGCGAAAGATGTGATCTTCATATTCAATTTCTAAAGCCTTACAATGCAATAATGCGATAATTATTCATGGAGTTGACGATTCCAGAGCTGGAATGGGTTTGCTTCCGAGCTACCACTGTCTTCCGCCATAATGGAGGTTGCAAATCTGGGGGTAATGGAAAAATGTTCTTGTGGTGTATAGTCACAGTGCGCATAGATTGTAGATCTTGGATTTCGAGCGTAACGGGACTTCGAACTTTTTGCACAATATAGAAGCAAGCTTTTTCGATTGTCCCGTGGGAAAGGCAAGATTTCTCACGAGTACAAGTTGTCTTTCTTCAATACTCGCAAAGGTACGCTTTCCACTTTTCATGTCGTGACTAAGTAATATGATCGACATTGAATTCGGTTGCTTGCGCATTCGCTTTTTGCAACCTGCGATGAACTTCTCGCACTGACAAGACTGGACTAAAGCCAGTACTCTGTTTCGTATTTCGGCACACAAATAAAGCAATATTTAGTTGTTCGTCCTAATCGGAGTGATCCTGTGGTACACGTTGTGAGATTACAGCAGAAAGAGATTGATGTGCCCTTTCCAAGCAACCACTGGCCGCGGTGTTAAAAGGATAAGCAAAAATGGATTTGATTTTCAAGAGATAGTCGTCTTCAAACATTATCTTCCATAAACGCTTGAGCGACAGTCTCCATGGTTTCATCTGGTATCGCCACTGCTTCGTGGTACCGTGTGAAGTAATCTTGGCATGTGAATATATACCTATTACCATTATTCGACTTACTGAGTGATCCAACAATACCTAGAACAACTTTCTCGAAAGGGTACGATGACTCCAGTACCGGTTGTATGGGTGTTGGGGATTTTTGAACCTTTCTCTTTTACACTAAACACAATTCTCCACGAGTCTTTGAGTGCATGCCAGGCTAATAGAAATATAAAAATATACAAAAAAACTACGTCATAAGTTTTCGAGAACCCAACGTGTCCACCAAAGGGGTCGTTAGGAGAGCATGGAAGTGGGTGTACATATGACATACTCTAGATCTGGTGTCAGACTCTTTCGCAAAATTTCGAACACGTATGTTGTTCCGTGGCTTAAACGAAGTCGATAGCTTTATGTGCCAGTTGGTTAATAGAACAGCTATTTCCGAATGATTTTTTGTAGAAGCTCACCAGACCAAGGACTGATTGGAGTTCTTAGCAGGGGTTGGGAAAATTTCGATAGCTTGTACTTTCTCTTCATCAGGCTGTAAACCCTTACTCGATAAAGAATGGCCAAGAAATTTCGGTCATTTATGAAAAAAGTTCAATTTTTGTGGTTTTAAACTCAAATTTGATTGTCTTAACCGGTTAAAAATTTCTTTTAACCCGTGTAAGTGGACGTCAAGTGAGCTATCCTAACAAAAAATAACATCTAAATATATGATACATCCTTTATTAATCAATCCTTCCATCAACTTCATTAATAAGGGTGTGTTAACTAACCCAAATCCCATTCGATTGCATTCGTAATGATCCTCAGGTGTAGTAAACGTGTACTCTTTACTCTTCTCGTCTATTCGAACTTGCCAGCACTCTTGACAAAGATCTAGTGACGAGAATAACTTGGCATTTCCCAATTAATCAAATTCTTCGTCTATATTTGGAAGAGAACATTATTGAGGTTTCCGTAATCTATGCCGGGTCTGTACTGCACTGGTTCACCTTACTGGACCTTTTTCTTAACCAGGATCATCGGAGGCGACGACGGACTAGTGCAAGGATATGTTATTCTCTGTTTCAACATGTCTTCTGTGGCATTATTTGCGAGTGCGGAACGCTGTAAGGTGCCGTTTTGATTCGTCGAGCGTCCCCTACATCAATGGTATGTTCCATCAAAAGCGTAAAACCCTACCTGACATCCCAAATAGTCACAAATAGAGTCGTTAGTCTTTCTTTGACTTCATCTGAAGTTAACAAAAAAAATTATACTTCCTGATATTCCTGAATTGTTTAATTTTATACTTCCTGATCCATGGGTGTAGCCAGGTTTTTAGGCAGAGAGTTGGTACTTGACCTATTAGTGGGTAAATTAGATACTTATCATTACTGCAATATAACCAAATATTCCTCAACTGGCGTAGATAGCAGACCTTCATTTGACAATACGCTGTAGTATTGGCGACATAACCTCACATACTTTACAATCAATTAAACTTTACGAATTAGTAAAATGTTAGATTCTTTGATGAACATATCGACCGCTTTCCCGGAAATTCTGGAAGTATTCATATCTTTATATTTTTTAATTTTCGTTTTCTGGCAATTCAGAGGAGAGCAGGTGCCTCGCCCTGTCTTCCCTCTCACCCGAACTACGCAAATGTCCTAAGCACGTGTGCAAAGAACCCACCTAATTGATTTCCCACCCTTTGGCCACGTAATAAATCACATATGGGGTAACCAATTTATCCCGGCAGCACACACAATAATGGAATGGTAATGTCATTAAAGTTATCGAACTCTAAATTAAGTCACATTCAGAAACTATAAAAATATCCAACCTGAAAAGAAGCTAAAGAAAATCAAAAGAACGTGGTAACTCAGTTTGTCACTCTCTAAAAAGTAAAAATCTACTAAACCATCAGATTTATAACGAATACCCTCACCACACTTGTTGAAAATCTCCCGTAATAATAACCCTAAAATATTTATCCAATAAGTGCCCGCTATTGTAAAACATTTGATCCTCAGTGAGAAACGCACCTTACATATCGTCTCAAAGACACACAAAACAATGTCAGACATATTTTCCACCAAGAGGGATCATAAACCGATAGCAATATTTCCAAGTTAAATAGAATTTTCTTGTACATGCATATCACTTTCACTTACCCCATGATTATTTTGTCTTCAAATACAAATTTAAAATACCATGCATTTGAGATCTTTAGTGCGCTCGTAAATCTACAAACATAAGTCATTAAGACAGAACGCTCATATTCGTCGGAGCCGATGGAATTGCGACATCCATACTAATATATAAATGTGTAACGCGAAAGTGTATCCGTCTGTTTGCAATCTGATCACGAGTAAACCACAGAACCGAACGTGGTGAAATTTGGCAAGGGGATGGTTTAGATGTTTACGATGAACGTAGGTTAACAATTATTCTTTAAATGTGTAATAAGGGCGATAGAACTGGTTTTTGACAATAAATGTCGACGAAATCGGGAGTTATATTTTCTTACGCTGCCTTAATGGTTAGAGATAGACAACTACGAATGGCAATATTGTTCGCCTGAAAGAGTTCAACAAAAAGTGACGGCATATGTCTATCTACAAAATTTAACATGAATGATCGATCAATCGTTTTTAAAAATAGAAGAGTTAAAATACTTCAATTCAAGAAAGTAATTTAAGCAGGAAAAATTCATCATCAAATTTAAAGAATTTTTTGTTTCTTGCATTTAACAAAGATTTTAAAAACGTCTATAAATCGACAATTTTCAACAAATAATTTAAGTTTTTTTCAAGAATTCTATTGAAATGATGCAGCCGTATCATGCTTCGGAAGCGAAAATTTGAAAAGCGCGGCTTCCGCGAGATGATGTATTGTATACTGTCAAGTTTTGTATTATTGTGAATTTGAAAAATTAGGATGCTGTATAAACTAAAATAACGAGTAAAAGTATTTTGATCTTACAAAATAGATAACTTCATTTTTTCCAAAGTAAAACAAGATTAGTCTAAGAAAAATCCGGGAAACGCTTGGTATTCAGCTAGTATAGCTATAAAATTCCATCCCCTTATAAACAAATAACCTAGGTGTTTTTGAGGGGTAAAATGATACATGACAAGCATGACTATAAGCAATAAAAAGGATGCCCAGGGTGTTCTTCGAAATATTTATTTCCGAATTCAGTATCAGAGTAGAGATAAGCGTGTTTTTTTTGTGGGGCTTTAGGGCTCGTCAACATCGAGGTCATTAGAGCCCTTAAAACTTGTACAGGTAGGGAAAATGCAGTTACGCACTAGGGAGAGCCAACATGACTCTCCCCGCGAGTGGGACTCGCCGAATAACTCAACCATACCCACTAAAAACCCTCCTGAATTACAACTCAAATCCCAGCATATCTCAAATCTTTACTTAAAACATTAAAAGAGAGAGAGAGAGAGAGAGAGAAGAAGAAAGAGGAAAATGAAAGATACCCTAGCCCCAATGGCGTCGGGATCGAAAAGAACAAGAGGTGACCAAGGTAGGTCAGGAAAGATACAGGAAGGAGCCCGGCACAAGTANAGGAAGGAGCATGGCACAAGTAAGTGGAAGTAATGCCAGACTCAGCTCGGGGCCCCGTGTTCGCCAAACACGTACTTACTAGATGTAAGTCCCCTGGAGGGTCGAGGTCATTAAAGCCCTAAAATTGTGTAGATAGGTAAAATGCAGTTACACACTAAGGAGAACCAACATGACTCTCCCCGCGAGTGGGACTCGCCAAATGGATCGAACTTTCCCTGAACCTTCCTCTTGATCCTATGGATATTTACATCTTCGGGCTCAAAGAAGGCCTTGAGATCTTCATTAGACTCCTTTGCACATGTTCAGGCTGGGGTGGGTATTTTAAGGCCTAAAATTTCATTTAAAGCCAAAATGGTCTCTATCTGTTTGTCCGTACGGGCTTCCAACAATATCTACATTCCGCTGGCGCACGACAGACTGTAACTTGCCAATTACTCCATCAATTGCCTCAGCAAGGCGACAGCTATCTTTACAGAAAAAAAAATGTTGAGATCAACAGTTTCACCAACAAGTCACCTCTTCCTAAAAAAAGATGGAAAACGTGGGGGCTTGGGGGGGACAGCAATTCCCATGTCTATGGATTTTAAATTTCATCCCCGTGTTCCCCACCCACCACGGACTCCAACAAGGGGACACCCCACTGGGGTGCCAGGGTTGACACGGGGACACGCAGGGTTTTTTTAAGCCGCCGACCAGCGAGAAGGACCACTTGCGCGCCCCCTCTCACCCTGGAGTTCAGTCGAAGACCTAGTCCGGGCCGATTGGTCAGGGGTGGGTTAGCCCCCGATCGCCCGTCTAGGCCGAGGCCAAAGCGAGCGTATTGGGGCGGATCTAAGAATACACGCAGAAGTTCCTCAACCCACCAGGATTCCCATTCCCTTCGACACGGGTCGCCATGCACGGCAAACACATGGGTGAGCGTTCATCACACAGAGAAGACCAGTACAGAAGATAAAAGCAATAAAAGTGAAAAACAAGGAATATAGTAGAAAAGGAATGTGAAAGAAAAGAAATACTTGAGAACCTTCTCTGTATCCCACCATCAGGACGTGGACCGACTCACATCGACGGCAAGTATAAATGAAGAGGAATGGTGTTTGACACGTGGTGAGAAAATCATTGTCCATGTTCAAGATGCAGTGGAATACACATTCACATTTTTTCTACATAAATATTTAATAAAACTTCAAGGCAACACAAGTTTGCAAAATAAACAGTTCAAATGAATGTTTCAATACAATTAAGTTAATAAAGTTAATACAGTATAATTTTAACAAAGCTGCATTCACCACATTTCAAAAAATTATAGCTCTTTAACCAGCCAAGTCTCGGTGGTCAAATTCTAAATTCTATTACTTAAGTGAAGAATGTTTAGTGCAAGTTTGAAATTTTTAAGGAGTGTCCCTTTTGAGATATATTAGATTAAACTTGGGTGATTTTACAAAAATCACAACTTTTGATCTTTCATAAAAAAAGGATGAGTCTCACAAATGCAAAACTTTGTTGTAAGATTATACTATATATAGACATCATTCACTGAAAATGTTGAATATGAGCATTGAAATTACTATAAAATATTTGACCTCAAAAATGCTAGTATTTGGTTTTATAATATTATAATTTTGATGACACTTTTTATCAAACATATAACAATTTTAAAAAAATAATGTACTGGATATGATTTCTAGTATTATTCATGTCCTTTCCTTTAGCTTGTGTTCCATCACAATACTTTAAAAAACAAAAGAGCAACAGAGTTTACCGCATACATTGGAAAAGTACGAAATCACAACACGTGTGCATACAAAGCGGCCCAGAAATTAACAGGATGTGTAAAATATACCCATCAATACCAGTTTTCAACTCTCAAATCTCATTAAAGGGCAAAAATGTACAAAACAAATAATTTTTGGCTGCAAGCACTGTTGGCTGATTTCACATCATTCACTTCATACATAAAAAACTCAATCAATAAAAGAGAAATAAAAAATAGAAAACATTAATGATTTAACCTAATATAGATAACTTTATCCTTCTAGGAGAAATAATGCTTAAACCATAAATACTCTAGATCATTATTTTATTAACAATGTCTGATTGCAATGATTCAATAAAACATACAAATATATTACAAATAATTAACATAATCATAACAGCAAGTGAATAAAAATTATTTTGTGGTTTCGTATATTAAGAAAACACCGTAGTCTAATATAACATATTAAACTACCATCAACTCAAAGACGTAAAGGATGTCTATGAGGCTGTTTCAACATATTTCTTTGCCATCTCACGTATTTTCTCAACACCCTCAGGAGTACCATGATCTTGTTCAAATTTCATGTACTTTTTGAAAAGAGACTTCATTTTCGATGCAGGAAGTTTCTGAATCACAGCACGATCCAAAACTTGTCTGTCGTAAAATTAAAAAAAATTACATTACATTTGAGTTAAAAATCACCAAAGTTTGGTTCAATACACTTTTAACACAGGACAAATGCTAATTTCATTTGATATTCAATGAAACTTTCTTATGTTTTACAATCATGCCTTATAAACTAAGAGGTAAAGAGTAGCACAACAAACCAATGACTAATATACTTGTTTGCTGAGTTTCCAAGTACAAATTCACATATTGATTGCATATTAAAAACTTACTGATTTTGACATGGCTCCATCAAATGATAAACTCGCATCTATATATAACTGGAGAATGACTGTAAACTATTGAAAAGATTCAAAGGACTGTAAACTTTTCAAAGGATAATAATAATAAAGATACTTTAAGTAATAACATGACCTTTAGTAGACAAATTACTATATTTTTCCTATGTTTCAAACAGGATTTTAGTCTTCATCAGGAGTTTACATAAGGTATATTACAGGTTGTTAAATATAACTTAATAAGATAATAATGATAGACGTCAATAATTCTACTTTATTACACCACCTCGACATGCAAAGAAGAGGAACAAATATTTCGAGCAAAACAATCAAACAATAATAGAAATTATTGTGATTGGCACTGATAATAGGTCAGGTCTAATAATACAACTTATATTGCAGATCTAAGAAGTAAAAACTTATTCTAACTACAAAAAAGGTCTGAGAATATACAACAAATATTCATGTGTGTCATGCTCAAATACTCTACATACCACAGTTAAAGAAATGTTAAAATGCATGTCATCAACTAGAAACTGACTAAGATCACAAGAATGAACTTGGAACATTATAACAAATACAATACTATTGGCAAGATTGATTCTGTGAAAATTTTATAATTGTTCAAACAAACCTTGCTAAATCCAACTTCTCTGATTTGATGAGCATATCGATATATACATTCCAAACATCAATACGCTTTGGGTATGATGTTAATATATTTTCCATAATTGTTTCGGCTCTTTCCGAGTTGCCCATCTCATTCTCCAAAGTTGCAAATCTTGATAGAACTTCTACATCTACAGAATCAAATCAATTAGAAACTAAACATTGAGGAAATGTGAATAAAACTGAATTAAAATATTTAACGATTAAATTATTTACATACGGAACTTTTTGTCAAGTACGGTTAGTGCTTTTTGCATAAGCTGGCGAGATTTTTCTACTTCCCCGCATTTCATATAAGCACTACCAGC
The DNA here is from genome assembly GCA_002313205.1 of Laupala kohalensis. NCBI lineage: Eukaryota > Metazoa > Arthropoda > Insecta > Orthoptera > Trigonidiidae > Laupala > Laupala kohalensis. The sequence goes on along the minus strand of NNCF01127530.1, from coordinate 875,280 downwards.
TTGTATCCAGGTTTCTTTACTATGTTTATACTTTTTAATTACAAGTTGCACTAGTTTAAAAAGTTCATCTACTTTTTTTGATGTGCTGAACATATTCAAAGCTTGCATATATACATTGTATGGCTCATTCATCTGCACAGCTTCTTGAAGAGTTTGCTCTAAACTCTCCTGTAAAAAATTACATACAAACAAATAACATATGAGAATTCATTTGTAAAATATCTTCTGAAATCTCAAAAGTTTCAGAGTGAAAACAAAATTGTTTCAGAGTGAAAACAAAATTCTTTCAGAGTGACAGCAAAATTGTACTATGCTTTTTTTCTTCATATTACTATGTTTAAAAAAAAATTAGATATCCCTGACTTTAAGAAAAGATGACTTCATATTGTAGAAGGTGTTACAGTTGTAATGTCAATAATGCTCATTAGATTTCCACATAACTTGCACTACAACAATCCAATTGGCTTGAACATTCATCTACAGGACTTTCACAGAACTGCCAAGAAATTTCTTTTTTTGTAGAATTCACAGGGATAATGATCACATTACTTACTACACAAAACACTAAAAAGTTCATGGACAGCATGTAAACATGAATAGAATGAATTTCCTGGCAGTTCAGCAAGTCGTGTTTAACAAGAATAGGGGGTTGAAGACAAGTTGTCCCACCCTTTTGCAAGTGCAGCTATGAGGGACACGAGTACTCAAAATATTTTCTATATTATCCAAAAAGTACATTCATTAAAAAAATATCATTACTTAGTTATAAATAGACAAAATGCAACAAAAAAGGGTGTCAGTCATAAAAAATATGAACAATTAATATTTTGTGCCATATCAAAAACAGTAAACCATGAAACTCATAAGAGTAGAGCTCTCAAAAAGATAGGCATTCACATCTGTCATGTTCAATGTAGAGAGCAGCTCAGTGCATTATAACACAATCATAAGACACACAACCTTGCCTTTGAGTTATTATTCATTAATAATTTTAGAATTGGTTAGTTCCCAAAGCTAAAACACTTCTAAATTATTACTAAATTGTTGCAACAAGTTTCTAAACTAGAAAAAAAAAACATTACAATACTTTCAAAGAATATGAATTTATATTTTCTTACCCACTGGTAAATAGTAGATAGTTAGCTAGTGATTAATAAGAATGTCAGATATATTCCAGATCAAACACAAAAGAAGTATGTCAGAGCTGGATCTCTCAGAACACACTCATGTTTTTAAAAATAGCAACACCAAGGAGTAATAGAACAAGAAACTTTCAACTGATTAGAATTCCACTGTTGCTCAAACAGAGCAACGCAGCACCCTCTACCTTGTGTATATAAAAGTATAGGTGCCATTAAATGTAGTATAGTGTCACCTGATACCACAGAGGTGTAGACAATCGCATGCATACATGCATATAATGAAGCCCAGGGCAGAAGTTGTTTTTGAGGCCCCTGTATTCAAGCCACACACAAATTTGTTTGCATGGCTACTATTACACATCTAACATGCCAGTGTAATGAAAAAATATGAAATTAGAGTACAGTTAATAATATTGTATTGTATTGTCAGAAATTTATACATGTTTATAAAAACACAAGGTAATACATAAAACATATATAAAACATGCAGGGGATATATAAATATACATGCATACGTCCAACACTAATACTAAATAAAAGAAATCTAAAAATAAAAGAGCACAAAAATCCTAAGAAAAAGAAAACAGAATATATAACATGATAATTAAACAGCAGTTTTTAAAAAAAGAGAGGGAATTAAAACTACTGTAAATAACTTACATGAAATCAAACAATTCAAGAATAATGAAATAGTATTATCAGAAAAGAAAGAAAAGATAAATAGTGTTATCATTTCTGACAATTGTAGGTAAATGCACGTAATTAATAGGTTCAACTAGGTTATCAACAGTAAACATAGGTTTCTTCAATCAGAGCCAATATAAACTAGTTTGTCCGGGTAAAGTCACTGTCATACTCTGCTGTACACTCACGTCTGTATAACTCTGACATTGCCCTGAAGAAGGCCACAGCAAGATGGCCAAAACGCTGGTAGTTTTGTCTACCAACATTTTTTTTTTTACGTGGTTTGTTCCTTTCTTTCCAATATTGCAAAACAATTCATTAAAATTCTCACCTATTTCAGTTTTATCAGAGATGACATTGCTGTTCATATTTATGCTAATAAAATCTTTGTAATTCCTATTATTCTGGTTCAATTTTTTGTTAATGAAGGACCAATTTTTTCTTAGGTCCTCACTTTTTATATTCTCAGTATCATGAAGATTTTTAGCTTTAATTTATTTGCTTTTTAAAAACATTATTGTACTTAATATGCGTTTGTGTTACTTCAGTATTAACCGGGTCTTCCTTGTGTATATCGTGAAGTTTTTTTAATGATTACTAGACCCTCTGTAATCCACTTTTTACTTTGATAGTACATTAATAAATAAATAAACTTTCTTGTAAAAAAAGCAATTACAAACTGCATATGACCACATGAAAGATAATAAACTAATTAATCACTCTTTTTTAATTAATTTCTTTTAATTTATCATTCAAGAATTTGTTGACTCATTATGGTGGCTTATTCTATAAGAATGATCTTAATGAGTCAACAAATTCTCAGTGACAATATTGGGGTTATCAATCTCAAGCAATTTAAGCCAATTTACTTTGTTACATATGTGATTAATCTTTCTATTAAATCTATCTATCTATCTAAATGGTGAGTGTTTTTGAAATTACAATTCAATTTAATATAGACTAAGACAGGAAATCATTAATGTGATAAAACAATCTACTTGTTTAGGTATAGAAATTTGTTTTACCAAATATATGATCAATGCAAGAGCCAAAAGAAGTGATTTGAATATTCATAGGTCTAGTAATCATATTCATCATTTATAAGAATCCTTTGTCAAAGTAATTGTTTACATAATCATCAATAAAATTTTCACAAGAAAACAGGTCAAGATTCACTTCACAAATAATAAAGTGATCATTAAAATTATTACTTTTGTTTAAATATTCATTTAAATCAGAAATGAAATTTATGGGGTCATCATGATGATAACAATATACACCAGACACCTGAACTGTTTTGTTATTTGAATTATAGTTGTAAGGGTTTTCAAGTGTATGCTAACTTAATTTATCTTTCACACACATTTCTATCCCATAAGCTCTATTGATGTATTGTAGTCACAATAAGAATAACCTGAATATCAACAGATTCTTGAGAGAGCATTAACCAAGTCTTGGTGCATATACCTAAAATGAAGTCTTGAAAGCTGCAATTTATCATATCAAGATCTACCCCGAGCAGCTACCTATCCCAACGATGAATCACAGCACAGGGTGCAATTGATAAATTTTGCCATGTAATGAGTACAATTCAAGTGTTTCAATTTAAATATAACACCCAGCTTGTGTAGGCTCGGGATGTGGTATGACTGGCAGATATTTGAATACTGTAATATTGTCAGTCACTGTCACATAGTCAAATACTATCAGGCTGATATTGACAGTCACTGACATTGATTGCAGAAAATGTAGGTAACAACTTTTATCTGGAAGTGCCCAATGGGAGGAAGGGAGAAAAAAATCCGTAAATGACAAATGACACATGGGACACAATTTTTTTTTATACGAGGAAGGACTGTGATAGAATGTCATCAGAACAATGTTGCGTGTCTTGTTAAATGAAGAATCATAATAATTTCACTCAAGAATCAAAAGGAACAAAGAAAATTAAACACACAAAGTTAAATATATAAAGTGTGATATAGTCGAATATGATACTATTGAAGATAAGTGGGAAAAGAGGCAAGGAGTGGAATACAATTCTTACAGGGTGGGAACAAATTATCACCCTCGAATGCCCAAGTCAGACCATAGGCATGGAGGCACAAAGTGGTGGCACAAAATATCATTGTAACTGTTAGAAGTCTTGGACCATTACAACTATTATTCACAACTACCAAACACAAAATTACTACCCTCAACTACCAACTACATAATCACAGAATATTTAGGGGTGCTCAGTGAGCTGGATTAAAAATAAAACAAAGGAATATAGAATGCAATGATAAAATATTAAATATTAAAAGATCATTTCACTACAAACATGTGGAATAAATTTCATTTCATAGTTACTTCATTGTGTTCCATTTTTAACATACATTGAGACTCACAATCATGAATTTGCTCCTATAATTATTAGATATTTCCAAATACATGCTCATCCTCTCTATCTACATTCCTCTCCAACTATCCTCTCTAACAAAACACAGAAATATGTTTGCACTTCATATGAAATACAGAGTTAAGTTACTTCAACCAAGTAAAAGATTAAAATTATTTTAACTGGCCTGATTATATTAGATTATAATTATTTTAGTTATTCACATTATAAACCTGTAAAGAAATACAAGCAGACTACGAGAAAATTTGATGTACCTAGAATTACAAGAAATGAAGTAAAATGGGAATTTCAACTTAAGCTCAGAAACCACTACCAGGAACTCAATGGGTTAGAAGATGAGGGTGTAGAAGAATGCTGACAGAAAGTAAAGAATGCATAATTGCCTAGCCAAGAAGAATGCTGAAGAAGTATTAGGATATAAGAACCCGCTGAAGAAAGAATGGCTGACAGATAAAACCTGGGAAAAAATAGAAGAGAGGAAAGTGATACGAGATAAACTGTTGGCAAGTAAAACAAGAGGGAAAGTAGCAGCCCTGCAGGAGTAGTACAAACAGAAAGAGCACAAATTGAAGAGGAGTGTGTGCTGAGACTGCATGTGCTGGGTGTGTCCGCTAGCTGAGAAGGCTCAAGAAGCCGAGAAAATCACAAAGGAAATGTATACAGTATAATGTGAAAAAAGTATACATTATAACTCACAGTCCATCACAGAGAAAATTTGCAAGAAATAGACCAATTAAATTTTTTAAAATGTGGATTAATAACTTTAAAAAACCAGATGCAACGATGGGAAGATTACTTCAAGGAAATGTTTAATATTCCCGGAGAAGAACATTCTACAGTAAACCCGGAAGAAGATGAAGCAAACATGGAAGACTGTAGAATCCTTAACTGTAAGCCATCCAAGGAAGAAATACGAAATGCATTACAAGCAATGAAAAATGGCAAAACGCCTGGAATTGATAATATTAACAGCAAATTAATGCGATGTGATATGGAAATGACAATACACATGCTACATTCACTCTTTTCTAATATGCAGAGATGAACAAATACCTGAAGATTGGCGGAGAGGACTTCTTGTTAAAGCCACAAACTGTAAAAATTGGAGAGGTATTACCCTGCTGTCAGTCCTGAGTGAAGTGACCTAAGTAGAGTAATCTTGAACAGAATTAACACTGAGGAAAGAACAGACAGGTTTCTGAAGGGGTAGATCATGTGTCGATCAGATTAGTACTCTCCGTATCATACTGGACCAAAGCATGGAATACATAAATAATATGTACCTTATATTTGTTGACTTTGAGAGGGTTTTTGTCTCCATATACCGAAATGAAATGTTTAATAACATTAAGAAATACAGCATCCCCCAAAAATTGTTAATTTAATCAGGAATACCTACCAGGACTACTCATTCCGATTGGTACATGAAGGAAAATTATCTGGCCAAATACCAGTAGTCACAGGTGAAATAGAGGGATGCATTCTCTCTCCAACTCTGTTCCTTGTAGTGATGGACAAAGTTATGAAAAGGGTAGTAGATGGGAAGAGAAGAGGTATCATCAGGGGGAAATCTGATCAACTGGAAGATTTGGACTTTGCTGACAATATATGCCTACTGCTCTTTCAACGATGCGAGAGGAACTAAAAGACCTAGAAAAAAATGGGGAAAAAGTTGACCTGAAAGTAAATTGTAATAAGACCAAGAGTATGAGAGTCAACACCTAAAATACTCAAAAATTCCAAATACAGGACAAATACATCAAAAATGTGGAAGAATTCACATATTTGGGGAGTATTGTGACAGAAAACAGCAGAGCCGAAGAAAAAGGGTGATGCAGAATTAATAAAGTCAACTCTGCCTATTTCTAACTATATCCAGATTGGCGAGCACGAGAAATATCTCTGAGAACTAAGCTAAAAATATTTACCAGCAATGTCAAGTCAGTGTTGCGGAAAGTAACGAAGAAAATATCTAGTATCTTACAAACATTTATTAATAAATGTTTACAAAGAATATTAAAAATATTTTGGCCCAATGTAATCAGCAATGAAGACCACAGACCACAGACAAGCTGAAGTCCAGGTAGTCCACAGATAAGCTGGAGAAGAAGAATAGAGGATGAAATCAGGAGAGTTGGCAAAACATGGGGAGAAGTTGCAGCCATGGCACAAAATAGAGTCAGATGGAGAAGTTTCATGGACGCTGTATGCTCCAAGAAGGAGTAAGAGGAAATAAGTCAGTAAGTTACATGTATTCTCAGAATTAACAATACGTACTTACATGGGTTCCAAATAAATTTTCTAAATTAAGTAGAGCCATCCACACATTAAACTTCTCTTGTTCTTCACGAAAAGAGATTGTCTTTAATGCACGTCGGGCAACAGCTCGTGCTTTATCTATTTCTGTAGCCTAAAATAGGAGAAATAATTATGTGGTAACTGAGCTACACATACACATGAAATATCTTACACAACACAAAAAGTGATTTTTAAAAGCAAATATAAAATGTAAAAACAAATCATTATTGTCACGGTCTAATTTGTAAAATCAACTACAACTTATTCTGTAGAGCAGTGTTCTTTTTTGTTCCTCTTCAGAACTCTCCTACTTGAAAGTCACAATGTAAAGAACCCTGAAAATCCTACATATAGCAAATCTACAACATCCAAATTCCATAAACAAAAAACTTTAACTCATCACATTTTCCCTTAAATTTAAAACTCCCAAGGTTACTAAAACATCTAGATAAACATGATTTTTTATATCAAAGTTTCAGGTTATGGAACAGTTGTAAGCAAACAAGCACAAGAAAAACAATATTTTTCCTTACAGACATAGTCTGCACTTATTCTGGATATAAATCAACCTTCTAATTTCAAGTGCAATCAGAATTGGACTTCAGAAAATATTCCTCAAAAGTGTAAAAGCTTTGTCATTTCTCTTTAATCTGATTTAGCAAAACAAAACCAGGAAATTTCGAAAACTGTTCTGAAGTGGTTAAGTTTATGAAGGAGTTTTACTAATTCATGTTGCTGATATCTGACAATTTTCTACAATCCCCATCTAAAGTTTTTTTAAGCATTACTACCTACAACAAAAGGTTATATTAGCCATGAAAATATGGAGAAAAACTGTTGAATAGTTTTTTAAATACCAATCAGCATCTACATTAAAACACAAATGTCCCATAATTTTACAGATTTTTTTTCTGCATAACCAGACGGAGTAAATCACACAAATGAAGTACCATCAACTTCCTATTATTTTATCTTTCACTTTTTCCTTTTCAATATAACAGAAATTTAAAAATTACATCATTTTTTCTTTTCACACTCATTAGGAGTAATCATCTTCCCATTTCACTATTTAAATTTGAAGTACATACAAACATTTTTCTTTTTTTTCAATAAACAAAACAATCTCAAATATTTTGGTTGTTAATTTTGTGAATTTGGTATATTTTAGGAATTGTGATAGGAGAAATACTGAGAAAGTGACTCATGGTAATCATAATTTGAACAGTTAATTACCATAGAAAAAAACAGTTTTAAAACACAATAACTTCAGTGAATGAATATGATTTCATGTAATTTCATAACTACTTCTTCATAAAACATTCTGTCACTATTTCTGCAAAGTTATGACAAGAAAAGTTAAATACATTAAAATGTCACAATAAATCAATATCAGTTTAATACTCTATAACTCTATACAAACAATTACCTCATTACAAATTTGCAAAAAGTATTCTAGTTAAAACAAATATTTATCTTGCCTCAATAAGGCAATCAAGCATTTTTCTTTCAATGGAACCCCACATTTCAGAGTATTTTCCATGGTAATTGGTTATATAAATTATTATTACTTCAGGTTTATCATCTTATTGATAAGATCATCAACTTAAAGGGGTATAAAATCAAGAAATGATTACATTAACATTAAAACACAATATTATATGAGAATAAAAAATGATAATTCAACTACCACAAACATTAATACTCACTTCTAAATGATATGCCATGTACTTTATCCAATTTTGAGACCTGTTAGGAGCAGACATTACAAGGCGATCAAAGTCGTCAGCTGACTGGGGATTCTTTTCAGCATTCATCAACCTTTCTTCTATCTTACGAACCCGTTCCTCTTCCAAACGAGCTAATTCTCTCTTTTCCGCAATGTTCATTCGCTTCTTTTTCTTTTTACTGTGCTCCTATGAAAGCAATAGTAATAAATTTATGTTTGTTTTCAAAATGTTTAGAATAAAAAGTAACACAATTCACACTCCATAACTTTACTTTCATCAAATATACTTTCATGAGATTTTACATTGGGAGCAATAGGGTAATTTTGAAATCATGTTAATAAGCATATATTATAGAGTACAACTTGAAATGAGTGCAAAAAATAATTCTGAATATAGTCAATAGGAATTGTAAATGCAATCTCTTTGTTGTTCTGGCACTACTGTTTTCATTATTAATTTCATCTTATTATTTATCATACTCACAGAAAAATCACTATTTTAAAAAAAGGATCTTAAAAATCACATTATAGTTTATCCCAATTTATCACTAAATAATGTTTATTTCATTAAATGATGAAAGAAGAAAGATGTAGAATATTTCTTTCAGAGTGAATGACAAAACAACTCATAATTGCTAAAATAAATGTGAGCAACTAAATATCTACAACAGTCAAGAATGAAATTAGATTTCCATAATTCTATAATTTTGGATCAGCCCTCACTCTTAACTAGACATTGCTACTTTAAAATTACATGAATGGATTATAGACTTTACATAGATAAACACATTTGTAGTTCATTAACTTCAAAATTGTCCAACGCCATTGAAATAAGTTCATAATTTCCACAATAACAGACATGACAACTTTCACTAAAAAGATTAATCAAAGAGCTGAGTAATAAGGAGTTTAATTCTTTTAATTAAAACAAGTTCTTTTTTTGTCAGATGCAAGACAAATCTATTACTTACTTCTGCAACAGTTTCATCTTCACTAGACAAATCTTCCGCCTTCAGTTTCTGAACCACAGGAAGTTGATCAGGTGTAGCTCCCCAGAAAAATCCTGCCCTAACATTTAAGCACTTAGAAGATAAATTCATGATTTCAGTAGTTGTTGGTTTATTACAATGTCTATCTTCTTCACTAACATTATTAGATTTACTTTTCTGTTTTTTTTCAATATGTTTTGAGGAAGTTCCTAATTTAATATTTGTATCACTTGGTATTTTCAATTGAAGTCCATATTCCATTTCTTTCACCCTATCACTTTGTATTCGTAATTTAGGTCCACTCCTCATTTTTACAACTTTATCACTACCATTATTCAATATTTTTTTTTTCGGTTTCCTTCCATTTTTTCTCAATTCTGCAGGTACTTTTTGTTGTTTATCACTAGAACAAACTTTGCTTAATGAGCGAAAATTGACTTTCTCAATATCATTTAGTGGTTCTGTCTTCATCTTTTTATTAACAATGTCTTCCACCCACTTACCACTGGAATTCCTTTTAACTTTTAACAGAGTCTTTTTCTTTTTGATACTAGAATGAGATGAGAGACTACCAAAACATTTTCCATTGTTTCCCTTCAATTTTTTTTTTAAACTTAATTTTCCACGTTCTTTCATCATTCACAATATTTTTTTTTTATTTTAACGATGGTGAAGTTCCTTGATTCACGTGAAACACTTATCAATAATAAACTATTGTAATTCCCCACCTACGACCACCAACCACACATAACCCTCCTACTCTCAGGTAAAATATACCACGGTCGACCACGATCACAGACTATAAACCACGATATACCACGTGGCTGCACAGTATCTCCATCGAAAGACCCATCCAAAAGGATCGATATTTGGCATCGATTCTTAAGTCTGAATTCTATTTTCAATTTCAATAGGGCGCTTTATTTACAACAATTATTAATTGTGAACAAATGTGTGGCGAGGTTTCTTGCCTGTACGCCTTTCAAATTTTGCCTGTAGGCATAGACGAGATGGCGGCGGTGTAGTTAGTTAACGTGTTTCTGTCTTCTTCTGCGAATAAATACTTATTTTTGACTCTTAATCAGTAATATTATAACTTCAAATTATTTTATTAACCATTTTTAATCTCAATCACTGTTAGGAACTCGTTTGATTGTCAGACTATTGAATACTTTAGATTTTTTATTTCTCTTGCCGACCGCCACCTGTTTCTCGCACGAACCTAAGCTCACTCATTATTTTGTAAATTAATAATAATTGTGGTGCAATAGTGATAATATAATTTATAATACTAAGGTTATAATAATTTAGTCAATAGTGAAGTGTTAGTGATCGAGTTATATACATTTAAATAACCTAGTACACGTGTGTTTTGACTTTGTGTGTGTAACAAATAAGTGTGAGTGAATTTCGCGTGTGTTGTCTGCAACCATCTGCAACCTCTTTGTGTATGTGCGTGTGTTTGTATGTGAGAACGAGTGATAAATATTAATTGCAGTGTGCATGTGAATTTAGTGTGTGTTCCACAACATACGTATCTACATTACACTACATTTAGTTATAATCACGAACTCTTCACTCCACCAACTTCTTCTACTCAACGCTCACCTTAGGAAAGCCTATGAACATGTAAATTACTTAAAGTCAGAGATCAGTGGGCTGGAAAAGGTGGATAACGACACAAATGGCTGGAATCTCGTTGGAAACAAAAAAACTACCCGCCTCTCATGCCATTCACCCGTGAACAGACATGTACCTGTCCCTACACAGAATAGGTTCACAATCCTTAACCAAACTCCTGCCAAACCTCCCCTTCTTCCTAATCCTTTACCACCAACAGTTTTCCAATACAACACTAAAGCTCACTCTGGAGCAACTAGCAATAAACAAAGAAACCTTAAAAAACCTTGCTCCAAAGCACCTAGCAAACATGAAACTCTCTCTCAGTCCTCAAAAGTTTTAATCTTAGGAGATAGACATGGCAGGAACAAGTCCTCCAAACTGAGAGAGTTACTCCCACATAAGTTCTCAGTCACTGGGATTTTTAAACCCAATGCCAGGATGGCTGACGTGATCTCAGGACTTCCCACTGATTATGCACCACAGGACACTAGTAATTATTGGAGGGCAGAATGATGTTAATTTGGATGGCCTCTTTGATCCTAAGAAACAAATAACAACTATTCTTAAGACCACCGAAAACACCAATGTAATTATGACCACTCTGCCCCCATGGCATAACAACACTTCTATAAACAACAAAATTAAAATTGCCAACAGGGACCTGAAACAACACCTGAGAGATACTCCAATTAAACTTATTGTTCTCGACCATCTCCCAGCGCAGCAGTTTACTAGACATGGTCTCCACCTGAACCAATCTGGTAAACACACTCTTGCTAGGCTTATTACAACAAGGATCCTGGGTACACACAATTCTCCACCCGAAACCACCTCCATCCCTTCTCCTTTCAATCCACCACTCACACCTAATCCCTCGCCCCATCACACCCTCCTATGCCTCTGTGGTGTCCTGCCAATCCACATCACCCAAACCCCGGCTCCGTACACCTGCTTCTCGCATCACTTCCTACAACCTACGCAGTGCCCCCAAACCCAAGGTTAAGAAAGGCTTATCGTTAACAACTAAAAACCTTTTGACCGCTTAACCGCCTGAGCGTACATACGACACCTTCACACAGATAACAAATTAAAATTTCACAGTAACCTGGGAATCAGTAGAGAAATCAATTCTAAACAATGTAGGAACAACAAATGAAAGTAATATAAAAGATAGTAATCTGAGTTTTTCTTTCCTGTAGATGCAATAGTAACCGAGTCATACTTCGTTGAAGGTAACGTCATGATCCCCGAAACCCGATATACGCATTATTCGTTAAGTAACTGGAAACTGTCAGCTTCTCGCTAAACATGTGTGAGCATTCTTAACACGCATAAAAGACCATTGAAATGGTTTTGTTTACTTGTTGCCATGAAAAACAACAGTTCTGACAATATCAAAATTAGTACGTTCTCTACTTCAGCAAAAACTCACAATTAGGCCACCTTTTTAAGTAAATTAAGATTCTTCTTAATGAGAATGAAAAGGTATTATTAATTTATCTACATACATATACATTTCAGCAGTTTGACTCCATTGTGCCTCAGCCGAACTCCACTTTGAGACAAGAGGAATAAAAAGATATAGAAACAATATTATTAAGATTTCGACTTATTCTTTATCAATTTTTAACGATAGATGAGTTCTTCCGCGTTTAATGCTTCCACCACTTGGTTACTTGAGCGTACACGTAGAAGCAGTGAACACCTTACAGAACTAATTCAGACAGAGCAAGATGAGCGCCAGTAAGTCCCCTTCACAGCGCGGCAGTGCTGCTCTCAAGTGGTAACCCGGTGGCGCTAATAGGCGAGAGAGATAGCGCAAACGCCATTTTGTTGTAGACTTGACATCTCTTCGTAAAAAACTTCGAAATACAGTCTGTAGTTATTTACAACTTTAAATTGCGGCTTGCATTCGTTTTTAAATATTTATTCAAACGTAGAAGAAGTCCAATCCATCATAGTGTTTTGTGGAAAAAACGCGTTCCGAAAAATTGTAAGTGAATTGGATGTGATGTTATAGCATTGTTTCAAATCAGTTTCCTAAATTAATTTTAATGACATAAAATATTATGTAATTGAGAGTAATCGTGCAAGAAAGTTGGCTTTCACAGAAGAAAATGCTATTATAAGTGAAAAGATAGCTAACTTGGCCGAACTCGCAAGTCTCGTGGATTTCCGATTGATAATTCAAAAATAAAAGTATGTTGCTATTTTTCATTATTGTGATAACTGAATTATTTAATAGTTATTAAACAAATGTATTAATTATTTAATTACAGGGACGTAAATATAACTTCAAATCTAGCATCTTAAAATGAAATACGTAATTATTTTTTCTTAATAGAAGACAATGGCCGTTCAAGTATTGAAACGCTTTATAATAAAATCACTGGCTCAGATAAATCACTTGTTTTATTTACAAATCAATTACAATTAGATGTTAAATATTCTCTTCAAAAATTATGTCTTCACACAGACACCAATGTCATCCCACTGAATCCTTGAACTCTTGTCTTCAACAACTTAAGCGAAATGGCGCTTGCGCTCACCTCTCTCTAGAGTTCTACTGAAACTAGAGACCTACGTGTTACAGGTCTAATCTAACATTAAAGTCTCTCTCTCTCTCTCTGAAACTAGTCCTTAATTTTGGTCTTGATTAAGGTCTCTATCTGAAACAGTCGAGGAAGAAAAGGATGTTATTTCTGTGAGTGTGCTTAGAGTCTTTTATAGAGGATTAATCATCAAGAACTCTAGGTGAACCTCCCAACGGATTTTCTAATCTCAACCAGTTCTTACAGTTTCGGACTTAATTGAAAGTTCTAACTCTGCTCAAGCAATTTCATACTTTACCCATCCTTAGTTTATTAATTATTAAAAAAACTAGAAAGTACTAACTGCTATGCAAGCGCGAAAGTGTGCATTTTTGTGTAACTACATTTTTATATTTTTTGTCGTATATTATTTGCCATCCATAATTAATTGTTGTATTATTTATATTATTCATGATTTTANTTTTTTGGGGGGGGGGGAGGGGGTGATATAAATTTTTCGAGTGTGAATCATAGGGTTCATGTCAGGTGGGCACCTCTACAATATGTGAGTGACTACAATATATGAGTTTATGAACATTTGCATTAATGCACTAATGAGTACTACATTAGGAGATGTCGGACTTTGAAATTACATTAGGTCTTAATGTTTTTTAAGTTTAATTGTTAATTAGTGTCAACTTGAAACTTATTTAAAAGATGTGAAGTTGATAAAACTTCTGCATTTCTAAATTCTCCGTGAACGAGTCGGGAACGCGATGTGTTACTTTGTTCGCTAATGAGTGACAGTATTCGACATTTAAATCGCATCTCGGCAAGTTACTAGGAACATTGATGTTAAAGAATATTCGTGATCATGATGAGGCGCATCAATGCCAAGAAAAAAGCGGGAACTTCTGAATGCCGCGGAGACCGAAGAACGACTGGGCTACAGCCGATGAATGAACTACCAGCTGAGGGGTCAACGAGGTCACCGCTCGAGCCAAATGCTGTCAATGGCTTTCCAACCTCCGCCTACATCATAGACTGATTTGCACAGCTGTTGGAAAGGTAATTGTTATGTTGGTTGCGACCTACGTTAGTATTTAAGCAGCAACGAGAAGATTCAGTGCTTCGACCGGTATGAGTCAAGGCCCATGCTCCGAACTTTTGTTTTTGTAATTGTTAATTAATTAAGAAAGGGCGTAAAGAAGATGAACGATGGTAATAGTTTTCTGTTCTAAATCTCAATTAATATTTTGTAATAATTTGGTAAAGCTAAATTCCAGAAGGGTTTCTTTTGTAAAGAGTTTATCAATGTTGTAAAATTTTGTAGAATAACGTGTGATTTGGGGGGTAGTGAAGCATGTTAATTATAGGTAAAATGTACAAGTGTAAATAAATATATCAAGTTTATTTAATGTGTTTTCCTTCTGATAAGGAACCACAGTGTGTGTATTTCACTTAGATAAATAATTACGCACTTAATAATTTTAATTGGTACGACCTACCCAGGGTAATTTTTTAAGGTGAGTGATGACCACTACCCTATTTCTCCTTTTTAACCTTTAGTTTTATAATATTAGTTTTTTATATAATATATAATAAAATGTTTTGTAATTTATGTATTTACTATATTTTTCTTCTTCTTTCAATCCCTCCCCTTCCACCTGACTAGGATCCTCCTCAAACAAAAGTATCCTATTAGAAAAAAATATTTTTTTCAAAAAATTTATTGATATAATTTTTTTGACATGAATCATATTTGTTTCAAAAAATATAGTAAATACATAAATCACTCTATACTCTGCTGCTTCTTTTTAGCAACATAATGGTTCTTGGCATTACTCAATGTAACAGCACTCTGCGGATTAAGAGGATTTTCCACATTGATGAGACGTAATTTTTGACAGTCAAAGTGGGATTCTCCTCCTCCGCGCATACGTGCCAGGCTGAATTCTCGTGTTTGTGCACGATCAGATTGCGTACAGCATCTTCCACGTTTTTCATTTTCTGTCAACATATAACTTGGTGGTCTCATAGTTTTTCTCTACGGATAACGTGACTTGACGAATCACCCTGTTGTTCATCATCACGTGTTCCTTTTCCACTTTCACATCGTGTATTGCATATTTCACATAGTCTTTGTTCGCTGCATCTGATGAGTTCAAGAGAACACCAACGTTTTCTATGCGAAATCGATTTGCATTATAGGAGGATGCGACATCCGGTTGTTGCAGACATAGTTTATTTGTCGACTCGTGTTGCTCCTCCCTCGTAAATCCTCTTTGTTCGAGTCCTTCCAATCGCGTTTCCACACTTTTCACATCTTGATAGTTGAGCTCTCGGCTGATGAGAATCTGCTCCACCACTTCTTGCACGCGCTGTACTTGCTCTTCCACTACCTCTTTCACAACTTCGTCGTAGTTTTGAATCGAAAATCTATAGCATCGATGAGTGTGTGGTGCAAGAGATCGACGTTGAGTTTGATTTGATGACTCACAAACTCTCGACTCGCAAGACCTTCACACTCCTGTTTTTACTCTTCCACTTGCTCATCTAACTCCTGTTTTTGAACTAACTGTTGCGATGCGATATCGAGAAAGTAGGCTTTCAGTAATTCATCGATGTGTTGCTTCACCGTCGTCTCTATATTTTCGTTTATCGTCTTATGCAGAATGTCGAAGCGTTTGTCCACATTCTCCAACGTATTTTTCACGTGTGTGTTTACATAGGTTTTGTCCTTCGCATAGTTTCGATCTTCACACTCTTCCCGTTCTTCGTCGGGCACTTACGATGCATGTTCCTTGACTTTTGTTGCCATTTCTTCGCTAAAACGCTCTTCCACATCGGCTTTACTTGCCCAGAGTCTGCATATCTTGCTTGCGCTTCATCGGCGAGGAGCTGCTGTTGTTTACTCAGTAGATTTTCGTTATGTTCGAAATGTTATAAATATTACATGGAATCTTGTACTCGCTAGGGTAAAATATTGGAGGTGATAGGATATTGAAGCAGTTTCATTTGATTTATTTCATTTCAAAATCATGAAAATTATTAAACCATTAATACCCCCTAAAATTATATTTTATATACTTTTTATGCATTTTTACATAATTAAATATGTTACATAATATTTATACATTACATAATATGGCACATGTTAAAAGTAACCCCCTCAAAATAAAATGTTATTTAATTTTTTAATTAATTATATATGTTGGAAAAGTTGAGCCGTCGAAGTGAGTCGATCCACGTCCTGACGGTGGGATACGGAGAAGGCACTCAAGTATTTCTTTCCTTTTCTAAATAACCTACTTTTTCATTTTTTCGCTTTTCAAATCCACCTTTTTTCAGTTTTATCGCCTAGACAAGTAAAAAAAACACTTTTACCGAACTAAACAAAACGCTTAGTAACGCAATGAGCACTAACAGACAACGAACTGAATGTACCTGCCTCAGTCATGAATCCAAGATGTCGAAACTAAAACGATTTATTATTTGAAGAATTGGGCACTCGGCACATTTACAATGCGTCTGGGATACGACAGAATATCGTCACCAGAGAGAAAGAAGAAACCAACCGGAAATGTGATTGAATATGGCACTGGGTCTCTCGCGTGTTTCATCACGAAATCAACTTGGAAGATCTTCGAATCGTTCGCCACTGCTTTTCTCTTGATACGTTTGGTTTCCCAAACAGACATGTACTTCCGAATTTATTTGCTCAGCTCTCGCAGTCACAACATGTTAATCACAAGATATAGGCCTATTGTTTAAATATTCAATAAATTAAAAAATCCTTGTCACCTTCTGTAACGTCGTCCGTAGCATTCCTCAGTATCGAGCAGATTCCACACTGCCGAATTTTTTTCCACGAAACGCTACACTTTTCATACGATGACTTTCAGATAAATACTTTACAATACCTAATTGAAAATCCTTCTTAAGTATCGGATAGTTCTCCACTGCTACCACTTGCTATGCACCCGAAAGCCAGAAAAACTACCAGAACTGGGAATTGTATAAATTTAAGATAACTAATAAACTCACATTAGTTATAACATGAATACAAATTGGAATGTTTATAGCAAACACCCAAACATTACTGAATAACAAGATGTACACTCTTGTATTCTCTTGTCCCCAAGTTCTTTCACTGAACCCTGAGCGTCAAACTCTGACCACCCGCGCTCAGCAACTCCTCAGTTTTTCTCTCTGTATACACACATGTAATTGTTCACCTACTCGACAGCACTCGTCCGTCATTGTTGTTCGAAATTACATTCGTAATTGTCCAATAATAAAACACCGATTATAACTATCTTCTTTTTTACACATCAATCACAACAATATCTCCCCAACAATATCACCTCATCTGGACAACCTTATAAAATACCCATTACTTAACGAGGCAGACTACACCAAAATCTCACTTCAATAATAAATTTATTTCAACCTTCTCCGATATCGTCGCACAACTTCGTGACGTTACACCTTCCTTAACATAGATCAAACATATTTCAACAAAAGCAAAGAGATAGTTTGATAATTTAGTATTTCATATAAGAGACTAGGGATGCAACTGTCGGAGAACAATATCGATATATCGACTATCGATATTAAAAAATATTGAAATGGTAATTCGATATATCGGTGAAAAAATCGATATATCGGCCTTCGATATTTTTTTGTCTATTTTTTTCAATAGAACTAATCTAAATTTCAAAATTCCAAATTACGAATTCAATTTATAAAACCTCAATGTTTGTTATGTGGGTAGAGGTACATAAAAATCCACCCATAAAAAAGTGTACATATATTTATCCAAAAATATAATGATTGAATATAATGAAAGAAGTGAATCATCATGCTGGGTCAATCAAACCAATACTTCTTTGGGATTGAAGTCAAGAAGACTCGTTGCTTTATGTGTTCCCCACTAAGCTGACTTCTCAGATCTGGTTCACACAGGTTCACTGCTGAAACAACCATCTCAGTGAAACAACTGATACCGACGAGGCACAAGGAATCAAGTACTTCAGGGCGATTTCTGAGAGCACAGGGGTAAAGTGGCGATTGCCAATCCAAAATTGTATAGGGTTTGAGTCTTTTGGCAGAATGGGTTGGTCCAAATATTGTTTGAAGTCACTCGGGAGGACGCCACTTTCAGTTACTTGCTGACTCGTTGATGCAGTTTTGACAATTTCTTCGTGCCTGTTTCAAATGGAAGGTATACCCTTATTGAATTGTGTTGAAGTGGGTTGTTTAAGTTCTGGCGATAGCTGTCCCCTCCTTTTATGTTCCGCCCGAATTACCGCAGAAAGGACCGTCACTGCTTTACCAACCGCCAAACCATCTGAGAAATGAAGTTTTGTAAATCGAGGATTATGGCTTTTGCCAGAAACATTTTGTTTTGCAACGGCTCCAATCTTTCTTTTACCTCTTTCAGAATACTTTTCACCACAGATTGTCCAACTTGTGTTTCGGGGTATACTTCTTCAACCATTCTAGAAGGACTGTTTGCCACGGACTGGCCAACTTCTTTTTCAGATTGCTGGTATAACCTTTGACTTTGATGGGTTCTCCATTTCCTGTTACAGTAGGCTGACAAGAACAGGCTTGCTGTAACATAATTATCGCCACTAACATCTTCAGTTGCCTGTTTGAAAGGCTTGAGTAGTGATGTTAACTCTTGCATTACTTTTAGTTGAGATGTTGGGATCATATCAGGAACATTCCGGCTCGAGCCGCAATAACTCATGGAGGAGAGGATTTTTGCAACTGGGTCTGAAAGGGTAAAAAAACGCTCCATCATATCCAGGTTGGAGTTCCATCTAGTACTTATAGCCTGGATTAAAATCAGTACCTTACCCCACTTCTTACCTGATGCTATCTGCTCAGCTCTGAGCGCATCCATGGCGTTAACAGAGTGTTTGAAGAAAATTACAATAACTTTGGTGTGGTCTGCAAGTTTGCTGAACTCCTTGACGACTTTGAGTGCTCCATTCACGATCAAATTGATAATATGAGCCATGCAGCTGATTATTTTCCCTTCACCAAAAAAACTGTTGACTGCAGCTTTGATATTAGCTCCACTGTCAGTCGTCATGATTAGGATCTTTTCTTTTTCAATTCCAAAGTCCTCTGTAATTTCGACGAATTTTTCTTTAATACTATCAGCTGTGTGAGACACTTCCAAACGTTGCGCGGACAAAGAAATGCTTTCCAACACACCATCTGATTTATTGAGAAGGTGGACGGTCATGACGAGGAAGCTTCTCGTAGAATTAGTGAGTGTTAGGATATCAATCGTCATTGATACGTGTTCGGCATTTGACAATGTTTTTCACAATTGCTTTTGTTGTGAAGTAACGCTGCTCGACCAATTTGGTTATTGTCACCCTGGAGGGAAGTTTAAAGCGTGAGAGTGCCGTTAAAAAAAATTTCATCCCTTCTTTTTCAACGCATGCGAACGGAAAGTTGTCCTTACATACCATGTAAATCAGAGCTTGTGTGATTTTCTGGTGTGTTGGCNNAAGGCTCGTCTGCAGATGAAGTACTCATATTTTCATAAGTCGGCTCACCAGGTGAAGCGTCGACAATCAAAGAGGCATCATCAACAGTATCAGTACTATCCTCATCCCCAAGAAGAGAAAGAGATTCTGACTCTGACAGTTCCATTTCCTTTCGAAAAGAACTACTAGAACCTGCCTTGGAGGTTGGAGGTGCCTTACGTTTTCTAGCTTCAACCCCTGAAAGCGAGGCGAAAGCACTACCATGTTTACTTTTGAGGTGTGATGCCAAGTTAGTAGTGTTTCCACTCGTTTTGTATCGGTTCCCACATAAATTACAAGTCACAAAGTTTGTCTTCGGATCAATCTTCTCAAAAAAATTCCAAACAGCAGACGACATCACAATCACAAATTGGTCGCACCAATGAACAACAGATCGACGAGTTACCCCTTGAAGTCAACAACAGATTACTTTACTTACTTACGACGACAATTCGAAAATACTGATAAAATAAACAGGAGTAACTCTGGCTAAATGCTATCTTATCTACAGTGTTGCCAGAGGACCAGAATCTTCAGGTTCAGCGAAAGAGTCTCCGTTGAGTTTCTTTCCCCTACGGTTTCTTTCCTTATCCGAAATTCCCCTTAATTGGTAATAATTTCTAGGTTGAAAAAAAATATCGGACCCGATAGTGCCATTTCGATATCGATATTCCGATATGTCGGGATCAAAAATATCGGCGAAAAATATCGATATATCGCAAGAAAAATATCGATATTTACTATACATCCCTATAATAACCCTTTTTCCGTTATAAAGCGAGTACGTGACGTTGTAGTTACGTCTCTATTACATTCACAAAAAAACGGAATTCGATTAACAGTAAATTAACGATTAAGATCAGAAACCTGAAGCTCTGAAGTAATTATTTATAAACATTTGTGGAATCATTACATATTTTTTTATTTATCCTTATTGTTTCACTCTCTAAGCAACTTGTACCATGCGCCTGTTGATGGCACTTTACATCACAGTGTTTTATACTTTTTAATCTTATTCAATCAAGACGAATTATAATACGAGCATTAAAAGAATAAATAAGTCCTTTGACAGATTAGTAGTGCGATTAAAGCTCCCTCATCTCTTTCTACCAATCTGTAAAATATTTGAAGTCGGTTGGCTACCTTCTTCACATAATCCAGGACATTCCACAATGCAAAAATTAGTATAGAGATGAAATTTGGTATACACCTTAACCTTCAAATGAAATATCAAAAGTCTTCATCGATACCACATGTGCTAAAATTTTTATTCAAGGTCAAAGGTCACGAAAAACTTTTTTAAAATATCTTTTCAGCGATGCTACTTATCGCAAAAATTGAGATTATAAAATTACAAAAAAGGTTTGTATATGTTTTTCCTCTGAGCATTTGCGAGTTAGCATGCTTTAAAAACGATTAATACTGCGTTGCGCACAAGTGCGTTTACACGCATACGGACCGCGATTGCTTGAAAACGGTTGTTTGGTATCATTTGTCTTATAATTTTACGTAGAATCTAATATTAAATAAATTTTTGTCCTTTACTTGCATGGTAAAAAAATAATTTGCCAATTGGTGAATCATTCCGGACGCCAAGGATAAGTATGTCTGTGTTGAGTCAAAGATGTGTCAGGGAGCATCTCTGGATCAAGACGTCTCGGAACAAGGAAGTGGTGACAGTGGGATAGTTATAGCCAGGCGCTTTTCCATACTTTGGATCGTTTACAAAACGTGAATGCGACGCCGTGGTTGCGCTTCAAGGCGCTGCTCATAACGTCTTAGCTTCAAGCCCACAGTTTTATTTTCCTATCAGCCATTCGTCGCGCGATTATATTCTCTTAATTTCTATATATCAAATTTTTAATTGTAAAATTTTTATTATTATTTCGAATTGATAATTTTAAGAGAGGGCGCCCTTCTCATACTCTGAGGGCGCATTTATCCTCTTTCCGGGAGGGTGCACCGGCCCGCGGACCGGCGGGCCAGTCCGAGCTTGGTACTATCTATTTTCTTAACCCTGGAAAGCTAATGATGGTAAATACCCCAAAACGCCGTACATTTCTGATATTTTACGAACACACATTAAGGAATTTTTAGAAATTCAGAGTAATATTACATTAGAGTTAATTTTTTTCAATGTGTTTTATTTTTTTAAAGAATACATTTATCATTTGTTTTCATCGAAAGACAAACACGAGTTTTCCAGAACTCTCTAGAGTTAAGGAAATAATATTTAAAAATAAAATTAACAAATGTATGTTTTTTTATTCTTACTTGAGCAAATCCAGAATTTTTTAAATGTGAGGGTTGATTCTTTTCTCTGAGAAACTAAATATTCGTAAAGAAACCACTTCGGTCTCTTCTCAGCCCCAGACTAGGACTTACATTTTCACATTCTCAAATACGTAGTATATAGAAAGTTTTGTAATCATGAAAAAATTCAGAAGCGAGATTTCGACGGAAATATCCGTTTTGGCGGTACCTGATTCTGAAAAAGTGGGTTTTGGCATAATGTCCGTCCGTCTGTGCGCAGCGATTCTGAGTAAACGGATGAATCAATTTAATTCGCATTTCGTATTTACGGTAGAATTTACTTGTCGATGCATGTGCTTTTTCGTTACTTTAAAACAAAGGGTACTTCACATGTAGGTCAAACATGTTCGTAAACTGAAATGAAAGGTATGATAATGATAAAATACATATGAGGACGGCAAACGCATTGCAGACAAGAAAATATATAAATTTCTGTCCACAACGAAATAGCATTTACATAACACTTTTACGATATTTACAAGACTGATATGTCGCTATATGTTTTGAAATAGTATACTGAATATGTATTTTTATTTCAAATTTCAAATAAAAGAGAGTAATAAATTAATCTAGCGACTTTGAGCATTGTCGTGAGAAAGGGGGGAGGTTTGGTTGGGGCACTAGGTAATTGACCCTCCTCAGACTTTGTCGATGGGTTGGTCCTTGTCAGTGGAGCTGATCCCTATTTTGGTTGGCTTGGTAGGATGAGAGGGAGCAATTTAAATAGGGATAGTCCAGTGGCTACACAGCAGTTTATTATAACATTAACACAACTTACATAAGTTTTCCAGAGCGGCACCCACAAGCTCCTGCTCATACTGCGCTTCGCGCTGGAGACTAAGCACGGCACTCCATCCTGACGGAGTACCGATCCACAACCACGGATTCAGCGACAACAGACGGGCGCGTCGGCGTCCAGTGGAGAGTTAGTCGGACCGCCAGGCCGAACTAACCGGGGGTAGAGCTCAGGGAGAGACGCGAGGTCTTAGTTGGACGGAATGGGTTGTTCTTGGGACCGCGAGGTCTAAGCGAAGTACAAGGGTTGGATTTGCACTCAGGAACTTTAGGTCTAGCCAAGAACAAAGGATAGGAGTTGTACTCAGGACCTTCAGGTCTAAGCCAAGTACAAGTGTCTGGGTTCGTACTCAGGACCGCGAGGTCTAAGCCAAGTACGGAGGATTGGAAGAGCGGACGCACGCATTTGTTGCGCGAGTGGCAGCCGTTCCGCCTCGAACGCTACGAGCGGCGGCTTATATAACCATAGAACGCCGAGTCGTCAGTTTGAATGTGGCGCGTCACTGCTTGGCAAAGCGGGTGGTGCTACCCGCATCCACGCGACAGCATATATTGAGCACTGGAAGACGACCAGAATATAGAGGACAACGCCAGAAATGACCCTTTCACTATATAATTTTTTCTCACTCTATGCTGCAGACGGAGAAACGTATATGAGAAAGAATGTGCAAAGGTTTTGCACCACTAGTTCGAATATAATTTTCATATATTTTTCGTGATCAATCTTTTTAGATCATTCATTGAGAATGTTGTATCCACATAATTGATCAATTATCCGAATCGACTCAATGTAATGATAACATAAATTTTATTTTTTCAGAAAATTCAACATTGGTAATACTAGGTAATATCAGTGGCATTGAATATGTACATAGGTCTTTATCATAAAAAAAGATCATTCTGAAAGTCCCAGACAAGCAAAAATCTAAATTACGTAAGAGATCAGAATATACCTTCACGGGACTTTAAATTTCCCGAAAATAAAGACTATCGTAGTTGCCAACATGATTGGTTCGGGAAATTTCCATGGATACATTATATTACAGAAAAAGATCGTATTGCTTGTTTATGTCCTCACGCTTATAATCACGGAAAACGTTCTACATCAAAGGCAACGAAGATGCCTTCATTTATGTTGGTTTTTGTAATTGGGGAAAAAGGTATAGAAAAACTTAAAAAGCATAAAAATAGTCAGTTTCACACTCAAAGCGTAGAGAATGTTCGGGAATTGAGCATCGGTATATAATTCAATTGACTAACTTTTCGAAAGTAATTTGCGGAATGAACAAAAAGACGCCCGTACATCTTTACGTTCCATCGTTCTGATCAAGCATTAAGGGGACATGACAGAGAAGGAGGAAATCTCATAAATTTACTAGAAGAGAGATTGTTAGATTCTCCGGAACTAGAAATTCAATTGTAATGTTATTATGGCATTCTTCTGAGTGAGACAGTATAAATTTTATTTCTAAATAATGTGCCTGGTCGTTTTAGCAGTGTTTTCGAAAACAATAACTCATTACATTTTGTATGTAGATGCTTGAAATTAATAAATGTAGTCACAAATATAAGAGTGATCATTCGCTGAATAAGAATTATTTTTGTCACTTTTAGTTTATTTTATAAGAAGTAATGAAGTCGGCGTATCGGCGAAAACCGTAAAAATATCACGCTTTTTGAAACATTTTAGGTTTTAAAAACTTAATCTTCAAACGTGAAAACAAATTTTTCACTAGTATATATGCAAAACAAAATTACAAATCCAAAGGTGGTAACTGTGTTTTTCTGCGATTTTTGTTGTACTCTCCACAGCTATTAGAAGTCAGGGGTCTATAATAACAAATCCGATAGTAGAGCGGGTCCTGTTTAGATGAGGAAATTAGTACAAGATGTTAAAAAGAGTTCTTTTTTTTTGCTATAATGGCGGAAGGAACAACGGATAGAATTGGGAATGAGCAATTTTCTATATGCATTTTTTTTAATTAAAGAAATATTCTTGGTTCTCTCCCTGATTCTAAACCAGAAACCATTTATAATACTTTGTGTGATCTTTTCATTTGATTAAATATAAAGCGATTTACGAGATCATTGTTTTGATGGAGCAGCAACAATATGTGGCGTTCAAAAACGCATTTTTGAAGATCTAAGTCGCTATACGTACATTGCTCTAGTCATTCACTCGATTTGGATATACATATTGTAAGGAAGTGCGAACTAATAGCGGATACTCTTGTTTTGGTAAAAAAAATGCTTTATGTGCAATACTAGTTATCGAAGAGAAAAAATATATATTCTGGAATTGTTTTGCCTCCATTACTGGGTGAGAATTTTACTAAATAGCTACCTCTAAGTCCTACACGATGGTGTGTACGAGTGAAATCTATGAAATGATTCTCTCGTCGTCTTCTTTAGTACTATGCCCCTTTCAGTGTAGCCTTGGCTTCTCTTGCAATCGATGCCCATACTTCTCTATTTTCTCCTTACGCTCAACTGTCGTATATCTTTTTCCACATCATCCATCCATCTTAATTTTGGTCTACCTTTCTTTAATATGCCGGGTTGTTCGGTATTAAGTATTTTCTTGCATACTCTTTCCTCATCCATTCAAAGAACATGATCTAATCATTTTATTCTTTTTGCCTTAACTTAAGCAATAATATCTGGTTGCTTGTAGAGCTTTTCAAATTCAAAATTTCTCTTGATTCTTCAAAAGACCATTATGACATACTAGTATGAAAATATATTGCAGTATTTTTCTCTCCCAGGCCATCAGTATTCTTTCTCTTTGGGGTGTTAATGTCCAGCATTCTACTTCATAAATTACAATAGGTTTTGTAAAGGTGTTATATAATCTGACCTTTTGGATGTAGGGTAAACCGGGGTAAAGGTTTGCATTTATGACACTTGGATTTTTCACTGGCTTGGAGTACATTTAATCGTCCACAAAAATGGTTTTTGTTGTAACTCAATATCTCCTCTACCTAAGGTAAAAATGTGAATTTTTAAATACATTGATTTCAAATTTTTGATTTTTCAAGAAAATGTGTTCGCAAACCTTTGCCCCGTGGTTCGGGGCAAAGATTCGCACTGAGAACTCATCTCTCTTCCTTGCAAATATAAAATATGGAGGTACAAAGTTTCCAGTGGCACTCATAGCACAGACAACAGTAACAGTTTTCCATGTTCTGCGGAAACAGACTTGCCAGCCTCATTTTTTCCATTTGGAGCAATGATCTTGAGAATTTTATTGGGAACCGTTTGAACCCGTTTCGTCCATGTTAAATATTATATGTGGTGGAACCTGGTATTTAAGGAGTGTTTGTTCCAAATTGTCAAAGTATTGGTTGAGGTGGAATCTGTTATCCCATGAACCGAGCCACACTCGCTTTTCGTGGGGTACTTCAAGATAATCTGTTCCTTTTTTTAGGAAAGCTTTGGTAAAATCTTCCCTAGCCATCTCGGTAGACTCTGAGAATGGGCATTTAATATTGTTTTTTCTTAGCGTAAGAGTAATAATAAATTTATTGTCAAAAAACAGTACAGACTGCGTATGACCACGTGGGGGACAATAAACTAATTTACTCTCCGGAAGACCATCCCATCAATTCCGATCAAGGGCCCCAAGGCAGAGGCGGATTCAAAAATTTCAGCAAAAGTTCCTAGTAAAGTAGAAATCTCAAGGATATTAGGTTGAGCCTGAAAAATCTTTAGTCTAAATCAACACAATGTTGAACCAACTCATTTTCTTGATCCTCGTTGAAGACTGATAGAAGTCTTCCATGAATTACCGAATACTCAATATTTATTTATATCATATCAGTAATCCACTAATTTTACACAAAAGAGAAAAAGGAAAGAAGAAAAGTTTTGCTTTGAAACAGTGTCAGAGGACAAAGTTTGAAAGTATGGGGCAAAGGTTCGCGGATAGGCACCTGAGAACTTTTGCCCCTTTTCGTAGTTTTGTTTGGACGGAATTTATTCCTCATTGAACTGGGAAACTCGAAACCCGTAGGTGGCATTTCAAAGCTTATTATACATACTAAACAGAAAAAAAAATGGTTGAAACCTTTGATAATTATGTTGAGAACCTAATTTTACGTAAATGTTACGGTAAAATAACATCGAAAATGAGAAAAATGATTTCACCTCATTTTATTTAGTGTGCAGTACACGGAGTCGACGGGGTTCCACAACGGGGCGACTGACGGGAGGTAGACGAATGTGCTACGAACCGGATTTATGCGAAAAATCACCCACCTGTTCAAACTTCAATACAAACCTCTGCCCCGAGCAAACCTTTACCCTGGCTTACCCTATCTGTTAAGGTATTATGTGCGCGTTGACTGAAGTCAAGTTACCGACTATTCACGAACCTTGGAAATATTCACTAAAATAATTCTTAATTAATAATTCATTTTACTGATTTTCTCATACTGGATGAGAACAATTATTTTGTGATTTTAAAACTTGATAATTAATTCAGACTGTCGGTTGACTCTTTCTTTGTTGATAATAATAATAATAATAATATTTTATTGAACCACATAGATCATTACAATGATGTATGGCGAGTCATAGTACTAACAACAATAATAATAATTTTCATATAAGAATAACAACATTATAATAATTTTGATACATTTAACCATATTCATTTAACTTAGGCTAAGTAGAAGTTAACATAAAATACACTTATTTTCTACTATTACAGAATATTAATATTTATTTAGGCTAGGGTTATATATCTATGGTAGGAATTCTATTATTTTACTTTTATTTTATTAATTTATGTGGTCTATATTTATGCTAAAACAGTGTAATTTAATGTTGTTAGATCTTTTCCCGCATCATGGGTTCCCTTCTGCACCTTTGTTCTAATGATTACCTGCAACAGATTGTATGTCATACATTAGTTATTGCCATTGAGGAATTCTTGTACACTGTAGTAGAGTTTCTGTTGTAAGAATTGTTTGAGTTTTGTTTTGAATGGGTTCAGTGTATTGATGTTTTTTAGGTTTAGTGGTTACGCATTATATAGCTGTATACCTGCATTATAAGTGCTTTTTTGGCTAAGAGTGGATGTTATCTGTGGTAGATGGATATTTCTGGCCTGTCTAGTGTTGTGAACATAAACTGTGGAATTAAATCTATAGTGATCCTTTGTCTAGTAGATCCTCTTTTACAAAGTACAAAGTTTCAAAAATGTACATGCATGGCAGTGGAAGTATTTTCAACTTTTCAAACAATGATTTACATGTAGAAAGTTTATTAGTGTTGGTAATTGTTCGAATTATTCTCTTCTGTAAACAAAAAGTTTGTTTTGTTTCTGGTGCTTGTCCCCAAAATATTATACCATATTTTAAAATGGAATGGACATTTGCATAATATACTGTTCGAAGAGTATCTGTTGTGCAATTTGGTGTTAGAACTCTGATGGCATAGTTTATTGTGCTGAGTTTCATATTCAGTGTTTCTAGGTGACAGTTCCATTTCATGTTATCTTGTATTGTAAGTCCCAGAAATTGTGTTGTTTGTTTGAAGTTGAGGTGTTTACCATTAAATTCGATGTTAGGTGTGTGCTGTTTAGATGATGAGGATTATGGAAGGAAACTATTCAAGTTTTGTCAGTGTTTATTATGAGTTTATTTTGTTGGGACCATTGGATTAGGGTGGCGATAGTGGATTTGGTAGTGTTAAATAAATTTTCAGCAGTTTTGGCACGGAATAAGATATTTGTGTCATCAGCAAAAAGTACAATTTTGTGGTTTTTGATGATGGATGGGATGTCATTAATATATAGGAGAAATAGTATGGGTCCCAGGGTGGAACCCTGAGGAATTCCGTGAGTGACATGCAAGGGCTGAAACCTGTGATGTTTTATTTGATTTTCATGCTGGTAGGATACTTGTGCTATTTGCTGTCTTTCAGATAAATATGACTTTAGCCAGTTGTATCCTATTCCCCGAATTCCATAATTTTCTAGTTTACTGAGGAGAATTTCATGATTGATTATATCAAAAGCTTTTGTGAGATCTAAGAATAGTCCAACAGGGATTTCTTTCTGCTCAAGTGCAATTAAAATTTCATTGAGAAAAGCAAATAGAGCAGTTTCAGTAGATCTTTTTTCTCTAAATCCATGTTGGGAGTCCGTAATAATTTTGTTATATGTTAAGAAGCTTTTTAATCTGTTATTAAATAGTTTTTCTAGTATTTTAGAGAAACCTGTGAGAAGTGATATTGGTCTATAGTTTGTTACATTATGTTTGTCTCCTTTTTTGTGAAGAGGTTTTATGAAAGGAGTATTAAAAATTTGTGGGAAGATGCCTAGGGTTAAGGAGTTGTTATACAAGTGAGTGAGTGGTTTCATTACGTATATTGTAAGGTTTGTTGTTTTTGTTTGTAAGGTAAGTATTGTTTGATTATGTACATGCTATAAGGGTCGTATGGTCTTCACCACCATGAATCAATTTTATTCAGATTGACCCCAAAGAACCAAATAAATACTTGAAGGTAAAAATATTTATTATTTAAAATTTTATTTACTTATAAATATCAATATTAAATATACTACAAAGATGTACAAATTGAAATGTTACAACTGATGTAGTTATGTATATACAAAATTGATATAATTAATTCAATGAAAATTAATGGGTAAGAAATTTGATCAATAAACAACAAAAAATCATAAATCGGTATCATTGTATCCAACAACATCATCACGATCACCAACATCATCCTCACAATCATCATCATCATGATCACATCTTCACAATGATGACTATCACAATCACTGATATCCTAGTCATAGTGTTTTAAATCATTTTCTTGAATGATTTCTAATTAACTTTCCACCATTCTAACCTCCATATCACAGTCTCCAGTGAGATGATTAACATGACGAATGTAGCATGTCACCTGCAAAAGATAAATACTATCTCAGGATGTAAACCTCAAAAAAGAAAGTAGGACCTCAAAAATTATGATAAAAAAAGAGGAGTGTGCTCCACTCAACTTTTCAATTATATTCCTTAAAAGAACATAACAGTAAACAGTGTACACAGTAATATAAAAATAAGATGTCAGGAAATTATTTATAGACAAAAACAAAAAACATGAATGATTATCATACACAGTGACATTTGTCTAAAAATATTGATCCTCAACACCTTACAGAGTTGGCTCCTTAACTTCATATCCCCTCATTCAAGAATATATAGATCGCAAGAATTATTATCTTCCACCCAGAACTATTTGCAATTGCCTCAAAGGCTAATCCAGAAAAGGAGCTTCCAAAATCACTTCATTTTTTATCATCAATTTCAGCAGTGTACAGAAATGCTATTTAGCAATCAAAAATGACATTGGATAACAGCGAACATTTGAAATTAGAAAGATTGTAGAGATTCTGAAGAGATACCCAAAGCATTGTTTCAACCCATTATAATACTTCCCTTAAACATTTTGTATAAGTGGAAACTAAAAGAAAAGTTGTACCTAAAAATATACATAAAAAGGAGGAGAAGGAGAAGAAAAAAGATGGGGAGGAAAACGAAGAAGATATTTAAATGTATGGTATAAATAATCTACATATTAATGACAATATGAGCAGATTTTATTACACGAATTTTTTATAGGAAATAAAAATTAACATTTATAAGTTTCTCACAAATTTGAAGAGTTGTATCAAATTTCATCTTCATTGCTCTATCTTTTGAGCTGATAAAGACAAAACCCAAAATGTCTCTTCAAAGTCGAGTGAAACTTACATGAGTCAAGCAAGAATAGATCATCTATTTTTCAACCCAGTATAAAATTCTGAAGATATCTCCACTATCTCAGGAATTCTCTACTTTTTCCTCATATGTCATATTCTACTTCGAACACTTCTTGTACAAGTGTTCAGTCTCTTGAAAGCATTGCTTTCTAACACATTTGGCCAACAAACCTGGGAACTCAGCTTGGGCTGACAATTTACACAATATCTATTCACAAATTCAGCCTATGAAATACCCAACAATGTGATAAAAGGAAATGTAACATAAACTTAGCCTCAACTACAAATTACTTTTTTTCAATTTCAGATAATTGTTCTAAGAAATCAAAACAAGTGTCACAGAGATTCATCATCAAATAGAATGTCATTGTTACTTCTTCCACAGCAATGCAATAGAATACACATACCAACTGTCCCACTTTGTAACTTTCCTCCAAGGAACATTTAAAGCCATCTTGAACCTTGTTTCGAGGTACACCACATGCAAAGTTGTTAAAGAATTTCACTTTAAGAAAATCTGATGTTATTTCTTCAACAATACCATCATAGGGAATATTACACTCTCCTTGATCAGTATGGAATAAAATTCTTCTTTTAGACTTCAACAATGAAAGTCTTAATGACAATTCCAAAACTGGAATTAAAGACACGACCTGAAATGTAAAACACTTAAATAAATATACTACAAAGAAAAATTATAATAATATGAGGTACTGGCATATTTTTAAACTGGCATAATAAGAGATACATAGAACCTGTATCAGTCACGGGCGTCACCCAACAGGGAAATCCTTCTTTCTTTTCACATTTTATAAACAGGAAATCAAATTTTGATTATTTTAATGTAATATAAATGAGAGTTGTAGAATTGTTACACGATTTCTTAGCATATTTATGAAAGGAAAATGTAAGGTAACAATATCACATTTTTTGAATCCGCCTCTGCCTTAGGGCCCTTGATCGGAATTGATGGGATGGTCCCTTGCTTGCTTCCGGAGAGTAAATTAGTTTTTTTTCCCTCCACGTGGTCATACGCAGTTTGTACTGTTTTTTGACAATAAATTTATTTATTTATTAAGCAACAAATTATAAGCTATTACTATTCAGCTATCTAACTATCCTGAAATAAAACATTGTTGTCATGAATGTACACTTTGACTCTTTTTGGTTCTTTTGTTAGTTCATCCAGCTAAGTTTGCAATCGAATTAACAATACACAGTTGTATGCTTTCAGGTGCTGTCGTACTGTCGTATCTTGGTAACAATGTTTTTTTTAGTTTTTCTCAAAGATGAAACACACAGATGTACAATCCAGTAAATGAGGTCATGCTATGAGGTGTCCCTGACAAATCCACCTTATCATTGAATTGAAATTCAGATTCAATACTGCTTGAGCTTCACATGAGTAATGTAACAGACATCCAGCTTATAGAGTGCATCACCATTCTTTGCTGAAGTGGACCCTCTTCTGGTAAGTTTGTAAAACCATTACTCAATAATAGTATTTATCACATTGTCGTCAATGAAATGAGATTCAATTATGATGTAATGAGATTCCTCCCAAACTTCCACATCATACATGGTAAAATCTCATTTTTGTAATATTACAGTTTATTATAATACTAGCCAACCCTGCCCCCAGTTTTGCACAAAGTTTTCTTTATTGTGATGCGATTGAAACTTTATTACAATTAAGTGTCAATTTAAATTGCACATTTACTTTCAAAGAGTGTGGTGATATCTTAAGTAGTTCACAATATTTAGTAAGTATTAAAAAAACACATTTCCCTTTACTTCATCTTGTTTAAATCATAATGTCAAAACATGTTTTCTTATTGAGTTTTTACAATGCATTTGGTTTTCTTAACACAGGGATTATGTGATTAGTTCACAATTTTGCAATGATATTTTTTGGATGAAACACTTCAAAAACAGTGAACAGAGTTTCAGTAAATACTTGCACCAGAAAAGTGATGCACAGATTTAATTAGCAGAAATTAGTGTCCAAATAGCAGCCCGCAAAACTTTCTTGCAAGTTGGGTCATCAAATGTTCGGGTGCACAACTTTGTGTTACTATCCATGCTGTCAGAATTAATATTTGATGTGACATGTCCAGAGAGAGAGAAAATAGAAAATTGGGATTTACCTCATTCATACATTACAATATAAAAACATTTCATTATAATATTAAATATTAAAAATACTTTTAAAGAAATATACTATTTAATTTTTTCCAGCTTGAAATAATAAAAATTTATTTGTGAGAATCAAAATTTCACTACAAAAAAATAATTATGACCCATTAGTTTTATTCGTTGGGCAATATTTTGCCAAATACTATCCTGTTGGTCTGATCTATCAAAAGTATATAGAAAATGGCCCTCAGGCTACTAGAATTGGACAGCGCTGTACTAGAGGACTACTTTGTGTTGAATAGCTATAAAAGTGATCAGCATATACATGGTGGTGTTGCAGTTTTCGTAACACCAGTACAGGCGGTTGTGTTTTAGTGCAGGGTTGTGTTTTAGTGCAGGGGCGCACCTACCCGGTAGGGGTTGGGGGGAGCTTAGGGGGCTGGAGCTATTATCGCCTGAAATTTTTGATGAAACCAAGTACCAGCCACGAATTCTCCGTTCTACCAGGGTCTCTGTAATTCTCACAACGTAAAAAGAAATATGAGATTTCAATCATCAAGCCTTCTCGACCTTCCTCTCAGAGGTCAACACTTCCTTAATGCGGACATGTTTGCATAACTCATACACATTGAGGCGATATCAAGAATATTTCTCATTCATCCAAATACATTAAAACATTTTAGTACCTTCGGGTGGGGTATCTCTCAGGTAGGACTCATATTTAATTCATAGGGTCCATTTTCTATTAGAAGAGGTTTTTAATAATAAGTTTATGTTTCCATGCTGCTCTATTGCTAGACGTTTTATCATATAAGTTAAACATATGTACTTAATTCAATTATTAGTAGTTCTTGCAGCGTTAGCATGAACTCGCTCGAAAAATCCGATCAAAATTCATGATAAAAAGTATATGAAGATACGTAATTAAAGAGCATCTAATTTGCTCTCTTCCTGAATAATGTCTCTAAATGTATTTAAAACTATTTTAAAATA
This sequence comes from Laupala kohalensis, assembly GCA_002313205.1. Taxonomy (NCBI): domain Eukaryota; kingdom Metazoa; phylum Arthropoda; class Insecta; order Orthoptera; family Trigonidiidae; genus Laupala; species Laupala kohalensis. Next base: position 841,321 of record NNCF01127530.1, on the reverse strand, counting down.
ACACAATGTAACTGCTGCTTGGACAGAAACATTCAATGCAATCTGTGGGCCATTCCAAATTTCATGTTTCATCCAGAGACCGATATATCATCAAAATAAAATAAAAACAAATTGAAAATAAATTGAAGCTTGATTTAACATTATTTTAATTTAAGCCTCATACTATAATATTCGTAGACCATTTTTCAGGCACTTAAAAGTTAGTGCATTGGAATATTGATATCAAGAAATTGGATTTTTTTAGTCACATAACCTTTTCTAGGAAATTTAAGTAGCATGCTTCGATTTAAATTGCATAAAATGTAAATTTTTCCATTTTATTTTCATGTTGGGGCAATTATGAACATGTTTTGTTTCAATGAATTTTTGCCTACTCGGCCAAAGCCTATGTCTTAAGGAATTAACAATGCACTGAAATTTTGGGTTCAATAGAGAAGAACAGTCCCAGTTGTATACAACACTTAAACTTAATTTTTTCAAAAATCGCAGCTTCAGCACCATCTTTCACCAGTAATTTTGTTCTTGTCCTTGAAACATGAAATGTTTCTGTACCTTAAAAATGTGAATACAGTGTTTGCATCTTTAATCAGAAACTGTATTCACAGAATCAGAATGTTTTGCATCTATCACCTTCCCCTGTCGCACAAAAATTGAATAATCTTGAAAATAATCTTGAAAGTTGGGTGTTACTGTACCGAACCACATATTAATGAACACTTAAATGACCTAAACTTACAATTTGCTTTAGAATTTTAATTTTTTTTCTGAATTTGGGATGTTTTTTGGAACGTACTATACCCAAGACTATATTCTTTTGTTATGACCCCCCTAAAATATTAGTCTGTCTCCAGTATACTAAAAAAAATATTTGAAATTTGATAATGAGAATAAATTTTGAAGCAACTGGTATACTAAGCAGTGACCTAAATCTGATAATATCTATTTATAGATTACCTCTGGGCAATCCTATGATATGCTGAGAAATACTGAAAGACAACTTCAATTTCTTAAGTAAATCTAAATTGAAAAATAGTAATATTGTAACAAATAGTGGTATAAATTGCAACTTTGGTGTTGCAACTAGAAAACAGTGCAATTGATTTACTCAGACAACTCAATTGCTACCATGTCAATAACGAACTCTATAGGGTTTGACTTGTTTAAACAATATTGACACAATGGTGATAGAGTTATCTGAGATATTGCATACTTTTCATTTTCTGATCATGCTGTTGTTTGGCTGAAGGTAAATGTATGCAAATTGTACATTACATTCGTGAGCCTTAAGAATCTATAGTACTTATTACTAGGCCAATAACTGTTGAAAATCTACAGAATTTCAGAATTGCTTTTTGTAATAAGAAATGGGATTTATCGATAAATACAGAAACCCAGGCAATTAATATGACATTTAAGCAGTATCTCAATGTATTCACGCATTATTTTGACATACATATTCCTCAGTGGAATTGTAAAGTTGATTTGAAGACTTCTATAAAGAGTTGTAACAAATTTGTATACCCCACAACTTGCAGTCCTGAAGGATGAAGTATGTTACTTTATAACAATACAAAAAATTTTACTCAGAGAGAACTAAATTAATGTACCAGAGTGCAAGGAAGGAATCTATATTAACCATGAATGAAACTAACAAATTATAAAAACAAGAATATATTCATAAATCAACAACAAATGCAAGAAGACCACAAAAATAATAGTGGGAAATGCAATTTCAATATCTCTGACCAATTAATAATTATAGAAGAACTATGAAATAATATCAGAAAATCTCAGGAAAGTGCATAATTATAAATAGAATTGAGCAATGTAACGACAACTCGAAATTACTTTTCTTCCTCATATGAACTCTTGAAATTATTATAAATCCTGTGCACGTGTTTAAGTCTTCTGATAGATGTCATTAATCTATCAAACAATATCCTGAAGAAAATTATTGATTGCATTTGTGATCCTCCAACACTCTTAATAAACCTATGCCAAAACGAAGAAACTTTTTGAAATTCATTTAAATGGTCTATAGTACCAGTATATAAGAATGGGATAAAAACTGTCCTGCTAGCTACTAACCCTTCTCATTAATCACAGTGTTTCCTAAAATAGGAGAATCAATCATATACTCTCAACCGTGTTCTTACCTGACCAATTCAGCATTTGTAGCCATTCATAATTTGGGTTCAGAAAAAGTAGATCATCTATTATATTATCATTAACTCCTGTAATAGGTGTTAATTTTCATAATACATAAATCAACTTTCCTATAATATATATAGGAAATAATGTTGATAGCATATAACATACTAAAAAATCATAACAATACTCTTTAATACAAGGTTAAAATGTATACTCCATATTTTTATATAGTCACCATAGACCCACACAAAATATAGTCACCTTTTTGGGAGAAACAAGTGAGGGGAAGAAATCGTAAATTGAGTCTGATCTTTCATGAAAAGAAAATAAGTAAAATTAACTCTCTTAGAAATGACATGCTCATTCAAAACTCCATTTGAGGTAGTTGGTTCTGGTAAGTATAATAATGAGGATTTAAAAACGAAAAGCTAATTAGAGCAATTGAACTTCTCCACTTGACACCACTAGATCTTCACAGACTTCAGCTGCACTTCGAATTCTTGAGAGATTGCTCTATTTCAGGTATCAGAGCATAATTTAGAACTTGCAGTTAGTTAGCATTGAAGTATCTTCGATCACCCAACTTTTGTTGTGTTGAAGAAGATATCCGTATCTTGACAGAACCGAGTGTCACAGACAACACGGGAAGGTGACTGCAATCGCTCATTCCTAGACAATAAGGACCAGCGCTGTTTTCATTTTGACTGAGCATCAAATCCCAATATTATTGATTGTCATCAATGTTCTTTATGTTGCGTTAAGTATACAGCTTGTTTTACTCATTTACACCCACAAAACTTGGAGTGACAGTTTTCTCACTCCAAACTCCAAATTGGGGACTATATTCGGACAAATGTGGTACCGACTGTAGTATTAGAATAGATTCTATATTATGATCTTTTTTTGGTTCTAATTATACAATTGAATTAATTTCACATCGAACTGACTTAACAAAATAAAGAAATCAATAAATTCAATTCAATAATAGCACAGATGCAGTCTTAATAAGCTAGCTTGCCTAGAAACAGTTTAGTTGAATGACTATGGACACATTGTAATTAATTTTGTTTCAGCCTCAGTCTTGACATAATTTACTTAGAGACCTGTTGAATTGACCTGAAGAACTGGACTTGACTAGAACTAATCTGCAATGCATTGAAATGGAGAAGCAAAGTGAATGTTTCAAATATTTTGTATGTGATCATTTACGGAACCAGAATAGGGAATGCACTCTTATCACTTTTCACAGGTGCCTAGAACCAGTGGAGTCGAGAATAGTAAAAACACACAGCCAATTGCAGTGAGCCTCCTTTAACACAACGAAAAATAGATAGCCTGCAAGACTACCACTTATCAATAGAGGCCAGTATATGTTCATGTTCCTACCAACACAAGAACAGTGAAAGACTCCATTCCTCACAACTTTGAATGCTCCAAGATTCTCTCTCTCCAGAAGATATTCCTGAATCAAATACTGGAGTAGTCAAAGTCAAACTATCCCGGCCCTGAAGGTGCCCAAGGGGTTCACGGAGGGTAGAGCTCCGCAATTACTTGACCTCAGCACTAGGAGGAGATATGGTGAGTATCTTGCTCTGACTGGTTTGATCGCAGGATAGACCCTGGTACTCATTTTACAGCAATGGATCAGTGTATGTTGAGGTGTGTCAAAAAATCCCCACCTCCCCGGGGTTCGAATCCCGGCCATCCAGCCAGCAACTCAGTGCTCTACCCATTAAGCCATGCTGACTCCATACTGGAGTAGTATCAGACTTTATTCTCCTGTTTCAGAAACCGAGGATAAAGACAGATATCAACTCTTTAATTATCATATTTTCAAGTATTTAATTAATATATATCTCAATATGAAAATTCTGATGGAAGAAATTTGAGAATTCTCAGAAATATGTTCTCCCAATAACCTCATTAAATATGCAATATAGTTTCCCAAAGAGAAAATAAAGTACATTCAAAATACCTTGCATTCTTTCAGTGACCCTAAAGTTAAACGAGATTCTACAAGATGAATATTCTCTTTTGATACTTCATCATCATAATGGATCCAATTAACAATGCCTCTAACAATATAGAGTCCATTCTGTTCAACTCGGACAGTTATATATCCATCATTTCTAGATTCTATTATACAAAATTTCACATCTCCCAATGTTATTCCCTTCTTCCAAGGTAATTGCGGCTCCTTGTTTGTCTTACTGGAACAAAATAAGAAAATAACATTCATAGAGGCAAATAAATATTAATATAAAATCATATCTAAAACAATCATTCTACAATTGTATTTTATAGTTTCATGAGAATCTGACATTTCTTTTAATGTCATAAGTACAAGTTTTTTGCAACCATTTAAGTGAAGGTCACTCATGTTCATTCATATAAATATTTTTCACTCAATATATGTGTACCTTTTGAAAGGCACCTTCTAATATGAGTATTCAAAGATAGGCAAGCTAAATATTTCTGTTGTGTGCATAGTCTTTTAAATTCACAATTAATTCTTTCTAGTTCCACACTCCCGGAGAAAAAAACATAGGAAAAACTATTTTTGAAGATACCAGTAAAAACAGAACTTCATTTGATTAAGTCTGTACATTGAGAAAATATTTTGTAGATTCACTAATTATTCACAATACTAAACTTCCACTTTCCACTGTAATGTTAACTTGAAAATAGAAACCAGGTAAAAATTATAACAAGACAGAGACTTGCAATTATCCATTGCTGTATCCCCAGAATTCTCTACCCACAAAGTTACTGTATTTACCCTAATATGCCCCAGATCTTAGAGGGCATAACTTAGAAAAAAAACATGAAGTTGAGTAAAATCAAAGTCTTTCTGAAGGAAAGTACTTATTCAAAATTCCATGTGAAATAGTTGGCTCTGGTAAGTATAATCATTAAGAATTTTAAATGAAAAACTAACTGGTGCAGTTCAACTTGACATCATCAGACCCACAAGGAGTTTGAAGTTAGTGCCAAAGCATTTTCGATCTCCCAACTCTTGTAGTGTCGAAAAAAATCCATTTCTCGACAGAATTGTGTGTCACAGGCGACACGGGACTGTGACAGCAATTGCTCATTCCTAGATGACACAGACCACTTTTTACAAAAAGTAGATCATTCTTCTTTTAAAAAAAAAGATTTAGTAGCATTTAAGTCATTGTGAATAATTTCATCTTTTTTTGAGCTGCTTAGATTAGATGAAACATATTTATATAAGACATTACTAACAGCTTTCTTAAACTGTTTTCTTATGATTATCACAATTGCTAGTCCAATATTCAAGATCTATAATACTTGTATATCTGTACATGACTACCATTACTAAAACAATACTTCAAAAATTAGAAAGTATTCATTTAAATCATACTAAAGAGGTTTTCTTACAAGTCTTAAATTCAAAATGTACTTCAATAATTTTTTTTTTGTTTATCACACCTGTGAATACAAAAAATTGCATTTTAAAACAATAATATAAGAGAAATACCACTCCCAGACTGACTAATCATGAAATATCATTAACTACAAATCCTACGAACTTGAAATTTGGTAGATAGGTTCCTTTTAGGGTGTATACATCCGCTAAGCAAAAGTTGTATGAAAATCCACCCTTAACAGGGTTAAATGGGGTTGCAATGTTTCAAGAATGTACCAACACCGGTATTGTTGTTTTGTGTATTTATAGACCTCCTCAATCAGATCTTGACATATTTGTTTGGAACTTCAAAATTGTTTTAAAACATATCACACATAAATCTACTAAACCTATCGTTATATGTGGTGATTTCAACATCATTTCCTGAGTACATCCGACTCTGCACATTCACCAATTAATCGATTCCTTCAACCTTATTACTACGATAAACGACCCCACTCGCCTCTCCGGTTTATTACAAACATTGCTAGATCAAATTATTGTCAACAATGGAATCTCGTATCTCTCTGAAGTGTTTATTGCCGGATACAGTGATCACCATACTCAAGTATTGACTATTAATAATAAACTAAAACCACTTAAAATCCTTTACAAGTTTTCAAGAGAATTTAATGACACAAATCAATACATATTTATAAATTATTTGTGTGAAGAAACTTCGAAAGATGTTTACAATTGCCAAAACACCGACGACAAATTCAATGTATTTATCTCAATATTCCTAAAACATTACAACTCTAGCTTTCCCATAAAACGCAAGTTAATTAACACAAAGAAACACAATAGATGGATCACCCAAGGGATAAGAATTTCTTCAAAAAACAAACACTGTTTATATTATCTTTCAAAACTCTATAACCAACCACAGGAATTCCATGATTATTTTCGTAAATATAGACTATTCTTCGAAAAGTAGTCTATGCAGCTAAAGTTATGGAAAACGACAGGCAGGTACTAAAATCGAACAACCGGATGAAAGTCATGTGGAAATTTGTTAAAAATTACACGTCAACTTCTGAAAATCACAAAGAAAATATTTCTCTACTAAATGATGGCAAAATCATATCACATCCTCAGGACATTGCAAATTTGTTTAATTCTTACTTCTCACAAGTAGGTAAAATAACGAACTCAATATATCCAAATCAATGTCCCCCAATTATATCCACCTACGTACCCAATTCTATGTTCACTTCCGAAACTAACACCAGTGAAGTCATGAGACTCATCAGCTCATTAAAAAACAAATTTTCAACATGCATAGATGATATACACGAGTTTATTGTAAAATTTTCATCCCACGCTACATTAAATCCACTCATAAATATTTATAATAGTTCTTTATCAGAAGGGGTGTTTCCTAACATATTTAAGAGAGCTAAAGCGAAACCTTTACACAAGAAAGGAAACAAACTTAATGTCTCTACTACACACTTTCTCAAAAATCCTAGAAAAATTGTTCTATAAGTGTCTTCTAGATTTTTTATAAAAAAATAACATTCTCTCTGACAATCAACATGGTTTTAGGAAGTCCTTTTCCACTACAAGTGACATATTTTCTTTCTTAAACGATGATACCATATCTCTTGACCGTGAAGAAAATCCTCAGGGTGTTTTTCTTGAGTTATCCAAAGCATTCTATGTCATCAATCACGGAATTCTCCTTTTCAAATTGCATTCTTTAGGTATTCGTGAACTTTCAAGCCAATGGCTAACTTCTTATTTAAAAGATAGATATCAACAGGTAGAAATATCCTATACTAAAAATAAAATACTTGAGCGTTGTCTTTCAGAAACAAAGCCCCTTACTTGTGGAGTACCCCAAGGTTCAATTCTCGGCCCTATTCTCTTTTTATTGTATGTGAACGACATGTCATCATCCACATCAGATTGCAAAATGTTTCTTTTTGCTGATGACACTAACTTACTATGTAAACACGCCAACGCTTACGAATACAAAATTCTTAGGTCTCCATATCCAAGACAACCTCAAATGAAATTGGCATGTTGACAATCTTAATTCCCAATTAAGCAAATTGTTATGCATTTGGAATCTTAGTTAACGTAGTTAGTCCATGTATTTCCCGTTGCGAATATTTTGCAAATGTTTACTCCCATTTATGTTACAGCATTACCTTCAGGAGCAATTCCGGTCATAGCATTCAAACTTTCAGAATCCAGAAGAGGATAGTTCAGATAATTTGTAAATCTTACCCCCGAAACTCTTGTAAACCTTAAATTGAATCTCTTCAAATCTGCAGTTAAAAACTACCTCCTGCACCAGTGCTTCTACAATGTAAAAGAATTTATTGATTTTAATAAAAGTTAAATCTGTCTTGTACTTTATCATGCCATTGCTGTAGTACTTTTTAAATAACATAAAACAATTTCAAAAAAACTATTTTCTTGCATGATTGTGTTGTCTTATGATTCATATTAATTTAGTTTGATGTGTACATTAATTCTGTAGCCCCGGGTTTTGCTCTGGTTTTCCTTCGGGTAGAGGCGGATTTCTTATACAGGTTCTCTAGGCTTTGTCTAGGGGTATGTTTATTGTAACAATAAATCGTGAATTTAGTGTTATTTCAATTCTTATGATTTTTAAACACTATACTCAGAATAATCAATAGTTCGATAATAATTTGTACATGTAAATTAACTCACAGCCAACTTTTTATCTTATCTAGGTACTTTTGCTGAAATTCTGAATCCACCTCTGCCTTAGGGCCCTTGATCGAAATTGATGGGATGGTCCCTTGCCTGCTTCTGGAGCGTAAATTAGTTTATAGTCATCCATGTGGTCATAAGCAGTTTGTACTGTTTTTTGACAATAAAATTTATAAAAAAATTATAGATTAATCATATTTGCAATGACATTATGTTCCTACATAATGTATATTATGCACAACACCTCTAAAGGTGAGGGTTGGGAAGAGCATGACATGAGAAAGTATCAAAACCATCAGGTAAGAAAAGATTTTACGAATATTTGCTGGTAAGGGGATGAAATGGGAAGTGGGCGTTTTCTTATAACTTTTTCTCAACTATATAAGTGAAAATGAGGGATTGATACATCAATTCTATCAAACCTCCTCCATTAATGGATATCAATGTGAGAAAGAATAAAGTTACAGACATATTACACAATTCACACAAGCAAAGCCACGGGTACTCAGCTAGTTATATATAAAAAGTCATTTTCCTGATATAAATTAATACATTTCTCAAAATCAGAAGGACTGTTGACATGTTAAGTAAATAATTTCTTATAATTAAAGTCACATGAATATAATCATGATAATAACTCACCTAAGTTTTATTTGGCAAATAAACTTTTCTGACATGAAATCATAATATTGTGTTGTGTAATCAACTAGGTAGTTTGCATATTGTTTCCAAAAGTCGAAACACTCTTCCTGCAGTTTCTGAAAGTAAGCTTGTTCTCTCTCCTTTTTCTCCAAGTCTGTTAGTTTTTTCCTCGGTTTCAGAAAGTCAATCCGTTTAGTCTTCTGTTTATGGAGAGGACATTCTTCAATTCTAGCTAATCCATAGAAGCAGTTATTACCCAGTTTTAAAATAACTATTTGTTTATGGACATTGACAATCTGTACAACAAAAAATACAATTAACATTCTTTTATGTCACTGTCATAAAATATTTATTACATTTGTTTCCAGTGTTATATAGCAATTTTTGCACCAACTATGATTTTATATTTGAATACTTCAAAGTGTTGCAAGAAAAAATTCCTTTGAGAAATATTTTGATACATCTATTTTGTAAATAAATAAATCAATATTAGTAGGTAATAACATACATAGAACGATATAATTATTATGTCTGTAAAAAAGAACAGTAACTCTGAGTGATGTCTTCCTGAAATTTGTAACAAAATTTTCTAATGAGCAAATAAAAGATTAGATAAAGAATTGTAATAACAAACAGACAAACGAGTTGAGAAAGCACAAATATCCTTCTCCAAACAACAGTTCAAGCAGAGATTTTCTACTGCAAGTGTGCAAAAAGCTATAATGACTCAAAATTGAAACTTTTTTTCCGCCAATTTTTGTGAAAGTTTAAAGGAATTTAACAACAGTAACTTATCAAATGATGCAGAACACTTACAATAATGATACTTTGTCTTGACTGAAGGTGTTTATGATTATGGGGAAATTTTGAGAAGGTAAGGAAGAGTTTAAACATACATTAGTGACTAGAAAATCCAAGCTGTATTGAGAAACTAAGTTGATTAATGATAGTTGTGTTCTAATTCATTCATCAGCAACAGAACAGAAAGCGGAGCATATGGCTCCTTGAGTTCTGTAGCTTGAAAACAATTGAAAAATTGGTTTGCTATAAGAAATTTAAAAGTTTTTGTTCAACAATATATTTTGTGACAGTAAGAGCAAAGTGTTGCACAGAAAAGGAACAGGCCACACTTACTGGCATTCCTTTTTGGCAGTATATAATGGTGTCAGTAAACTGATTCACTAAAGGTCTAAGCAAATGGTATGTACAATAATGGAAGTTTTGCCAAGAAACTTTATTCAATGCCATCTCTTCAAAAATTGAAATGACAAAATTTGAGACCAATGAATTTTAGCTTAATTAGTCCTACTTGATTTTTGCTCACAAGCTTGCACGATTTCATGTGACAGAAGTGAGCTAATTAGACAATTATAAATAATAAAAAGTATCAATAAACAGTGAAACTTCTCTTAATGGTCACTTCTCAATAGCAGACATACTTTCCTTCCCTGTCACACTCCTATTGAATTTATGTTTCTAGAAGCTTCTCAAAAGTAAACTCTCACTGGCAAGTCCAAGCGATCGATTTTTATTAGAGAAGACACTCTGTAAAGAACAGAAAGAAAATACAGCTCTACATTCCCCCCACAATTTCTTGCCGCATATATTATCCAGGTATGTATTTCTCCTACAGTACAGACAACATTTTCTTCACTCTCTCAGTACTACTTGTACTGTTCCTCCACTCACAATGACTCATAAGTGAAGATATTGATGCCAAGGTAACATAAAACCAGTCCTTCAATTTACACATCACACTAGAAAGAAGTGAAGTCAACAAAAATAGATATTAAAATTGGAAACAGACCACAAATTAAAATATGAACAACAAACACAGGAAACTGATATTTTTACAATTGAAGACACTTGTATACTGATATTGTTACAATTGAAGTCATGAAACTTGTCGATTATATGGTTGAATGTTTTGTGTCCTCAATACATGAAAATACCTCAATATTCCGTAGTTCAATGCGGAATATCCTGCAAGTGTTTGTTATATAGAAATGTCTCTGTATAAGATATAACATTTAATAATTATTATTCAATACCAACAGAGAAACTCAATGATTATTATGAATGAATATTAGAAAAATATAGTACCTTGGCTTTTCCAGAGAATCCAGGAATAATGAAGTTTAATTTAGGTTCTGGGTAACAGATGTTCTGTAACATTGTCATATACACATTCTGTTTTGAGCGTTCAACGTAAAGTATTTTCGCAAGAAATTGTTCACCAATTTGTATTTCTTTCAAAGTATCAATGTACTCATGAAAAACAAACGCATTCTCTCCAGAGGAAAATTGTACAATAACACCCTCCTCAGTTATCTATAAAATAAACAAAGTTATTTTTCAAAACATTATAGAATAAACAAATTATTACATTCAATTATAATTATCATGTACAAAGTGTTATCAGTACCTTCTGAGACATGTTTACCTCATTAGTAATAAACAACTTTTCAATACAAACCGTATTATAACTATTTACATAATCACCTCTGTCCAATACAACATTGAAGTTCATAAGAAAGACACAAAATATTTGAAAGTACTATTTTTCCCAAACTGAATTTTCTGATAATTTTAAACAGATGTTTACAAAAACCTATTTTGTCAGTCTGAAAGTTACGACAGTTGATCAGACTTCTTTTTTTCTGGATATTTTAACAAATGATGTCCATTCACTCTCAACCTATACTACACGTCCATCCAGAGATTTTCCAAATACTTGATTGTTTGCACTGAGGTTATCTTTTATAGTTAGCCTTTCTTGATGATCCAATGTTTAATTTTTTTTGTTGTAGTATCTGTACATAAAATAAATACATTGGACAAAAATTTGGTCATTCACAAAAATAAAAAAACTTGATCCACCAATGCAGCTAAATGCCAGAGTTCATCAATCTGGTGGCTTGCTACTGTCTTGAAATTCATAACATATTCTCAGTGAATCTGAACAATGAACTGACTAGGGCAAAAGTCCAAATTCCTCTGGAACAATAGTCAGATCAGCATGGACAAAACCTGATCTTGCATTATCCTATAGAAGACTAGTGTCACAGAAGTCTCAATGATGGGACACTCTTACAGGCCTTATCGCATCAGAAATGCTTTTCCATTTAAATGCTGTGCTAATAAGAGTAGTCCAGGAACATGTGTAACCATTGACACCACATTACCATCACACATGCTGGGCCAAAGGAATGTAATCATTCTACTTCATTAATTGCTAACTTCCACACATTGCTAAATGCAGATTGGGATTCTTTTATGAGACACCTTTCATTTGTATACCCCTCTGAGATGCGCCTGCCTCAGATGCAATATCTAGGGAAGCAATATCCATTTTATCCATTTTCCATACAGATGACACTCGGTGGTGCTCAACGTGACATGCTAACACATATCCTGACAACTAACAAGTTCCTTAATCAAGGGACATGGCAGTATGAACAATCTTGCCGAAGCAGGTCTATTCTATTCTATTATATTCTAACTTTCATGAAAATATAATGTTTGTAGCACGCAACACTCATGGTTAGTAATTTTGGTAGCCAGAAATGTTTTGTTTTGTCAAGAGGGAAAATCCCATATATTGAATACTGATATAAATATTATGTGATAGATGAATATATCTTGTTTACTTGTTTGAAAANAAAAAAAAAAAAAAAAAAAAAAGAGAGAGAGAGAGAGAAAATTGAAGGAAAAAGTTTACTAACAATCAGATATTAAAAATTCCAAGAACCGAAATTAGAAAATGCAGGAATTCATCTGAATGTATGTATAGAGCAAAGCAAATACTTCAGGTTTATGAACTTGACATTCCTTAAAAGCAAACATTAATTAAATTTGCAAGGACATTATTGTATGATTACAATTAAAAGCAGTACAACCATTTTTGAATAGCTAAAGGACTATTATCTCAATCATGACTATTATTCAACATATTTTATCAATATTTTCCCACAAAATCCTCTTTATTTCCTTCCTTCAAACAGATGGCCAGAATTTTCATAAACTTATAGCTTTCATAGACACATTTTGTAAATTTGGTACTTAATTATTAAAAGTCATAGTAGTTTAGCTGATTACTTGTAATCGATAAAAAATGGTTACATCATATGTAAGAAACCTACCTCTGAAACAGTTACATTATAAATCATTCCAGGTACACGTATTATCTTGACATCTGCAGGATACGCTTTTGTCATAAGTTCAGGATCCAGTGACAAACTCACAATGGTTGAATCAGTTGAAGTTGAACCTACAGAACTCGATGTTACCACACAGAGGATAACTTGCCCAATAGCTGTTTAGGACAAACAAAAATGTATTACTTACATAATGTGCTTCAATTTTATAATTTTCTTTATGACTCTCACACATCATATGTTTATATAATTCATTTAATTAATTTATATAGTTTCACTCACAGAGAATACAAAGAATAATTGCAATACTCAAAACCTGGTGAACATACACAGACTTTTTGCACAGACATACAACGTAAATTCCAGGATACAAAAAACACACATATACCAAGTTTGAATATTATACACAAACATTTTATCATTTTTACCCTAGTACACAAAAACCAGAACGAAAGCTTATCTCTGTAAAGCAATCAAGAGAGCATTATCATAGGGCTGGAGATAACCTTCAAAGCAAATAATTGTAATAATAACAAAAAACAAATTGTATTTACCAAGTTGCCTCCCATTGTTATATAATGTTTCGTATTTAAAACTTTGGTCTTTGCTTAAGTATGCCCGAACGTAAGTAACACCACAATTCATAACATACACGTTTTCTTCAATACTGTGGACCGCAGCAGATACAATTAATCCAACTTTGAAGTCTTCTGATAATAGTTCAAAATTGACATCTTCAGGCCTCATAGATAGTTTTACTTCCTTTTTACCTGTACTCGGCTTTACAGACAAATCTATTAAAGGAATAAGAGTAAGGTCTAATTTTTCAAGAGGCAGGTTTGATTTTAATATGCTTTCATCAGTCTTTTGTTCTGATTCTTTCTGTAGAATTTTGTCTTGTAAACAAAACCTAAGCTTCGCCTTTTCATATTGTGTAAGTTCCTTCAATTTAGCACATTGTCTTCTCTCCTTTTTTTTCAATTTTTTTGTAGGATTCTTCATCAGACTTGGATCAAATTTCTCACCATTCTTCATCTGTCCAGGATCAAGTTTTTCATCACTCTTCACACTTTCAATTCGGGTTAGTACTAACTGACCAATTTTGTAGTTCTCACTCGAATACTCCTGGCCAAAAAAAAATTACAAAAAATTAAGACACTATACAATACAACTCTTTACAACACTAAACAAAACTTTACATTAAGTAAAGAATGTTTTTAAATAATTCATTAAACATTCATTTGAAAAGCTTAAGCACGAAAACATTCATAATATAGTCTGAGGGAAAATGGAATATCTCACTTCCTCACAAAATTCAAGCAAATTACCTCATTTTCACCAACAATAAAACTTCTTAAATTTGAAACATACTCCATACAAATATTAGTGGCTGGAACAATTCCACTAATTCTCCCTGGTAGATCTACCGCCAAGTACAATTCCCGTACTTCTCTAATGCGGCCCAGGACAAGCAATCCCTCAAGATCATCCTGTAAAAATTATAGTATTAGTCTAATGCACAAAATTTATAGACTTAGATATATTTTAAAGTTAAAGGCCTAAGATATTCAAAATAAGATACTTCTTTAAAAATTATGTACTGACCAGAACATTAGGGTGACAGTTATCTACCTTTGAGACCTCATTAAATTCATAACTTAAAATCCCATGGACCATTAAATGATTTTTAAAAAGATAAGTTATTTTCTTCAAAGATGGCTGGAGAATTTCCATTTAATTACACTCGAGGAGTCCAACACTTGAGTCTTCAGTACCACTTATTTACAATTTGATAGTTATGTTTTAAACTTTTTATTATTTTATAAATTATTATAATATATTTTTATTTTTAATCTAANACTATTGCCAATGATAGTTGTCACCTATCTCTGGCTGTGTAGGCAGCGTAGGCACACGTAACTCTCTTTTTCCCGATTTCATCGACATTTATTGTCAAAAACCATTTCTAACTTTCGTATCACACATTTAAAAAAAGTTAGTCTATGTTCATCCTGAACATCTGAACTATCTCCTTGCCATATTTAATCACTATAGGTTCTGTGGTTTGGTCGTGATTAATTTGCAAACAGACAGACACGTTTTCGCGTTACGCATTTATATAAGTATGGATATAAATGTAAGCGAAGTACCACTGACTGACTGACTGACTAAACACAAAATCTCAGAAACTACAAAGCCTAAACAAACTTGAAATTTGGCAGGTAGGTTCCTTTTAGGAAGTAGACACCCCTAAGAAATGATTTTACTAAAATCCATCTAAGCGGGTGAAATGGGGATTGAAATATTTTATGTATGTGTCCCACCATAACTCTAACACTATGGAGGGTAAGACATGACATAACAAGCACTATGAGGGGAAAAACATTGCTTGCACCCCTAGAGAGGGGGATGACATAAAAATAATGGAAAAATCCAATATTAGATGCGAAGCCATACTTTTCTGTGGTGTTGGGATGGATAAGGATGTTCCAGATGCTTTCTAAGTTAACAATCAGTCCACATTGCTAATTATATACCCCTAGCATCCGTAGGGTAGTGGTAGTCTCAATTTTGCAGCATCGAGACAAGGGCGCGAGTCGAAAGCGGAAATATACATAGGGCGCGGTTTCTTAAGCGTTTAGGGACAAAGGACGGCGAATATCAAAGCAAGGTAGTCATTAGGACTTCCGCGGCGAGCACGAACTCGCAGAATTCCAAATTTTGGGTGGTCGGCAAAAATGTGGTAAACAAACAAACGTCACGACAGCTTTAGCCAATCCTGGGAAGCTTGCTGGAAATAAGACGAGGGCAAGGATTGGTTAATAAGCCACGACGGGGGGCGTGTACTTATTTCGAAATTTTACATCAAAGAGGGGATTAAAATTATAAAAAGAGATTTTAGGTTTTTGACACAAGAGAGTGAGAGTCGGATTTCAGAGGACTGACAGACACTTCAAGTTTTCTGTTTGCAGTGCTCGGACACTTCAAGTATTTTCGAGCATTGTCCTACTTCAAGATATAGCATTTTCGTGGTGGATCAGGTTTTCCGTGATCACTACAACGGAATCGATAGTCTTAATAAAGGAGTTTAAGCGCGACAACTTGGATTCTGTGTAATGAATCTAAATTACTTGGTTACCGAAGAGCTTCGACATTAGAAATCCTCTCATAATGTGTTCGACTCGGATTTTTGCTACGATGTCTAAGTACCGTTTTTGCTAATGGGCTAAGTATCGTAGTTGGGCCGTGAAAAGATTTCGTGCTGACTAGAGGCGAGCGAGACGGGACCTCAAGCGGCAACGCGCAGACCGGTGGCTCCATGGCACAAGTCAACAGCTGTCGGGTGGCGGCGCTGAGGCTACGAGGCGGCGGTCGGGTCATTGATCCCCGAAGGGCTATGAACAACCAACCCGTTTTGAGACGGACAGGTCATCCACACTACCCCCAGTAAGGTAAAAACATTCTGATAGCAAATCAGAATAGCAACAAAGTGGCGAGCTACTGTGAATAAAAAGGTGTGTGTGCTCCGTGGTGAAGAACCAAATATGAATATGAATTTAGTAACAGTTTTCGAAAACAATTTAAATTGTAATCACAATTAGTTAATCTTTGTCTTTAGTAGGAAATCAATGTGGTTGGGACTAATAGTGTACCAACACTTATGTCAATCAAGAAACGAATGTGATAACGTGTGATTTTGGGGGGAATTGTATTAGGAGAAAAATGAGTAGTTAATATATATAACTTCGTAGTTAGTACATAAAACTTCATTTATCGATGCGGTGTGAATCTATTCTAATTGTGCATTTTATTGAATAAATGGGCTGAACCCGCCCTCATCCGAACTTCCTTGGCACCAGCTAGCCGGTGCAGACGCTGATAGTAGAGTGGGCTAGGTAGGTGGTCTACCGATCAGCTAATAAGCAATTATTTATTATGTTTCAATTTGACGCTCCAACGTGAGACCTCATCCAATTAAATGTTACAATTTGACGCTCCAATGTATGGCTCGAGTTATTTTAACGCATGCTCAATTTAACTTCATTCATTTCTATGTTAATTATTTATGTTCCAATTCGGCGCCCAGAACGTGTGGCTCACTCAATCAGCACCCTCACAATTTAATTATGTTACAGCGTGGAACATACATTAATCCTTCTCAAAGGAAACACAGCATTAATAAAATATTGGTTTAATTACTATTACATAGTACATGGATATAATGTTCTTCTTACTATCTTCCTTAAACTCTCCCCCAAAAGGCATGCGATAAAAACTACCCGGTTACACATTTCGAATTAACACTGACTACCATTTTCTCTACAAAATTATTGAAAATGTTTTGGAGCTTAGGGTTCATTTGAAGTCATAAAAGTTCTTTATCAAGGTCCATCTTTAAATAGTGTCTCATAATAGTCCATGACACATCTATACGTAGAATCGTGGTCACGCTTTGAACACTGCAATGATGTGGCTCCTTCCTGCTCAAGGGTCGCCACACAATAAGTCTTTCTTCTCGTATCCCTCTTGAACTCACGAACCTCTTGAACACACATTATTGGCATGAGGGGTTATTTCGTTAGGGGCCCTCGAAAGCAGTTACCTTACCGAATAGGAGTAAACAGCACCAACCGCCGTGGGACGCCGTTGCCTTACGGAAGGCCTGGGCACCCCGACTCCTCGTCTCGCCGTTGCGGTTCCGCCCGTCCCAGAGGCGCCCTCGCGGTCGTCCTTGGCTAGTCGCGGCGGTCCTGCCGGTTCGAGACCTCCATCGAACGTCGGATGTTGATTGAAGTCATCTTTACGAAACTGGATGAAGAATTGATCGTTCCTTTTGTTCATGTGATGATGATCTCGAAACACTTAGCCAGGTCAGAATATTCAGGCGCCTTCAAATTAACGATGTTGAAAAGTCTTTTAACTAAAGTGAGTTAAAATCTCACGAACTCTCTACAAGGAAAGAGATCGATGCCTGTTTGACAATGCATTTAAGTCTCAGAGCACCTCCCATTGTCTCTCGAATAATATCTTATGAACAGTATCTCGATCAAAATATCAATCACTGCCTATCGTAAAGCACAAGAGTCACTCACAAACATCTGAAGCTGAATAACCGAATAGCAATCATCCCCAAGTCCTGATCCAAATCATGATCATACTTCTAAAACAACATTACCAGAATCATAATCAGAAATCATCCCGAAGAGTCTCCGTTCCAATCTGAAATAGCAAACTCCCCTCCTTTCTTACTGAACTGGGTTAGTTTAGCGCCACCCAACGCTGACGTCATTCCTCCTTTTCAACCAATCCTCAATAACTATTCTTTACTCACACGACTTCCCCCTACTGGTTTAACTTTCTGTGACGTAGTTATTTTTACCAACCAATCACTGATCGTGTTATAACTAAAAAAACGCCTTGTATCGTAGCCTAGTATTTTCCAAAGTTGACTTTTAATTTCATATCAACACACTCGTGTTGTCAGTTCCTCACTAAGGCCACCTTCACTACGTCAGACGGTGCCCCATTTCTCCGCTTCTCGCTGCTAGTCCTTTTAAATTCCCACGTTTGCTAACTGTATTAGCATTCCTTCGTCGACTTAAGGATGCTCGCACGCATGTGTGGTCATAACCCCTTCCCCTTCTCGGTTTATGTTTAAAAGTTAGACCTTCATCCCCAAAACAGCATTGATGTGGCTTCTTCCTGCTCAAGGATTGCCTCACAAGAAGTCTTTCTTCTTGTATCCCCCTTGAACTCACGAAACCAAGCTTCTTATATTTTCCATAGAGATTTTCAAAATACCAAATCCGATTGTTTATTCCGAGGACAGTTATATTGGCGTCTCTTCAGACATGAGATTAAGATTTCGTATATCCCTCACGAGGGGTTACGAAACATCATCACTAAATGTTTATTATAAACTTCAGCAGCGCCTGAATGCATGCTTCGCACAAAGATTGCTTATTTTGTATCTCCTCTTTTTGTCGTTATTTTAAAACACACCGAACCCTTCTTTCTAAATTGTTGAAACAGGATTTCGAAGCTCCGCGCGTCACATTATGCTTTCTTTCGCATATTTTAGGACTCCCTAAATATATGAATCCTTGTGTATCTTTCAAAGGTTCAAAAATACTGAAACTAATTACTATATATAGTAAGAAATAATTAGTTTTAGTATTTCTGAATATTTGACAGAAATATAAGGAGTCGTATATTTTCGGAGTCTTAGATTATTCGAAAATGGAGGTTGTTTTGCAACACGACGCGCGCAATCTGGCAAGCTGGTTTCAGACCACGATGCAAGGCATCTTGTAATTATAAGATGAGCAGTGATTGGATAGTAAAGATGACTACGGCACAGAAATTGTAACCATTCGGAGGAAATCATGTGAGCGACTATTTGTAGAAGATTGGTTGAGGAGGGATGACGTAAGTGATGGGTGGAGGTAAGCTAGCCGAGTTCGGTAGGATAGATGGGGAGTTTTGATATTTAATACTAGAACTTAGACGCTTCGAGAGGCACTGATATATAGAGTTGAGCAGATGGACAGAGGGAGATTTCTGAGAGATTGTTAGAGACTTCTTAGAGGCATCGACTTCTATCATTCAAAAGAGTTTTTGAGATTTTAACTTCTATTAATCAAGAGATTTTTCAACATTGCTATTTACAGGATTCTGACCATTCTGATCCTACTGAGATTTTCGAGATCCCGAGGGCAGAAAGTGCACTCAATTTTCGTCAGGTAAAGTGAGATGGCTTAAGTGGATATCCGACTTCCGAAGAAGTTTACGAGCTGACTGGGCCATTACCATCCAAGGACCGCGAGGGGGAGCTTCCGGTGCGTAAGAAGCCACAACTGCAGAGAGGTATCCGGGGGGACGCCGGATTCTGCAAATGGTCCAGGTGAGACGTAAATGGGATGACGAGGTGGAGTCTGCGCTACCTCATACTACTGCTTCCGGTGACGGCTGGTGCTGAATCACACGCCTTGTAAGGTAATTACTTTGAAGGGCTCATAACGGCACTTTATTCTACTAATCATGTATGATCAGTTCATTCAGCGTTAAAAGCGTGGCAAAGACTTCAGATGCTTCATTTAATGATGGACTTCTATGATTAACTACGATAACATCAAATGAACCGTAAGCTCAAAGAAATTCTCAAACGGACCAATTCCGTTAAGATTGTAAAGACAGTGACAGTTTAACATGTGTAAATTGGTAGTATTAGTTGCATGCCTTTTGGGGGAGTGTTCTAATGAGATTTAGTAATAAGAATATTCATATATTTTTCAATTATAATTATACCAATGTATTATGAAAGATGTTTCCTATGAGAAGAATTAATGTGTACTTTACGCAAAATATCGGCCGAACCCAATCCCTTCTTTGCAATTTGTAGATAGAGGACGCCTCGTCGCTGAGACCAACCCTGCCGAATGTAAGTGGGTCGTAAAATATGTTATAATTGACGTCGCAACGTATAGCATCGTACTTTTTCTGATTTTACCCCCTCCCTCAATAAATGTATTGGCGTCCCAACGTGGGCCCCTCTGGTTATTTCAAATTTAAGTATGTTATAATATACACAGAACAAAAAGTATTTACACAAATTACTGAGTATAAATTCTGTTTAAGTGAATAACGAAATGTGCAAAGTGGACATTTTAAATGACAATGCATAGTTTAAATTTACGTAAAAATCATTGATAATATATTTTGATCACTGCTGCTATAAAAAACTATTATTTAAATATATTCCAAATGCACTCATTACATTTGAAATAATTTTTTTGAAGTATAGTAATTCTTTTTCCTATGGTCATGTTATAAAATATTTCCTATATAAATAAATAGTATTGTCAAAAAGCAAATAACTGTGTATGACCACGTGGGGGATAAACTAAGTTACCCTCCAGAAGCAAGCAAGGTATCATCCCATCAATTCCGATCAATCACCCAAGCGCGGATGGAATATTTATAAAAAACATTTAATAAATACATCCATTTAGTATTTATTTCATACATTAATTATTCCAAAATAAATCGTTAGATACTGCAGTAACAAAGATATTATATGAACCTTAACCTATTTTGTCTTGTCTGTAGGGGTCAGATATGAGGGTGATGGGCGACTCTTTTTGATATGGCGGGGGAATTACAAGGGTGCCGGTGCCAATAAGAGCATCCCAGGTGCTTTTTAAGTTCACAAGCAGTCCACATTGCAGATAATATACCTCTAGCATCCCTGGGTTAGGAATGGAGGACAAGTAAACATAATTTAAAAAAGATCGACATAGGTGCTGAATAAATCACTTTTGGAACCACTGAAGTGAAGTGACACCCTTATTGCCAGATAAGTACACGATCATTCCCTATAAGGAATAAACACTATGTTGGGGATGAGAAGGAGTGAAATGTAAAAATTATCGAATATGACCGATCTTAGTGTTGAGATCGTAGTTTTTAGGGTCACTGAAATTAGTAGTGACATTCTCTATCAGCCCGTATAAACTCCAGCACCCCTAGGGAAGGGGATGCCGTGTATTGAACATGACATACCAGTGACAGTGTAATTTTGGCTTCGCTGAGGTGATAGTGAAATCCCGATATCGTGTAAGTCTGCAATAAACCCTCATGAAATAAACCTGGCACCTCTTGGGTGGATGGAGGGTGGGGAGTTGGAAGTGGGTTTATGGATAAAAACAACTGAAAAGCAACAAAAATGAAAAGTGCATCGGATACATAGTTTTGGGTTGATGAGATGATTCAACTAACAATGCCGTTATCTTCAAGATGAGATCACATAGGAGCTCACATGAGATCACTGTATTCTTAAAGCTGGGAGCGGAAGGGCTAGACGTAAAAGTAACATAAAAAGAGCGATATTAGTGTCGAACCTATGGTTATTGTGTATTCTCCGATGAATAATCGTATTTGCAGTGACATTATATACCCTTCAGACCACATGAAGTGCCACTAGAGGTGGGGGTTGGGAAGAGCGTGGCACAAAAAATTATCAAAAATGTCAGCTATAAAAGGATTTTACAAAAATTCATCCCTAAGGGAGAAATAAGTGTTTTATAAAAACTTGCTTTTGAATTATATCAGTGAAAAAAGGAATACTATCAAACATCCAGCATTAATGGATAACATTCTCAGTGGATACCAATAAGGATATAAGAAAAAATAAAATTGGAGACGTTATTATAGAATTCACACAAGCAAAGCTGTGGATACTAAGGTAGTTTATTTATATCATTTATATTTTTGGGAAGAGAGTTAAATTATTCCTTTATGATATTGGCCTTTTTGGCAAAGAGTGGATGACACGCAAGGATGATGAATTTTAGCCTTTTAACATTTTTGTGTTCGTGAACTAAACTGTTTCTTCTAAAACAGAGGTGGGATTTCAATAATGATGTCTTAACAAACATGACTACTTCATAAATGTATATGCAAGGGAGAGGGAAAAATATTTAATTCTCTACATAAGGTATTTTGAGAGGGTAAGATTTACATATAATCAGAACTACTTTCATTTGAAATCCAAAAGTTTGAATGCTCTGAGCATTCACATTTGCAGCAAGAAATGTGTTGACTTACAGTGCTGATTAGAATTGAAAATGGATAGTAATATTTGCTTGTTTTGGAATTTAGATTATGAAACACTTAATTGATTCACTCACTAGTCATCAATACTCAACATCCCTAATAGACCATGCAAATGGGAATCTTCCTAATGACAAAGCCCAACAAATTTTAAGAAGGTAGGGAGTTGTTGTATAGTGTAAAATACTAAAATCTAAGATTCCCAACATTTTTTGAAGGATAATACAGGTGGACAGATTTTGGCAATATGCCCTCAAAGAGTGAATCTTGTTATTCTTCATGTCTTTTTTTATCATTAAATTCAGATATTGATCTCAGGAAAAAAAAGAAGCCAAATAAGTTTTAAAAGCAAATAAAAAAAACTAATGACATGTTTACACACCCATGAATGCTTTGTAAATATTACTACAAAAATTCATTTTATTTGTACCATTGGTATTAAAATAATAAAAATATTTTTAAAATTTTAATTTCACCTTTCCATAAAATTTCAAACCAGTTTTAAGTAACATTATGTGATACTAATATACTAACCTCAATTATTGGTATCAAGCGCTAAAAATTGATAAAAATTCAGTTGTTAAAAATAAAACAATTTTCAAAAATTGTTTTCGTCACAGGCCTGTATAATAGACTTACCACAAATGACTTATAGATAAATATAATTAAAAATAACATTTAACTTCAAGAAAATTACCATATGTGAAAGATCTCTGAACACAGGTTCTTCTATTTTCTTGCTTGTACCCTGGACTGGCTTTGTTCCACAGATTGCATTGTTTTTGCCATATTTTGAAACATCTTGGAACTGAAGGGGGAAAAAAAGACTTAAAGAACTATTTATCTTTAAACTTTTACACATAAGAGAGTTGTGTAGAGTGATATCTATACATAATTTTTTTTTACCTGCTACACTCTACATTTGAAGTTTCTGATTAGAAAACCCCTAATTGATTATTAATATGGTTAACTGACTACTCAAATATCCCATTCTTGGGCCATTTTCTCACTTCCCTGCTTTTATCTATGGTTCTATCATTTTACTATCGAGTCATTCTACATCAATTCAACAGTTTTAATAACCAACCCAGATTTTGATAAAGTTTTGTAGGGAGGTAGGCATCATATAGATTAGAAAAGTACCAAGTATTGATGTAAAATTTCTACCCATTAACAAGACAATAACAAGATTTACACCAATGTTAAGTAGTAACAATTTTGAAACAAAACACCCAAAAAATTCTAGTTTTGCACATGATTCTTGGCAAGAAACCTACATTCTATCGTTGTTCTAACACTGAACCCTTTTTCATCCCACATTCATATTTTCGCAGATGATTAACATGGATATAAACTATTTCTAGTATTAATATGAAAATTTTCAAAGCAGTGCATTCTGAGAAATTAAAAATCGTTAATTTTTTCCTCCTTGGTCTATCTTACGTAGCATATTGTTATAAAGGTCATTAAATTAGCTGTAAAATGATACTTCTACCAGTTCTCTATCTCAATTAGAACAGCTTCCAGAGCAATTCAAAAGTTTTGTGTTAAGTCGTTTTGGGGCATTTTGTTGAAACTTTATATTGTTACTTCCAAAACAGTCCGAATTTTACAAGAATATTTGGTACTGTTCTTAACCTATATGATGGTTAACTTATACCTCCCTACAAAATCTGAGATGCTGAGGTTTAGACCCCGTGTTGATTTGACATGGAATGACTTTACTCCTTTGCAGTGGCAGTGTTTGTGAATCAAAAGTTGTGGGTAGGGGGGGTGAGGGTCAAAAATATTGACAAGTAATATTAAATTAAAGGAACATATATTATTAATATGACATTCACTTAATGCTTAAATGTAAATATATTAAATATATTGAAAACTTGTGTGGTCGCATTTTAAGAATTAATAATAATAATAAAAATTTTAAAATCAAATACATAACATTGAAGTAATTTTCTGCTATTATTCAAACAGTTCACATGTTTTATTCATCAGCTGATGTTAAATTTTAAAGTCAAATTCAGTAGGGGACAATGGCAAAATGTTTTTTGCCCCCAACCCCCTAAAAACTTTTAACAAGCCCCAGACAATTGACATGAAATTTGAAAATATGTGACAATTTTTCGAAACATTCATACAGGTTAGAAATATATATTTTCCGATAAAACTCAAAAACAATTTTTGTATTTTTTACTTTTATATCATTTTTAATCTTCTTATGGTGACAACACAGTCATATTAGTTACTGCTGATACTTGGGAATTAGCGAGAGTTAAAATAAATATTGTACACAAATGTCTAAGATTAAATGAACTATCACTTAATATACAGAAAATCGTCTATATAACTTTTGGATCTTACCTTGATAGTGTACCGAAAAATACAAATATATCTATTAATAACCAATCTCTACAGAGAGTTGAACATTGTCAATATTTAGACTTGTTAATAGATAGTAGACTAAAGTGGAATATCAATGCTGAAAGCATAATTAAAAAATCCAAGTATTTAATTTATCTAATACACAAAATGTCAAAATTTGCAAATGCCTGTTCCCGCATGACCATATACTATGCTTTTTTCCATAGCATTGGAACTTATGGCATCACTGCTTGGGGAGGAGTATATAATAATACTTTGTCTTGTTTGCAGAGAGTGCAGAAAAGACTTGTAAAAATTATTCGTAAAAAATCAAAAACCATAAAATCACCTTTATCACTCAAAGAATGTTTTATTCTGGAAACAATTCTTCAAAACTATCCCAACTTGACAACAAAATTTAAAGAATCCAATAAATAAATTAGTTCTATCAATAACAAACAAAATTTTAAAATTAAAAAGTAGTGAAATCATGGCAATAAATTTTTTTAACATACTTGATTCAAGTCTAAATACAATGGATCATGGTAAAAAATACATCAAAAGAAAATTAAAAGACTGGATGAAAATAAGTACACAAAAACTAATTAATCTCCAATTCATAGAAAAAAAGTATATGATAGTATAAGTATCCTCTATCGATGTATTATATAAACATGTTTTATATTTGTAATTTTAGTCATATTTTTGTTATTTTAGTTTTTAAGTTTAACTAGGTCTGCGCACAGGTTTTTAAAAAATAAACCTCTTGTAGATTTTATGTAATGAATTTCCTTTACATAAAATGTATCCCACTACACCTGATTTTAAATAAATAAATAAATTCGAAAAAGAACCACCATGGGTTTTCGTTATTTAAAGAAATAAAATAATGTTTTGTCAAAAATGGCCTCTGTACACAACATGCAAATTTGTCTGCATAAAACAAAATTGAGGGATTTAAAATGACATTTCCACAGTGCATCTTTTAAATTTTTCATTACATTTTTTTTCAATTCATACATTTCAAATTGCTTCTTGCCTTGAAACTGTTTAATTACTCCCCAGGCATTTGCAAGATCGACTACGGAGTTTTTCATTTCATACATTCAAGATTTAATGTAATGAAAAACTGTTTTCAACATTTTAGGTTCTTTAATAGAAGATCCAAAAATGCTACCCGACGAGCTTTCAGACCCTTTGGGTCTTCCCGACTCCTGGGACAGCGTTGTGGTGTCTACAGGGATGTACATTGTGCTACTCGAAGGGCGACAAAACTCATAATTACTTGAGGTGCAAAAATAGCTAGGAGCGACCCTGAGGAGAGGTCGGCTTATTTACACAAAATATTCACAAAAAAGACACAATCTTCCTAGTGAAACAAATTATCTTTTAGTTAAAATCAAAATATGTAGAAATTTCAATGCTTATCTGAGATTTTACACCTAAAGGTGATGTCACACCTTCATTAATATGTAAGTGGGGGGTAGTACTGAACATACATCAAAATAATATCTTTCTCATGAGTAAACAATTCACAACTGTATCACTGGATGCTCGAAATGAATCTATGGACCTAAGAAGAATGAATAGTAGGGACTCTGATTCAACTGATCTGCCAGTGATGGAAACCCTGCCATGTATTTTCCTCATAGCACTTTCTACTTGCTGCTGTGCGAATCTCCACCACTGACTGCAGTGCTGTACCAATCACATTGACATTTTCTGCATAGTTCCAATAAGTATGTATTAAATAATTCAATAAGCCCAAGAAAGATGATTACATGATTACCACATCAAGGATAGCATACATTTTTTATCATTT
This sequence comes from Laupala kohalensis, assembly GCA_002313205.1. Classification (NCBI taxonomy): domain Eukaryota; kingdom Metazoa; phylum Arthropoda; class Insecta; order Orthoptera; family Trigonidiidae; genus Laupala; species Laupala kohalensis. Next base: position 814,458 of record NNCF01127530.1, on the reverse strand, counting down.
TACATTTAAGACAGTTTAAATGAAGTTTTTATTCTTCCTTAAAAATGGGTGGGCAAATGCCCCCTCTAACCACCACCACTGCCCCTTGGATACTTCTTGCCCACAACATGTCTCTACAAGGCAATTAACAAAAATGTAATTTTATGAAAATTTAGGGACTAAAAGTTCCCAAATATGACTGTTTTATACATTATTAATTTGTTTCTCCAGTTACTTGCTAAAAATTTTCATCAAAAATCAGTGCCAGGATATTTTTTATCTGAAAAATGTTATTCTCTACACACGTTAAAATCAAACCATTTACATTTCATTCTGGTTGAGAAAAATCCCTACAAACCTTTTTTCTTTTTAGCATTTTTCACCAATAAGTGCCAGTCAATGAAAAAATAGTTCAAAGACTAAAGGTAGCAGGAGAAAAATTTTGTTGCCACAACATGTGAAATAATGCAACTGACACTGAATACTAATGCAGGACTAACAATTTAGAGTTACTTTATGGTCTTGAATTATCATTTTTAAAATTACAGAAGTTTAAGTCATAGGTGTTCTAGTAATAAGAAAAGCAATAAGAATTTTTAAAATGTGGGCTGTTAAAACAAACAAAAAACAACAATTGTTTTAAGAAATTATTTAAACCAATCCATGTCATGGTATAGTTACCGTATCCATAACCCTTAAAATGACTTCATTCGAGAAAAGACTCCTGCATTTCTTCTTCTTCTTATATTTGACATCTCTTTTAATATCCTGCAAAATCAGATTTACTCAATCATACACTTCATAATTGATCAAACTTTATTTCATTTTAGAGTCAAGTTTCAGGAAGATAAAAATATAATTAAGATAATTTTTATATATCTGAATCACTGTTCAGATAAATCAGTAAATTTATTTCCTATGATTCACAATTTGTGCATGAAGTACACAACAGATCTATACAAATATCAAGTAGGATTCATTACTGGTATTTCCTCTCAATTTTATTTTAATGTTCTATTTCACTTATATTCTAAATGTCATGGGGATGCTTCAGCTCCCAAAACACACTCTTTCAGTGTGCCACAGACACTCAGATTTTGTATTTATAATTATCAGTAGACTCCCGGATCACAGCTATGATGGGGGATATTCTTTCCCCACAGGCCCAGAGATGAACAATTTTGTTTCATTCAGAAATAGCTCAATTCTGAGTAGAGTACACACACACACACACAAAATGCAAATTGATCCAGGAGTTCACATATATCGACATATCACTGTTTAATTTGGATCACCTTACTTCTCCTAAATAGGCAAAAATGGTAATTGTGGGATAATGTAATGAGAATAGTGAAGTCAATTGTAATACTTCTGTTACTTTTTAGCTAATAAGTTCATGATTTGGAACAAATAAGAGCTGAACAGAAAATGAGAGATAAACTTCAGTTTACTTTACTTGGCTGTAAAAATATGACATTACCAACATTTGGTTCCAAATAACATTACTTTTCACTACAGGTCATGGAAATTAAAGGGGTAAAACCAACAGCAAAAACTATGAATAGGGAGAGAGAGATTTCTTTAGGAACCATTTTGAATATCACATTAAGGTTAATATTTAAACTCATGATTAGATGTAAGATGAGTACAAAAAATTTAAATACTTAGTGTAAGTTCTGTAATAACAATGCGGTAACTTAAAATAAATTCAAAAGATAATCTAAAACAGTTCATATTCATCACTTTCTTAACAATTAAAGGCATCAATAATCAACTGAATAATTTCATCTCCATCAATACATTATCTAATACCCTTGGCTATATTCTTCAAACAGCCAACAGAGGACATGGGCAGTGTTTCCAAGTCACACGAGGAAACACAAAATTAACAATATTTCATTTTTCTGGCATATTGCAAGTGAATGTTGGTGTATTAAGTCTTATTACGCCCTGAATATGGCAACAATATAATGGAAACACAGGAAAATTAATGTATTATTTTGCAATGGATAAATTCTCAAGATAATGGCATGTAAATAATCCAAGCAATCCATAAATTAGGACCAACTCTACCTTCCGGCCCAAAGCCGTAGAAAAATAACATTCTCCGTATATCCTTCCGCGAGTGCTGCTACCTCCACCATCGCCTCCATCTTCACACATACAACATATTTTCTTAAAACTAAATCGCCGGGTCTAACAAACCTAACATCGCCGACTGTGACCGAACAATTGTTTATAATTAACATACTAACATAAACGGTGGCGGAGAGAAGAAAATAGTGCGGAACAATATTTCTTTATAACTACCGTAAATATGTAGAGCGAAGAATACGGCTTATATTTTCGGAACCGCAATAATATTTGGGGTATTATGATATTAATTATTTTTTCGAACCCTTGTTGGACCAACTGCTAAAGTTTGGCCCATTACTTCTAATAACGACGAAATTGAAATATTATCTACAGGGAGAATATATTATACTTACTTTTTTTCCTTTCTGCTTCTTTCCCTTCTTCGTTTTCATAACAAAATGACAAGTACCACAGGTTAGCTAATACCCTATCAGTTAGGTTATGTCACACAACGTAAACAAATAAAGAAACAGTTTTCAAGAGAAGAAAATGTGTACAAGCCAGAATACCAGGTTTGAATACAATTAATATTAAACTTCACAACCTGAAAAAACTTAACTGAATCTCGCACTTCACTTCTTCCCCATGTGCCACACAACGTGCTATTCTATCAATGTGCCAGGTCGATTACAAATAGTCGAACTATTCGATTACTAGAAAGATTGTTTTCCCCATTGATTTGACCATTCGACCATCCAATTCGATCAATTAGGATCCCCCTCAGATCTTCTGATTCATAGCTTTATTACTTTTCAAACGTTCATCCGGTTAACATTATAAGGCAAATTATATTGCTGTTAAAATTATAAAAGTATGCTTCTTATTACTTATTCGGACCGACTTGACACCATAGACATAAATATAAATAAGTCTAGATATAATACTGATTCAAAATTGATTGTCATAATAATAATAAAAAAATTAATTGTAAAAAATGCAGTACAAACAGTGTATGACCACGTGGATGACAATAACCTAATTTACTCTCCGGAAGCAAGCAAGAGACCATCCCATCAATTCCGATCAAGGGCCCTAAGGCAGAAGCGGATTTAAAATATTATGCAAAATTCCTAGAGAAGATAAAAAGTTAGCTACGAGTTATAGTACTCACAGAATGTCAATGTGCACGTAATATAACACAAAAAAATTATTCTACATGTACAAATTATTATCAAACTATAGATTATTCTGAGTATATTGTTTAAAAATCATAAGAATTGAAATAACACTAAATTCACGATTTATTGTTACAATAAACAATAATACAGGTTCTCTAGGCCTTGTCTAGGCCCCTAGACAAGGCTTAGAGAACCTGTATAAAAAAACGCTTCTACCCGAAGCAAACCCGGACAAGGATAAGGTCACACAATTAATGTACACAACCGGGCCAAAGTTGAGTACACATATAACTAAATAAATATGAATCATAAGACAACACAATCAAACAAGAAAATAGTTTTTTTTAATTGTTATAAGTTATTTTAAAAGTACTACAACAATGGCATGATAAAGTACAAGACAGATTTAACATAAGGATTTCTTCAAAAAACAAACGCCGTTTATTTTATCTTTCAAAACGCTATAACCAACCACCCGAATTCCATAATTATTTTCGTAAATATAAGACTATCTTTCGAAAAGTAGTCTATGCAGCAAACGTTTAGGAAAACGACAGGCATATACTAAAAACGAACAACCGGGTGAAAGTCATGTGGAATATTGTTAACAATCACACGTCAACTTCTGAAAATTACGAAGAAAATATTTCTCTAGTAAACGATGGAAAAATTGTCTCAAATCCTCAGGACATGTCAAATATGTTTAATTCTTACTTCTAAGAAGTAGGTAAAACTCAATATACACAAATCAATGTCCTCCAATTATATCCAACAACGTACCCAATTCTATGTTCACTTCAGAAACTAACACCAGTGGAGTCATGAGAATCATTAGCTCATTAAAAAAACAAATTTTCAAAAGGCATAGATGATATACACGAGTTTATAGTAAATTTTTCGTCCCACGCTATATTAAATACACTCATAAATATTTTTTAATAGTTCCTTATCAGAAGGGGTGTTTCCTAAAATATTTAAGAGAGCTAAAGTGAAACATTTACACAAGAAAGGAAACAAACTTAATATTGGAAATTACCGACCAATATCTCTACTACCCACTTTCTCAAAAATCCTAGAAAAATTGTTCTATAAGCGTCTTCTAGATTTTTTATCAAAA
>NNCF01127530.1:776665-808078 GCA_002313205.1 Laupala kohalensis | reverse complement strand
TTATTTTTTGATAAAAAATCTAGAAGACGCTTATAGAACAATTTTTCTAGGATTTTTGAGAAAGTGGGTAGTAGAGATATTGGTCGGTAATTTCCAATATTAAGTTTGTTTCCGTTCTTGTGTAAATGTTTCACTTTAGCTCTCTTAAATATTTTAGGAATCACCCCTTCTGATAAGGAACTATTAAAAATATTTATGAGTGTATTTAATATAGCGTGGGACGAAAATTTTACTATAAACTCGTGTATATCATCTATGCCTGTTGAAAATTTGTTTATTTTAATGAGCTGATGATTCTCATGACTTCACTAGTGTTAGTTTTCGGAAGTGAACATAGAATTGGGTACGTTGATGGATATAATTGGAGGACATTGATTAGGATATATTGAGTTTTACCTACTTCTTAGAAGTAAGAATTAATCAAATTTGACATGTCCTGAGGATTTGAGACAATTTTTCCATCGTTTAGTAGAGAAATATTTTCTTCGTAATTTTCAGAAGTTGACGTGTAATTGTTAACAATATTCCACATGACTTTCACCCGGTTGTTCGTTTTTAGTATATGCCTGTCGTTTTCCTAAACGTTTGCTGCATAGACTACTTTTCGAAAGACAGTCTAATATTTACAAAAATAATCATGGAATTCGGGTGGTTGATTATAGAGTCTTGATATATTTTAAATTTAAAGGACACTAAGAGCCCCCACGCCCTAGGCAGCCTGGCTGCGGCAGTCAATCTGATGTATGAAGGCTCATTGGAGCCTGTGCACTAGGTGGCCAAGAATTTGCAACGCGCATGATTGCAAGGCAGCCAATGGGCTCTGCGCAGCCAGAGCGAGACAAGCGAATGTAGGCAAGTTAATGTGGCATTCTCTAGTCTCCGGGCACCTGCCGTAGCAGCCAGACGTATTTACGAGAAATCGAAAAGCATTTGGGGAAATGTCTTCAAAAGAATATGGTGATTGTGATGTGAAGAGAAGATGATGGGAGGAACTCACAGACATAATGTGTGATAAGGGTAGAAATTTAACAAAAGATGAAATGAGAGAATTCGGTAAGTATTTTTTTATTTATCTAATACATAGTTTAGTTTAGCTTAGATGTTTCCGGGAATGTAGTACAAATTTCTTTAAGGGCGTTAATACACAGTTACTTTAATATTTATTTTGAGAAAATTACCTTTACCTACTTAAACACCTACGAGATGAATTCACAGACTCACACAGGCACTTTTTTTTTGCAATTTTACAAGTTTTTCAAAGATACTACAAAAACAAGGAAATTAACATACTTATTTTTTCTATTTTATTGTTAGTTTACATATATAATGTTAGTACATATATAATTACTATCCCAATGCAACTCTGTTTTGCCATTCTAGCGGATTTTCATTAATAAAAAAATCGGCAAATAAATCCCTATAAGATGCTGATGACCGGCTCCCTCTACTTGGAGGACCTGGGGCAACTTCTATTTCGGGAGGGACATACAATGTGTCATTAAATCTATAGCCATCTCTTTCTCGCACGTAATTATGTAAAACACAGCATGTTTTTACAATGGCAATTCTTTTCGGACATCCATTGGACGATGAAAAATTCTCCATTTATTTGCCAGAATGCCAAAGTGCATTATATATACTGTCTAGCCCGGGACAGTCGGTAGTTAAAGATTCTTTTGGTGTCTGTTAAACTCCTTCCTCCATAAAGACGCATTTAATTTTCAGATAAACCAAATGCTTCGTCTCCCACAATGACGTAGGGCATCGACACTTCATTTGTTTGATATGAGGCTTTTCTCCGGTATATGTAAAATTTTATTGACGAGTTTTTCATGCAAAATAGGTTGCTTATGTATAGATGAGTCACCACATTTTCCATACGCTCCAACATCTGTATAAGTGAACTTATAATCCGCATCGCATACAGCGAGTAAAATTATCGAAAAATAATTTTTATAATTATAATAAAGTGGTCCTGAATTACTTGGTTTTATTACTCTTATATGTTTACCGTCAATAGCACCAACGCAATTGGGATAATTAGCATTTTTACTAAAACCATTTGCTATCTCAATCCATCTTTCTTCATTTAATTCTGGAAACGCTGTTTGTCTCATGTTCTTCCAAACCGCCAAACATATTTGATATATGATATATCCAATCCGAAAATAATGATTAAATTCTGCCATAGAACATCCTGTAGTCAGATATCTGTAACGAAATATTCATTTTCAGGTAAATCTCTACAGCAAAAGTGGAAGAATATCAGGACTAGTTTCACCAGGGAATTAAAACGCAGAGCAGGTGCTAAAAGTAGATCAGAAGCTTCCCGTAAGAGTCCTAACGTATATTTCGATCAAATACAGTTTCTTAGGAATACTGTAGTAAATAATAAATCTGAAGGAAGCATGGATAAAACAGGCATTGCCGGAACTAATGATGAGAGCGATAGCGTTCAAACTCGTTCACCTATTTCAAAAAAAAAAAAAAAAAGAAGACAACTGATAATGACAGTTAGGTTGAAGTACTGAGGGAAAGTATCTCAATAAGAGCAGTGCGTGAAAGGAACCAAGAATCTGATTAAGATATATTATTTATTCTTTCTCTGCTAGAAGATTTTGAAAGCATGTCAAAACATCTGAAGCTTTCGACGAAAATTGATCTCATTAACGTTATTAAAACAGCACAAATGCAAATGTATCCTCATCACTCAGAATTTGGACAGTTTCGCCAAAGCTATGTCGATTATAGACTAGGAACCTCGGGCATTGGACAATATCCATGGATATTCAACACAGGCAAATTATAGACCAGAAGCCTCGAACAGTGGGCAATATCGCCATGAATGTTTAACACAGCCAAATTATGGACCAGCAGCCTCGAGCAGTGGGCAAAGTTACCATGGATATTCCACGTCTGTTTCAGGTAGGCAGGACACGGAATATAATGAAGTGATGTCACCAACTGACACAAATGTATCAGATATGACTCAGAATTCTGAAATACTTGACTTGTTTCCGTAATAAAAATGCTAAAAATAAATATTGTATGTTTTTTATGGACTTACCTCAAAGTAATCAATTTTTCTTCTGGATTTATACAAGCTCTCATGCGAGTATCTGTTTCCATAATTGAATTTCTTATATTTTCCAAAAGGTTATCAAACGATTCTTGTATAGTTAAAAAAACGATCCGAGTAATTTCGAAGATCCTTAAAATAATTATTAAATAAACCCTTTGAGAGCCGTTCCAGAAGTAGAGGATCAATCCAATATCTTTCCCTTGCTTTGCGTTTCTTACGAGACAAAAGGTAAACAATTATAACATCTTCCACGTCCATATCGCTCGACTGGCCGCTAATAACTGGTTGCTCAATATCTCGGCTGCCGCAGCCTAGTGTGTGGGGGGCCTAAGGAGCAAATTTCTGGTGGTCCTGAAGATGATGCCAAAAGAGCAGCGAAACGTTGGCCACGTATCAGTGAATACTATCAAAATATTACATCTTGGATTCTGTAACCTTTAAAATGATTGTCTCCAATAATGTTCGCATCTGCATCAAGCGTAGGCTACGCTCGTTAATGTGCTCTGTTCATTTTAAGTTTAATTTTCATAGTTATTTTATTTTCTTCAGTTTTTGTGATTCTGTAGGTGTACTTAAGTAGATTGTTAGAAGTATTTTTTCCAGTACGCTAAGATATAAATAGGTTCCAAAAACTGCCCTGCACGTTGAACTAGTCAAACGAACTTATAAACTCTCATTTTCTTGATTTTTGCTGTATGATTCTAAGGTGTGATAAAGCGTAGACAAGAGCATCATTTATATTTTATGAGAGCATAAAGGTAAAATGTTTTGTACGACATTAAATATGTATGACACTAGATATTTCCGTAACCTTCGTCATGTTCACACGTACGTGTGCTCTATGCACTTTCATGCATATTTCAATTAATTGTTTTAGTCTAACGCTCTGTGTTATTATTTATCAACCCACAAATATAAAACAGAACATTACCAATTCGTTTTAAGTATTTCTTTCAAATTTCTGTTGGTATCAAACTCTCATTGTTGATACCTACTGTTATCTAATATTATTGTCTCAAGTACTCCTAAAATAGATGCTTAAATTCGTCTCCAAAACATCAGTAAGCTAAAAAATTTCAATAGTATGAACTAAAATTCTTATTCAATGTAATTATTATCTCTTTAGTAACACCCACTTTATTGTCGGTTTTCTTGTTTCGCATCTGCTTAAGAGTGGGATGCTGTAGAAACACAAATTAAGATAGGTAAACAATATTGATTCTTTCAGAGTGAATAAAAACTATTGATTTTAAGGATCTTAAAATTAGAGAAAACCGATTATTCTAGGTAAATCCAATGGATAAAAAACGAGCTTATTAATTATTTAATTTCATTGTTTGAATTAGGATTTGATAAGATCCATTTACTTTACTTAACAACATTCCAAAAGACACAAGTACGTACGCTGCAGAACGTGTGATTACTTCAAATTCCCTCTCCATAACCTCTAACCACTAACACGAATATTCATCGTTAAAGGCGGCTCCGAGCTATTCGGCGAACTCCGAGCAACTGTTCGCCGAATAGCGACTAATGTGGATGGGTTGATCACTATTCGTCGCATCACGAACATCGGTGCTCGCCTTTTCCCGCAGCGTGTCGGTCGTTTGAGACACATCAAAGGAAGCCGAGCACAGGCAAATATTCACGAATGACTTGCTCGTGGTACTGGTCACATATTCGTGCTTTTACGAATACCAAGGAGCGCGAGAATACTTGTCGAAACGAGTATTATTACGGGTATTTATGAGAAGATTTCAAGATATTTACGGTAAGTAATCACTGAAAAAACTAATTATGTTTAATTTTTCTCCTTATCGTACAAAGTAATACGTGTTTTTAATAGTGATCAAATAGAGAAATTGGAAGTAATAAAGTAGTGATGGAGTGGTCCCCCAACGTGGTCATACGCAGTTTGCAACTGCTTTTTGACAATAAAGTTTATTTGATGTGTGATTTAAACACATCCACAAACATTTCTATGAACTTTATTTTACTTTTTTATTAAGCGTCCTAAAGTTTCACAGTATTGCTATATTAGCATTAAATATTTTTTAGTAGTATTAGCATATATTTCCTGTACACGATCGAATAATAATCCATGCATGGGCGAGGCTAGAGAAAATTAAAAAAAATAATACTATTATAAAAATAAATAATAAAAATAATACATTTAAATGTAATAAATGATTGAATGATTTTTGAATAAATAAATAGGGAGATGTGGAGACACAAAATAAGATAGTTATAAAGTATTGATTCTTTTAGAGTTAATAAAAACAATAATAATTATAAGATCCTTAAAAATGGAGAAAATCATTTACTACAGCCAAATCCGTACGGAATAAAAAAATAGCTTATTAATGATTTTATTTCATTGATTGAATTATGATTAGGTAAGACCCATTTACTTTACTTAACATTTCACAAGACACAACTACATACTGTGAGTTTTGAATCATTTTGGGATTATTTATAAAATTTAAATCGTACATCTGGTAAAAGAAGCCTGGGAGTTGAAATTTCAAAGTTCGTTGGAGGGTGACGCGGTACAAGGCCGGTGACCCATGTTTCGGCGGCTTTCTTTGATGCCATAAAGTTTTATAATGGTTTAGAAATCGCAGGCGGGCGAAGGGATGAGGTAAAAGAAATACCCTTCGTCGTAAACCCCAGATGTGCAGAAGCTCGCAAGAGTGTTGGAGGAGTTCTCACCCACCCCACAACGACCAGATGTGAGCATGGAAATGTACAAACTTTCTGGAAAAAAGCGTTGAAAATTTAAAAGTCGTTGAGAATGTTCTAGAAGCCCCTTTAAACGTTCCAATGAGAACCCATGCGTAGGAGGGGGAAATTTGTTTGGCATTGGGGAACTCTCGGTCACATGACATTCAAAATTTTGGGGAAAAAGAAGGGAGGAAGCTTATTTAAGGGAGACACACAGATTTTTCACTCTCAATCGCTCTCTGAATCGCTACTCAATCGCTACTCAATCGCTACTCAATCGCTACTCAATCGCTACTCAAGTTCTGAGTTCTCAATCGCAACTTTCAATTCTCGATTCGTACTCAAACGCTCAGTTCACGGCTTTTTCGAGTTTCATTCGTCGCTCACGCGACTTAGTTCTCGGAGGAGATCAGATGCGTTAACTCACATCTTATTCGTTTTGAACGTCTAGATTTTTGGACGTAGTTCGTCCGAGCTCATTGATAGTTCAGACGTAGATGTGTTTAGTTCGCACACATCTTATTCGTTTCGAACATCTAGATTTTTGGACGCAGTTCGTCTGTGCTCATTCATAGCTGAGACTTAGAGATTTTTTTCTCTCACCACTACGTTTTCGGAGGAGATTAGATGTGTTCAATCACAACTCAGTTTTCGGAGGAGATTAGATGAGCACTCAACTCAGTTTTTCGGAGGAGATCTAGATTGTGTTAGCTCACATTTTCCCTCCAAAGATTCGTGCAGCCGTTGAGCGAATTTCACCGCTAAGTTTCCGGAAGGAGCTCATGTGGTTAATCGTTCAGAAAGACTTCTCGTACGCGAAGCTTCGAGCTCGAAGAGTGTCGCGCAGACGCTGACGCTGTGAACATTGCTTAGCGGAGTTTCTGGGGGAGAAACTGACGTCTCGCCGACTGCAGAGGTCACTCCTATTGCTGGTGTCGCACTGGTCCTTTGTACGAGCGGCCCACGCGAGCGTGGTCATCTTGTTGAGGTAAAGTACGTCTGTTGGTCATTGTTTCGACCTACACCGTCGTATGCGCTTAAGCGTCCTAGAGGAAGTGGCTTGAATTCAGACCAAAAGGCACGAACTCTAAACTACCTGAGTGCCCAGGGAGACTTTAACTTAAACTGAGTCAAGCCAAAATTAAATTCAGTGATTTGTAATGGTAAAAAGAATTAAAGAGATTTCCTGTTAATTAAGATTAAGTTCATTAATATTGTATTTAAATTCAGTGTGTTAAGATTGTCATAGAGAAAAGGAAATGTTTTTTGTTGATTAAATAAGACAATCTTTTAAATTCAGTGTATTTGTGTTTTTTTTGGGGAAGACGTCACTTAAGACGTTAAAGGTGAATGATTGAATCACCACGAGTTGTATTTGTGTTTTTTGGGGGGATGACGTCAAATTAGACGTTGAAGTGTATGGTCCAAAGACCACAAGCTGTTTTTGTGTCTTTTGGGGGATGTGTAATTAAGGGAAGATTTTTTTTTGAAATTAAATTAGCTTTCATAAATGGATTTATTTGTCTGGCGTTTTCCTTGATTGGAACCATTGTATGGCCCTTTTCCTTCGGATAGAAATCGAACCCCGTTTAAGTATTGTGGAACCCTGAGGAGAGCTAGCCGAGGTGTTTTTATTTAGATTCATAAATTAAGTAATTATATTCTCCATTATTAAAGACGACTTATTCGTTCTGCCACAATACGCAGCAGAATGTGTGATTACTTCAGATTCACTCTCCATAACCTCTAACCGCTTACACGAATATTCGTCGTTCCCAGAGCGAGCACGTGTTCGGCAAATTGCTAATGTTTGGATCAGTGTGCTCGCCAATGAGCGGATACTCAGGAAATACCCCAGCAAGTCGCTGTTGCTCGGGATTCGCTGTTCGGTTGCTCGGAGTTCGCTGAATAGCGAATGTGTGGAGCCGCCATTATTCATTGTCACAACAATGGACACCATCACATTCAAAGCATACCTCCAGAAGGTGTACAAACACTTATTGCATTATATCGAACTCTCTGCTCTTCATTTGACCGATAAAGGAATTATAGTTGTGTCTATTTTCAGACCTCAATCAGATTTTGAAATATTTTTTCGAATTTCGAAATTGTATTAAAACATATAAAACACATAAACGAAATATATTCTTATCTGCGGTCAGATATCTATTGTTAATAAACGAAATCTATTGTTATCTGCGAAATCTATTGTTATCTGTCTGCGGTGATTTCAATATCGCTAACCTCAGTGAATCGGATTCCGTGCACAATCCCAAGAAGCGGTTCAATAATCTAATCAGTTCCTTTAATCTTGTTACTACGATAATCGACCCCACTCGCCTCTCTGGTTCATCTCAAACATTGCTACACCAGATAATTGTCAATACTCATATTTGACCTCTACAGAGATAGGTATTTGCAAGCGCAATATTTGATCTTAACAAAGGGCTTAGTATATGGCGACTGCATATATGCACACGGCAAATAGTAGAGGAATATTTTCAAAAAAATTAATTGATTTAATAAAAATTGTTTTTTTTTGTGTTGGTGTCGTTACATATTTAGTAATATCATTGTGCAAATATTCAACGTTCATGAAGGTAATCATATTTTAAATAACTAATTCTCAAGTTCTCTAAATGAATACAAGAGGTTTATTTTTCCCTTCAATGTGATATAATATTTATAACATTATTTAGTGATTATTGAATGATGGTTTAATTGAAGCAAACAAATTAATAATATGAGTTCATTTATCCGGAACAAACCGCGTCTTAATAGATAAAACTACCAACGTTTCGGCCATCATGCTGTGGCCTTCTTTAGGGCAATGTCAGAGTCGTAGTAGATAGAAGATGCAGTGTGAGAACCACTCAGTTTGGCAAGAGGTAGCCACTCAGGTGGCAAGAGGTCTCGGCGTGTCGTCGAGAGAAAACAACGAACGTTGCTGTTAAACAGAACGGCGTGATTAGTTGAGAAACCAACATACGTCACGAACCTTCAGCATATCGAGGGGATTCCACGTGGAGTACGCCAAACATAATTAATGGTTCCTGAAATCACGCGGCACGAAGAAGGGCGTAAACTTTCTTCAAAATTCTGAGAACGGATGTTTATTATAAAATGAGGTGCGCGGAGTCGCAGAGATCACTTATGACTTATCACTTATTCTGAGATTCATTCAGATCGATTCAGAGTCTCTGAATGTACGGTTAAGTGAGATAGCACTTCGGTTCGTGGTCATTTGCGATTGCTATCTCCTGTTAATGATTGAAATTTATTAATGAAATCGATAATCTTTCGATTTTATTTGTAACATTGTATAACGAGTATCGTAGCATCTGCCAGATGGCTAGATAGTTCGGATATAGAACCAGTAATCCTAACTTGGAAATTTTTTTCGAAATGAGTTCCGGTCGAGGTTAGGAAGTGTGAGACTCAGGAAGTCAAGGCCACGAACAGTAATTAGGCCATGGGCCGTGAGCGTAGTCATTAGAGGCATCAGAGAATAGGTTACAAGAGGCGACTGGTTCCATTCAGCAGGAAGGCACCGCAGGTAGTAGCAGCAGAGAAGCCGTAAGGTTATCAAACCAAACTACTGCCCGAGGCGACCGCTCAGTTTGGCACGAGGCAGCTCAACCTTTCCACAATGTGTTGTAAACAAGGTAAATTTTCTCACAGTTGGTTGCATCTAGCTTAAGTAGATGCGAGCAGTGTGTCTTCGGACGAAGATAGAATATGTGGTGCATTACGACAGACTTAATAGGAAAGACAGTTTTGTTTCCTTAGCAATGAGCTAATTAGCTCTGTTTGTTTCATTATTAATTGTGTAAAGTAAATAAAGGAGAAAATTTGTGCTGGGGACTTGACATTGAACCCACATCACTATGAACTATTGTGTAACATGAAGCGTGCGAATTTTGGGGGATAAACAAGGGTAATATATGTGAGCATGTATAGGTTAGTAATGATAATTTTAAGAATGTAGTAGCTAGGAATGAAAAACCAATTTTATTTTGACGCTGCGCGTATTTTATACCAAAAATGTGTTTCTTTTAATAAACGGGCACGAAACCCGCCCGTCATAAATTTCCTTAATTACTTTTGTAGGAACACATTCCTACATGTACAGAGAAATACATACCTAAATACGTATGATGAAACTCCCCTATGTAACCGACACACGAAAATGATAGCCTTGTTGTTTGCTGGTTTCCAAGGCGATATCACTCTTTGCACAAGAGTCTCGACATACGACGCCAAAGAATCCTAACATTGTAAATAGTGGAAGACTCCTTGATACACACGCATGCCACGTGCAACGAGAACGCCCCTCGATTATCTCTCAATAGACGAGCCTCGCTCTAGTGTTACGTCGTCACGCTCGTCGCTTGTCAGTTTTGCTTATAGCATCAGGCAAAGAAGAATTCATTCTGCTGACAATTCTCTTCGCGGTCACATCGCCGCCCGATAACCTCAAAACGAGAACCCCAGCTCATTCGGCTGAAAATCCTTGAGTTCACATCGATATCCGATAACCTCTCACAAGAAGCTCAGCTCCTCAGAAATAATTTCTAAGTTGAAATTCTTGACAAAGCGATTTCACACATTAAGTACTGGAAAAATTCTATCTCAAAAATCTGTGACTGAATAATTTCAACCACCAAGACATCGGTAAAGCATCATCACGAAACGCCACCTCGCGGCCAACCCTAGAACCCGCTCCGGGACACGAAGATACTGCACAGCATCCTGTGGGCACGAAGATACTGCACAGCATCCTGTGGGCACGAAGATAACTCCGACCAGAGGCGCCGTCACGCACCCGAATATTGCACTTCGTCGACTAGCTACAACTGGACATCACCAGCGGTGTCATCTAGCGACGAAGAAAGAAACTCCTTACATTCGGCCACCGACTTACCTGGAGTCGTGAGCTAAACGAACGAGGCACAAATTTCACACTGAACTTTCAACGCCTGCCGTTCGTCTGGTGTTATTCTTTGGTTACATTACGACGACTTGTTTACATAATAAACCTTGTTCTATTCAAACCTCTGAGTATTTATTTTGGAGAGGAAGAGATCTTATTGCGAAGCAAGCCTACGTGCTGAAGCCTGCGAAGCAATAAAAAAATCTTCCCCGACACTTTTAATTTATTGATTAATGGTGGTATGGTTATCCTCTACCCTATTTTATTCTTGTGGTATTAATTTAGTTTTACTACAAGTGGCGCTTCAAGGTGGGGTCTGAGGTGATCTAAGTAGAATTTCAGTCTTATTTTGAGATTATACAATATTTATTGGTAATTAATAATAACCACTACCCTATTTTGGTCCTCTTACAATTTAGGCTTTCCCAACGTAGGGCTTCCTCAATAGGGTGGTTATTATGAGTCGAAACACTTAGTATCGGAAAGGAATTAATATAAATCATTTAATTAATTGTGGATTAATGTTACCACTATCTAAATTTTTGGTCTTCTTACAACATACATACACACACAGCTATCCTTGACTTCCACCTTGGATATATCGAACGGCGCGCCACTAACACTTTCTGTTGTCCACACTCGGGAGCAGACATCCGCCATTACTGAGACCTGCTGAGGCCAGGCCCTGTAGTTCAACAGGAGACACCACACTATGTTCCATGTTACTTGGAAGTTAATCTAATTTTCTCTAAATCGCGTGACTAAAATGGCTGTAATTAATTGTTCATCCAGTTCTGACTGTGATCACCTTCTCGGTATCAGATTGTATCGAACATACGTGTTTGCGGTTCATAAGAAAAGCTTACTGTATAATATGCACTTGAAACTAGAACATGCTTACTGTTAATATAGTATTAGTTTTAAGCGAGAAAGTTGTAATTTATAATTGTCTTCGCAATATGACATATTGATTGAAACATTACTTCTATTTTCAGATGTAGTTACCTGTGTGGAACAGGGGTGAATGTCTTGATTTGTGTAAGGTTAGTTCAATTTCTTTCTTATTGTGCAGATGAGGCTCGAATGATGTTTCATATCATACCACTTATGAGAGCCTATTGAAATTGAGAGAATAATGAACTTGTTTCTTTTTTCATATCGGTGATTATTGTCCACGTAATGCCTCACTCCTGAAGTGTAATGGGATGCAAGTCCAACCATAGGATTGAAATTGAGTTCGTGATAACTTTTGTTCTTCCAGGAGGCAAAGGTTTGAAGTCTAAGAGGCTTGGGAAAATTTCCATAAATTTAATGATCCTAAAAATATTCGTAAGTATAAAACATTTTTCTTACGAGAACATTATGCGGTGATACAAGTGTATTGTAAAAGGAGAGTTGAAAGAGTGTAAGAGGAAAATACCTAATGAAAGATGGTGCAGTTTCTTATATTTTTCTCAACATCCCATGATAAAAATGCTCATACTTACATTGCTTGTTATGTAATTGTGCATGTGACATGGCTGCAGTGTAATAAGACAGTTGACTTGGAAATGCCATCTGAATTTATGTCAATTGAGGCATTAGAGGAAAATTAATGTTTTCTTCCGAAATATTCTTGATGTGCATATGTGTTGTGTGGTATGTCCTGCAGATCATAGTGGACTATTTTAAAATATAATTCTTGCCCTGTGTGAATCAGACATTTTAAAGAAATTGATTTCTGAAATGCTTATTTATTATTTAAATGACTGTGGAACTATATTAACTGTGGATACTGAAGAAACATGTTTGTGTTTCCTAGAGAGGCTGTAAAATCCTGTTAAGGTATCATGTGCGTCACAGTGACGATGCTTAAGTACCCTCCAAAAATGTTTTAAATGCTAGTTTGAACCATTCTCTATCCAGTGGCGATGATTTTTCATACCTTTATGGCACAAGATTTTGAATTATTTCACTTTAATTTTCTGTGGGCATATATGAAGAATCTTTAGTGGGCTTAAGTTTTTTATATTCTGGGAAAAGTACCAGGTTAACATAGCGAAAAAAATCTACTAAAACATAGCAAATGGAAATAAGAACGTAATGTCGTTAAGCTTTTCGCACCTTACGGTAGGAAAGAATAATTCACCAAAAACTGTGGAAAATACTGTTCTAACAGAAATGGCAGCCGCATCACTGAAGGCAATGCGACCCTAGTCAAATATGTCAAACGACAGTCTAAAATAATTATGAAGTTTTAAAATCACAAAATAATTGTCGTCGTCCAATATTAAAAAATCCATAGAATGAATTATTAATTAATATGAACTAGTTTGGTGAATGTTTCCAAGTTTCGTGAATAGTTGGCAACTTGACTTCAGTCAACGCGGATATAATACCTCAAACAATTTTGTGAAACGGGATACGATTTATGACACAAGCAATTCTGCAAGGAAACTAAAAAAGTTCAAGTTTATATGATTGTACAGTACTCATATGAATACTGCAGTCAAGATTATTGCTATGTACATCGTTAACTTAATGTAATTAAGATATTGATGTAACATTTTTTATGTGTATGTTTATGTAATGATTTACTTAATTAAGTAGGAATCCAATTTTCTATTTGATATTATATGTACAGTATGTTCATTAAATTTGCTTTGTTATTTAAAGAAAATTTTAATTTATTACATTGATATCTCCTTTTATGTCCAGTTATCCTGTACAAATCTAATACTATATATCATTAATTATTAGTAGTACATGTCATTTTCTTTTAGTTCTTATCAGTACAATATTCAAATATCAGTACAGTACAATTAGTCTCCTCGTTTTTGACAGAAAGACAGTAAGAAAGGGTAAGTTTGCCTCTACGACGAGAAAGGTTGTCGTAGATTGTGTGAGTCTCTGCTCCATCACTTGTATTTCACTTCTGAATTTATTGTTATATTTATTAGTTTGATGAATAAATAATAACGAATGAATCTATCACAATTAGTCTCCTCGTTTCTGACAGAAAGACAGCAAGAAAGGGTAAGTTTGCCTCTACGACGAGAAAGGTTGTCGCCTTGCCAATGCGTCAAAGTAGACGCATAATTCGGTACAAAAGCCATTAATGTTGCAAATTAAGATCAAACATGGACCTACCATTGCACTTGTCGTTACTTGTACTCAGGACTCAGATATGGCGCCTACGCAGTTTCTCTCGGACATCCAGAGATGGCGCATACAATTCGATAACCCGAAATCTCGGAAGGTAAAAGTCAAGTATTAGCTCCATGGCTCCGCCCACAGATTACAGAAGATACAGATAGTTCACTCCCATAAGCCCAATAGTTACCCCTGCGCGCCACGGGGAAGGGCCAAAACCACGAACCAGCAATTCTAAATGTGTGATTCGAACTAAAACACACAAATCAACACCAAGCAGAGCTCAAGAAGCTTCAATTAGTCGCAGTCGCCACATGAATACCATGTGCTTGCCGCCAGCGTCAACACTCACTACGCGAACAACCAGTTGAACGGATGGTGGGGGTTAGATAGTTCGGCTCCTTGCTAGTGCGACGCTGCTACGAGTGATCCACCTGTACCTAATATACTCTGTGGGCTCAGCCGTGCTTAGTGGCTGATATCTGGTGAAGATGGGGGGAAGTAGTACCTGTAGGGGATACAAATTACTTCTAGACCGGGCCTCTGGCTGGCCATTAGCAGAGTGCGTCTAGAGAGAGCAGAGTGAGGTTGTGTGTGGCCGATCTACCCCACTCCGAGATCCACCATGTTTCCGTCAAAGTGGTGCGTCATTCAAATACACTAACGTAAGTATAAAATGTTTGTTTCACGTGAAGCACTACAAGGTTGCCGACGTTGTGTTGCAGCAGGTGTCCACACTTCCACCAAAATGGTGCTTATCGTGGATGGGCTTCACGACATAATTTATAACAAGGCCTCCTGCAACGTAGAACACGAGTGCCATGTCCTCCGGAAACCGGCACTCATTAATGTAGTAAAAGAAATAATATTGTTGGAATGGAAGTATAGATTGATAGTAATCATTTCAGGGCCGTCAGTAAGATGGAAATAAGATATTAATTAGGAATTTAAGGGTAGAATGAGGGTATTGGAAGTTTAAGTATGTCGAAGAGATACGACGGTGAGTATGGGGATTAAGATGCCGAGAATACTAAAGACAGTTGTCATATTTCTAAAATGCACAAATCACAGAATACATTTAATTGGATTCGAGTTTATTATTTATTTGAATTACTCTCTTAAATTGAAATATTTTAACATATTTTTGTTAAAATCTTTTTTTCAATAATTTTTCTGTGGCGAATTTTTTTGTAGAACTCTGTGAGGCGAACAATATTGCCAAGCATTGTTGGCACTTATTTCTAACCGTTTAGGCAGCGTATGCAATAATCTCTCCGAATATTGATTTTTTCTCCGACTTGGTTATCTATTATCGTATTATTTATTATTGTGATACCTAAAATAACAAAATAGAACCGAAAACATGTCTACGAATTAAAAAAAGAATCACGAATATCGGATAAGTTGTTCTCGAGTTTTAGAAGGTGAAATAGATTTGCTGACCGGCAGACATTAAAGTGACATGAATTGAATGAATTCATTTGCTTTGTTTCTTGGAACTTTAAATTCGCTCTCCATTGAGTGAAAAATGGTGCAGTCAATCAAAAAACGTAACGCGCATAGGCTACTTTCTCTAGACGCACTTTGGCTACTAACTGCCTCAGTATATATCACTATTGACACAAGTGGGGCTTTCCAGTTACGCCAACTGCTGACTGTAATCGACTACAGTCAACTTTGTGAGCATTCCATTCACGAAAAAAGTTGACTGTAGTCAACTTCGTTGAGGAGAGGAGTTGAACGCAGTCAGAATAATCGATAGTATCACAAGAATTCAGAAGAATTGCGCTAGGCTAAGGATGAGAGTTTAGTCCAGTCAGAAGATTCGAATTAGAAGAATCACCAAGTAATTCATTGTTTATTAAGCATTTTGTGACCGTTTACCTCACAAAAAGCGTTTCAGTAACCCAACGCGCATGCACGAACCCAGAACTTCTGCACCACTTTAGCATTCCATTCGAGTTTCCGAGCGAAGTTGACTACTGACAGCCAAGACTACCGTCAACTTTTCTGGTTGACTGTAAAGCCCCATATCGCTACTAGCTATCGCAGTATATATCGAAATTCTTCTTCCTAAGTCCTGTTACTCCGCGGTGGAGCATAGGGTGTCCGTGAGAACTTTCCATCTAGTACGGTTACCAGCCGTAGCCTTAACTTCTTTCCAAATCATACATATCTCCATCTCCCCCTGGACGGATCTTCTCCAAGTACCGCTCGGTCGCCCTCTTCCTCGATAACCATGTGGGTTCCAGTCCAGCACTTGTCTCGCAATTGCATCGGTAGGCTTTCTAAGAGCATGACCTATCCATATCCATTTTCGTTTTTTAATTTGTTTCCCGATAGGTTCTTCCTTAGCTAATTTCCACAGTGCATCATTTCTTATTTTTTGAGATCAGTATATCTTATGGATTTTCCGCAAGCATCTATTAACAAATGTTTGCAACTTAGATTGTGTGAAGGTCTCTGCTCCATATAATATGGCATTAACTACACTTCTGAAGATTTTCATTTGTTTTCTTTGAGATGCACTGGTTTCTCCAAATGGGATACAGATTTATAAATGATGCATTTGGTTTGTGTAATCTATTGAGATCTTCATCAGTCTCCAGTTTTTGATATAACACTACCAAGGTACACAAACATATCAACACTCTCTATTTGTTCATCTGTCTAGTTAGTTCTTGCATTGATTCTAAGTTCTTTCGTTTTAGAGACACTCACTTTGAGGCCTGTACCAGAGGTTTCCTTGCACAGAGTCCACTTTTTCCTGCATATCACTAAAACGCTGGGTAAGTAGAGATAGATTGTCGGCATAGTCAAGATCCGCCGGCATCTCTATAAAGGTTCGTGTTACTCCACGTTTTGACGTTGTTGCCTTCTTCATTACATCAAGCACCAAAAGGAACAGACATGGTGATAAAATGCATCCTTGACGAACACCAGATACATGAATTGGTTTGGACAATTTTGCACTGTGTATGACAGGTGTATCCATTGTCCATGTCTTGTATGATATTTACTATTATTGGTGGTATTCCAGATATTTTGATGAACGACGGAATCAAATGTCTGTTCAAAATCAATGAATATAAGGTATAGCGTGGATTTCCATTTTATGCTGTTCTGCAATTATACATAGAGTGTTTATGTGATCCACGCAACTACGGTTCTTCCTAAAACCTGCTTGTTCCTTCCGCAGCTTCATCTCCAATGAGCCTACAATCCGGTTTAAAATAATTCTCGACAATACTTTCCCTGGTACTGACAACAGATATGCCTCCAATTTTTACATTGTGTTTTGTCACCTTTTCTTGGTATTTTAGTTACTGATCTTATCTTCCAATCAGCTGGCACTTTTTCCTGCATCCACACTTTCTCAATAAGAGGATGCAAAATACGTCTTGTGTCATTGTCAGCTGTGTGTACTTCGGGGAAAATATTGTCCTTCCGCGGAGATTTCCCATTGTTTATAGATTGCAGGGCTGCTTAACTGCGTTTTGACTAGGGCATGCTGTACTGATATCTGATTCTACCAGTTGAAAATTTGGCTCTGAGCTATCATTTCCGTCAAGTATTGCAACCGATCTGTTCAGCAAGTCTTGAAAATATTCTATCCATCTGTTCGTCTTCCCCTGTGAGCAGTGTACGCTCTTTGCTTTTTGGAGGATAGATGTACTGTTTTCTTCCGCCAGAGAGTAACCGCGTTATTCGATAAACTCCTTTAAGTAGCCTTTAACTGCAGCCACCTCAGCCTGTTCCGCAACATCATTCACCCATTTCCGCTTACCTCTCCTTGCGCTTATGTTAATAGATTTATTAATTGAGTTATACTCTGGTGACGTTTTCCTTCTGACTTGTTTTGCAAGTTATATTTTTGCTTCAGAAGTTGTCATTGCTTGATGAGATTCGATGTTTCCTTGCTCATCCAATCCTTGTTGGTTTTGTATCCCATGGTTTTCTTTCTGACGTCCAGTAAATTGCTTTTGAGTCTCCCAATGTTTCCACATCTTCATCCTGTGTTCATTTCACTTAACACCTGGTACCTATTTCCCAACTCGAGTTTGATTTGGTTTCTACCCTCTGATTTTAGCGGTATCGAATCTCGTCTTTTGATTCAAATTTTCGTTTGTGGGCCAGTATTTTCATCCTGACACTAGCGACTACAAAGTGGTCACTCCCAATATCTGCGCCTCGTTTATTGCGTACATTTAGGATAATTTTCTCTGCTTTCTTAATAGCAAAGTGATCTATCTGATTTTCGGTATTTTGATCAGAAGACCCAAGTAATTTTGCGGCATAATTTGTATTGAAGTAATGTTCCTCCTATGATTAGATCTTGATCAGCACACAACTTAGTTTTCCATTTTCACCTACTCCATGGGAACCTATCACCTGTTGAATTCCACAATTGTCACAACCCACCTTGACATTTAAGTCTCCCATTACAATAACATCTCGTTTCTTGGCCTTGTTGATAGTCTTTCAATTTCACATAGAAATCAGTTTTGCTCTCTAGGTCATTTGTTTAGTGGGGGTATAACTATTAAAAGAACATTCCTTAATTTTAATCTGAACTTGGCTGATATGATTCGATCTGAATAAGGATGCCACTCCATGAGACTTCTATGGAAGACTTTTGTTAACAATATCCCAACGCCATTTCTTCTATTCTCACCTTCTGATACTCCAGAATAAAGAAGAGTAAAAGCTCCGCCCTCAGTAGTCAGATCCGAAATCTTCCCATTTAATTACACGAAGTCCCAATATGTCAAGTTCCATTTCATTCAGTACCTGATTGAGTTTACCAGCCTCAAACTAGTTCCAATATCCAATCTTCGTTACAGTTTTCATGGCAAAAGTTGTCCTCGTATCTGTCCGGGTACTTCTCACATTAGTTTCTTTAATCAGTAAAAATTTTCAGAGAGAGGTGATTGGCCTAGTCTCTCCCAGTGCCATGAAGGGGCTGCCTCTTCAAGGTCTCGGTACAGACATGCGTGAGTTGCTGTTATGTACTATGTCAAAGCATTTCCTCCATGCGTAAATTTTGTATGGTTATCCCGCCAATTCTCAGTCATTGCCTCGTTCTTGATAACAGGGCCCACCACGTGAAGGTGAGGATGGCATTTGAGTGAGAGAGGCTTTGTATTGCGCGTCACCAACTCTTGGGTCCCATATATCGCAATTGACTGATGATACTTGCACAAGTTGTGGAAATAGCGAACCCACCGCGGACTTACTAATTTCACAACTTGTGCAAATAGCGAGCTTAACATGGCTTCAATTTCTACAACTAATGAGCGCAGTGGCGCTGTCTGGGTGCGATTATATGTACGAGTTGTGACAGCGTGGCAGCTAGGAAGATTGCCACGTATTTAAGGATAAAAAAAGATATAAAATGGTCTTATTTCCGAGTAGGATAGTTTGAATTGATTTTCTTTTAATGTTAGACTTTTTTAATACGTTGATTCTGAGTATTCAAATGTGTACACTGCGTATTTCTCTTGTAACTGAAATCCTACTTAAGGTTTTATGTCACTCCATTCGGGTTTCTTAAGTTTTCAACCCTAATTTTATTTGAATCATGTTGAAATTCGAGGCAAATACACTCCTACATATTAGTGTTTCATTTTGTTTTCACTGTACATTAAATAACATTACGCTTAATCATGCACGATAACACACTCGTTTCAAAATCATAGGGAAGCTTCCGTTTCCTCTTCGAACATGGCTGACTGCCACGCATTGACTACAACTCGTGCAATTAACCGTTGCTAGACGGCACCACAGACTGGCTCACTTGCTCCCACGGTATATTGCTATTGACACAATACGTACAAATAATCGCGCCACGGTGCGCTCACAATTGACACAACTCGTGGAAATAGTGAAGCCATGTCTGGTTAGCTAATTGCACAAGTTGCGTAGTCTACTAGACTTGTAGGAAAAATAGGAGTTAATTAAAGATTTCAGCGACGTATTTGAATTCGCGGTCGTATATCCTGTATCAGGCACCGCAAAGCTACAGCCTGAGCCACGAGGGCGATCTGGCAAGATGGTAGTTTTATAAGCATATGAATATATTTAACGTCAGATTTTAGATTCAAATGAAACACACGTGGGATTGAAATCTGCCACGAATTCCTTATGATTGAAATAAACTTAAGTTCGAAAATTTGATACACAAACCCGTATGTAGTGACAGAAACTCGAGTGGAAATTTACTTACGTTTACACTTCGATGTGTAAAGGTAATATTTGAATTCATCTATTAAAAAGTCACACTTTAACATAAAATAGGGCTCAAAAGATCCTACTCGGAAATAATACTGTTGTATACGGTCTTTTTTATCTCAAAATACATATCAACCTAGATCAGTGTATCGCTATTCACACAAGTTGGAGAAATAGCAAGCCCGCAGCGAGTTCGATATTTTCACAAGTTGTGCGAATATTGTTGAATTCCACAATTAGTTCAAAAGATTGTCCTGGTGGTCTCGCCATTTCCTCAACTTGTGCAAATATCATCAGCCTAAACACAAGGAATCGGGGCGAGTTTTACGTTGCTTATGATTTACGTTGAGCATCTCTCCAATTTATTTTGTCTCTTACTTGTTCAATTTAAATTGCAACTTGTAATATTATAAAATTCAGTACAAAAATAAATGAACTGTTATTAATTGTAATACTTGTTTTTCTTTCATCAAATAAAATTCTGTAAGGGGAAGTTTTCATCTTGACACAAGCGTGAAAAAAGAGTTAGGGCTATTCATTTATATCTATGATGAAGCTATCCTAGACCAAGGAACTATGAGAATAGTCTTGTACTGCCTTACACTAAACCATCCTTACAGCACACACGACAACACTGCACACTGGTAACACCTTGTGTTTCTTTGGCTGCGCAGACTATATATGAACATTTCAACAGTGATGAAGTTAAATTTATTCAAATCTAAGGACACATGTATAGTCACCAATAGCTTTTTGTTTTCAGCACCTTCTGAAAAGCATACTTTACTTTGCCAAAGCTGAGAAACAGTGACGTGAATGAAACTTTACATTCCAACGTTTGCACCTGATGTACGAGATCCACAAAGTGTTTTTAATAGGTGCGCTCAAGCAAATAGTAGTTGGGGAGGATCTTCCCAGTACTCTCTCAACTCTTAAGGCCTTTAATTTTAGTGTTGTATAGTTTACTTAATATAATGTAGCTGATATAACATGAATCCATTAACATTTATTTGGTGATGACTAAGAACTTTATGTCGGTTTGTTTTCGGATGTATCCCTACTACAAGAGCCGTCTGAAAAGACTGTCCTATGTAGGAACATTAAGGAAAAACAAGAGTCAAATTCCCAAAAATGAACGAAATCAAAGAGGAATTTTAAAACATTTTTGCATTTAGCAAGGTGGGGACAAAATAAAAACTAAACGATATTTTAATCTCTAATTTATATATCGAATTCAAACTGTCGTACAATGATGCTGGAAGGTTTCCATGGGGTTCACATAGGAAAGAGTTCCACAATTATTATTGAATCCTGAGAACATCAACTCTCGAGAACTTCAAAAATTTGTTAAAATTAGGTTTTAATCAAATTTATAATTTTAATGTTAACAGATGCATGAAAAATGAAATTGACTAAATTTTATTAGACTGTGACCATAAATGTAACTTTCAGTTAAAATTCCTGAGATAAATAATATTCGTGTTGGGTACATGATATGATGATACTAGAATACCTGGATCAGTTAGATTAGTAAACGCACATTTCAATCAATCAAGTATCAATCACCATACACAATCGTCCCATTGCGCACAATTTTTAGAAAAGTAAATATGTACATGGTCTAATATAAAATATGAATATGAACACACATTAAACATTTATAATCAACATTCACAAAAGCAAGATATAACACTAATTTTATGAAAATAATTTACATGTTGCAATTTTTCTTAATTGCTTTAAATCTCTCAATAAGTAATCCAAGGGAGTCTCTACCAGTTTTCACTTTTGACTCTGTCAATTGTTCAACACGTGATTTTCTTGGGACCTGTGCTAGATTTTCTTGGGACCTGTCTATAGACTCTTCCGACTCATCAGAACTACCATCCGAATTAGTCCTCAATATAGATGAATCTTCATCTACAATACTCTTAACTGTACGATCAAATTCGTTATCAATAGAAATTATTTCAGTGACGATTGCAGATATATTTGAGGTCTTCTGAGGAGATTCCAATTCTCGATCATTCACATTTTCAACATCTTCATTGTCAGAATTCTGGGATTTGATATCTTGAAGAGAAGATGAAGGTAAACATTCCACCCCACTCAATGAAGAATCTAAGAAACATGATGAAAACATCAGAGTTTTGGGTAAGTAAGACAAGTGAAGAAATTCAACATCATTTCATGATTTCACAAAGTATTTTAAGCTCATACTATATCAATATGCAATAAATGACCTCATAATGCTATACAAAATTCTATTCTAAACAGTACTTCACATTACACTTCAACATTATTGACTCCTATCATAAGCACATAGAGATCTCTTAGATTGCGGTGAACCTCACCGCCAGGTAACAGATTAACTATTTTATGTTGAATGAAAATGGGAGACAGCCCCGATATTTGAACTTGGGACCTTGAGCTTAGCGCGCTCATGCACTTACCAACTGCGCCATCCAGTTTGTCTCCTGGGCCCATCTTCCATCCTCATTCAACTTGCGAGTCCCAAAGACCTCTGAGGTGGTCTCGTAGACACTATGCTCCTCATATGAGGCGACTCCCTTAGGAAGTACTTTGTTTTGGGTAGTAAATCTAAGATATTTCTGTGTTTGTGTACCAGAATTGGAAAATACTACCCAAAACAAAGTACTTCCTAAGGGAGTCGCTTCATATGAGGAGCATAGTCTCTACGAGACCACCTCAGAGGTCTTTGGGACTCGCAAGTTGAATGAGGATGGAAGGCGGGCCCGGGAGGCGAACGGGATAGCGCAGTCAGTAAGCGCATGAGCCCGCCAAGCTCAAGGTCCGGAGTTTGAATCTCGGTCCCATCTCCCATTTTCATTCAACATAACATAATTAATTCTATCATAAGGTTTTAATGATAATTATAAAAGATAGAGAAATAAGTAAACAACTTCTAACAAATAATTTTCACGGGCTAAATACAAAAAAGTGATCACTTAACATTCAAGATAGTCAATTTCTTTTAAACTTGTAAAACCACATTGCTATAGAAGGTAAAAAGCCTTGCAGGGGTTTGTTATGTAAAACTACCATGAAAAACTGGGAAAGGACTGGAGGATAAATGGATAATGATAGATTGAGGAACATTTCATAAAATGTGCTCAGATATTGTCGTCATTATGTTTCATTAATGACTTGTGCTACAAAGAGGAGTCAATTATTCTTTAAACAGAAGATTAACTGATTTGGAATTTTGATGCAACTTGCATAAGATGACAAAGAATTCTATTCCATGCAAGATACTATTTTTTTTTAAAAAAGGTCCAAAAATCACAGGGATACAGGAAAACAATTGTATAGCATATGGTACTAGAACACCTGAGTGAGAAAATATCCCTGGGGAAAGAAAAAAGGTGTTAAGTTCTTCTCTGTGAAAGGTGAAAAATAGCAACAAAGATGAAGCAAATTTCATACCCAATTAACTTGGAACTGGATAAGCCAAAGAGCATGAATATGCAGAGAAGCTTGAAAATGACTTATATGATAGGAATAGAAAGTTGATTCATCATATTTAGAATGTTGATTGATAATGTTATCCCGCGGGATAACCTTAACATCTGTTGTGGGAGGATATGCTCTGACATTGCCAGAATGGCAAAAGGTGTCCTGCCGTCTTAAAGACAGCAGCCCTGTCACCAAACTTGGGATCTTTGGGTTAATAACTCACGGAAACCCGAAATTATACTAATTTTCAAAGAGTGAAATAGAAAGAGTCGGACTGATCTGTTGACGAATATTGGCAAAGGAAAAGGTATACGATTTGGCCAATGGACCATTCGAACTTTGTATCAGGTTGGTAGACTAGCCCAATTGTCAAAAGAAATGGAAAACTATTGCCTGGAGATTCTTGGTGTAAGTGAAGTTCGATGGAATCAATACGGAGAAATTAGAACTGGGATAGGACGACAATTCCTATATTCCGGTACGGCAAGAACAGATGATATTCACCAAGTTGGAGTTGGACTACTACTTAGTAAAAGGTTCAATGAGGCATTCCTAAGCTGGTCCTCTGTATCGGAGCGTATAATTATAGCAAGATTTAACTGCAGAGTGCAGAAACTGTCGGTTAATCAATGTTATGGTCCTACTGAAGGAGCAGGATTTGAAACAAAATGAGTATTTTATGATAATCTGGATGAAATCTTGTTAAAGATAAAGAAAATTGACTTAATGGTATTGATGGGGGACTTTAGTGTAAATAAAAAAAAATTGAACATATCATGGGTAAACATGGGATTGGAGAGAGAAATGAGAATGGTGAGCTGCTGGTAGAGTGCTGTGGTAAACATGGTCTTAAAATACGAGGCACCCTGTTCCCACAGAAAGCTTGTCATATTGTTATGTGGGTGTCACCAGACAATAAAAAGCAAAACCAAATTGATCACATATGTATCAGCTCAAAATTTAATAAGTTGCTCCTAGATGTCAGAAATCGCAGAGGAGCTGGCATAAACAGTGACCATCATTTGATAACTGCTAACATCCAAGTGAAGACTATAGCTAGCTAAAACCCTGAACAGAAAAAGAAAACATTTCATTGAAAAGTTGAAGGACCCAGAACAGAAGAGGAAATTTATTGAGAAACTTAGAGAAAATATAGAAAGCAAAGAGACCATAGAAGAAGTTCTGACTGTTGAAGGTAAATGGAAAAACATTCAAGACATTTTCAATGCAACTGGAAAAGAATCCCTGGGCTACAGAATGAGAGAGACACGACTGGATGTCAGTAAACACATGGAATATCATACAAGAAAAGAAAAAAATTTAAGTGAGTGCACAGAGAATGTGATAGTCATGAATTTGGATATTGATATGAGTGTACCAACCCGAAGAGAGATTACTGCTGCTCTGAAGGAAATGAAAAATGAGAAAGTCCAGAATTCCAGTTGAAATTTTGAAAGTGGACATGGCCTCTTCTGCTCAGTTACTTCCTAAATTATTCTGCCAAATATGGGTTGAAGAACAATACCCACTGGAATGGAAAGAGGGAATTGTGGTGAATATACCAAAAAAGGGAGATCTGAGAGTGCAAGAACTGGAGGGGTATTATGCTTCTCAGCATAGTTAGCAAAGTGTTCAGTAAAATTATACTGTAACGTATGTATCAGGTTCTAGAAACGTCTCTTCAAAAAGAACAAGTTGGCTTCCGTAAAAACAGGTCATGCATTGATCACATATGCACATTACGCATAATAATCGAGCAATCAGTTAAGTGGAATTCCCCTCTGTATATGATTTTTATTGATTATAAGAAAGCTTTTGATTCTGTGTACAGACACCAGATATGGCAGGCGCTAAGAGCAAGAAGTCTTATCGGATAAGTTCATCAACTTAATAAAGGAATGTATAATCAATTTACTT
The DNA here is from genome assembly GCA_002313205.1 of Laupala kohalensis. NCBI lineage: Eukaryota > Metazoa > Arthropoda > Insecta > Orthoptera > Trigonidiidae > Laupala > Laupala kohalensis. The sequence continues at coordinate 782,582 of NNCF01127530.1, read as the reverse complement.
GTCAAGTACTTCATAACAGGAAACTCTCAAATAAATTTCATACACCATCGGGAGTTAGGCAGGTGCCTTCCGTCTCCTCTTCGATTTTTAGTTGTCATGGATGATGTAATGAAAAATGTTACCAGCAGAGGCAAAAGAGGTATAACTTGGAACTTGCCTGATTCTCTAGAAGACTTTGATTACGCAGACAGTATGTCTCCTTTCTCATTCACACAAACACATGGAGGAAAAATTGTCCGAACTACAAAATGAATGTGCAAAAGTAGGCCTAAAAGTAAATGAGTAAAAAAATGAAAGAAGTCAGATTAAATGGTAAACCGAACACCCTACTATATACAGAAGAACATCAAATAGCTCTATCCGATGAATTTGTCTACCTTGGCAGTGTTATAGATACGGATGGTGGTGCAAGAAAGGATATAAACGCCAGAATACAAAAAGTAACAGGGGTATCTCAATGCTGAAAAATGTGTGGCTCTCTCCCAACATCCTGAAAGATACAAATATAAAGATCTTTAACTCGTGCATAAAATCAGTTTTACTGTTTGGCTATGAAACTTGGCTTACTACTGAAGACACCAAAAGGAAATTCCAGGTCTTCATAAATAAATGACTGAAATGACTGCAATGACTGCGTTACATCCTGCAGATATGGTGGCCAAATGTTATCAGCAACGAAAACTGTATGCGTACCACAAACCAGGGGGACACAAATATTGAAATAAAAAAGAAAGTTTTCCTGGATAGAGCATACCCTTAGAAAAGGACACAACGATGTAACTTGTTGTGCACTTCAGTGGAATCCACAAGTTTCCAGACACCAAGGAAGGCCAAAAGAAGAATGAGAAGAAGAAAGAAGATTGATAATGTACATGGAGATAATGAATGAATAGGGAATACTAAAAACTTAAGTGTTGAAATTAATATACCGAGTGAATGGACAGAAAGAATACTGGCACCTATAAACAAAAAAGGTAGGTTTGAATTTACACTTAATTACTGAGGCATATTATCAATGTATATAGGATATAAAATAAACATTGACATACAAAGAAAAATGTTACTTGAAGTCATAACGGAAAAGACAATATATAATGAATCACAGTTCCACTTTCAAGAAGGAAGGACAATTGATGTATCATGCTGCTATACATGTTGAAAAATGCCATACAAAGTTGGTCCCACAAGAAAGGTATATTTAATGTTTTTAGATTCGAAAATGAAGTTTGACTGCATTGGAAAAGGGAAACCAATTCAAGGAATTACGAGTTCAAAACTTTTACTATATTACTTATAATAACAAATTTTTCTTCTGGTCCCTTTACTTTCCCGTAAAAGTTCATGTTAAATCAAATTCTCAGTCAAAATTTTCAGAAAATGTTTGCCATTAATTCAATTTTTACAAGTACACCATTTGTTTTCCTCTTTATTACACAACAATATATGCTCTAAGAAATGGATAATAACAGTCTTATTGATAAAAAGAAACAATTATTGCTTTATTCAAACAGGTAATTAAACAATTCTGCTACTCTACATTGCTTGATCCTTTGAATTCAATAAAGGTGATACNAAAAAAAAAAAAAAAAAAAAAAAAAAAAATCGCAGAATATGTTTCTCTATTGGAATTTCACGATTTGGAAGAATTGGAAAGAAATATATGACAATGAAGTGAAAAGCAATCTAAATCTTTCTCTTCATCTCACTAACATCTCAAGAACAGCTTATACAATGTCATAAATATGTACTTTCAATGCTGTAAACTTTATCATGTTACTCTAAAATCACACATGGTATTAAGTTAAACAATATGGAATGACCTTGCTTTAAGTTGGACATAAAACATATATGGGTTGAATTTTGTCAAAAATTATTCTACAATTTTTTCTTCTTCAAAATTCAGCAATTTAAAGTTTTTTAGAAGTCCCATGAGATTCTTGTCATATTTACTTGTGCCCACTTAACTAATTTTTACCCAAAATATTCTGAATTAGCAGTTTTCCCATCAAACTCCCAATATAGTCACCCCACAAATTTCGGGAAGATTTGTTTTGGAAAAAAGGGGAGGGGCTATATTTGGGTAAATATAGTAGAAGAAAATGATATAACGTGTAGACTACACAGAAAAAATGAAGAATCTTTCATCAAAGGTAAAAAGCAATCCAGAATTAGTTAAGAACTAAGTATGAATGATGAATTATTATTTTATTAGAGAAGTGTAAAGTGTATAGTTATGATAAAAGAGATCAAGTAGACATATATAAAAGGAAAATTAAGTCTCAATTAAAGAGACTATCATTTTAATGTATCTTAAATAATACCTGCACTGGTGTCAGGTTAGTTAACAAATGACAAGACAAATGTTGGTTACATATTTGCCTCAAAATTATCAGTCACTAATTGGATACTCCTAATTAGAAACAAACATTGTGAAAATCTTCAATTTCATAATAAGTTGGCAATCGAAATACAATACTAATACTTGAAAATTTAATAACTTGATTGTCATTTATCATCATTTTTTAAGCAGATTTGATATTTTCTAATATTAACATAAAATTATAGCTTATTTAGGAAAGTACCCCAAGTGTCACAACTAGATTATAACCAACCATTAGTGATATCACAGGATTACAAAGGTATTATAGCATTGGAGGTAAACCAGTAGATCCTTGTCATCCTATCTTACTTGGTATTCACTATTCAACTGCTAAGAATTCTTCTTGTAAAAGAAAACAGTTGGACATGTTATCTTTGAAACTATACCTTTCAACCTTTCAATCTAAAACTGAGATCTGAACATTTTTATTTATTTTGATGAAAAAAATAATTAAATAATAAACAATAAAACTTGCCACTCATACTGCTATTAAGAGAGCTTTCATCTTCAATCATTTTTTGCACTATCTGAAACAATAACAAAAATAAAACTGAAGTTATTGAAAACATGAAATGACCTAAAGCAATATATCATACACAATACCAAAATATAATAATAATAAATCATTTAGTACCTAAAAAAACTTGCATCAAAAAGTTTTACTCACAATATCTAAATCACAATCAGATTTCATTTCCCTGGGCTCATTTAATTTCCCACACTTTAAATACGAAAGAGCTTTTCTTTGGTCTAACACAGGATATTCTTGGTACATTTGTGTTAGGCCTGATGTCAACTGTCCAACTGTAGATTGTCCTGAAAGAAATAGTTAATTAAAATGATATAGCCAAAAATGCAGTTAAAAACATGGAAGACAATTAGATAATTTACTCCCTTGAAGCAAGCAAGAATCCATTCCATCAATTCTGATCAAGGGGTCCATTGAAAATACAGATAAAAAATCAAGGTTGATAGGTGTTACAAAGAAAATGCATACGACCGTGCCAAGATGGAGTTCAGATAATAATAATGTCATATACAGTAAGAAGCTATATGAAGCATTCTTTACAATTAATTTTATATTTAAATCAATTATTATCAAAAGTACTATAACAATGGCTGTAACATGGCACGACAAATAATTCAAAATATAACTTAATAGTGCATAGAATAAAAGGAAACATTTAATGGAAAAAATGAAACTCGTATTTTCACATATTATTAATCAATAAATTCTTTAACGATATGGAAGCAATGGGATGGACATATATTCATTTTTGACATTAAAATTACTTAGATTTTATCAAAATGAAGTTAGTTCAAAGTGATTATTCCCTTACAAAGACAAAGAATGCTTCAGAAAGAACAAGAAAAATTCCTTGTGTATTATCTCCACAGTCAATAGAAGCAGTAGTAACATGATTCAAGAAAAAAAAAAATTATAGTCAATGGAACAGAGTATCATGCTACCTCACTGATCAGCAGAGAGAATGAAATTACAAGTTCTAGAGGTATAGGGCAGTTTTTCTACAATTTTACCCAAATATCCATTACACAATACTTTAATACGTATCAACTCTACAAGAAAATAAACCCTAAAGCCCCACAAAAAAAGAAAAAAAAATCTACAAGAAATCAAAGCAATTACCCCTGTCATGAATCACAATATTTGCCAGTTGTTCACCTTTTTATAAAAGAATTAAGTGTGGTTACACAGGTCTTCATTTATCTACCTAAAATATTTTAATATTGCTGATAGTTTTTTTATCTTATTGTTGAAACTGAAAAGGGTGTTATTGACACTATTATTGAATTAAATTGTTATAGAGTACATGGTCTCCAATATATTCAGCTATTGTTGATACAAGAATGCCTATGTTTTTCAGTTAAAATGCTGAAAGATTCTGTTTAATTAATTTCTTAGGTCTGGTCATTTTTCAGTTGTGGAAATTAACTTTCATAATGCCACCGAAAAATGTGGAAATATTGATGATAATGATGTCAATTTCTGATTACATGTAATGAAATACATTGTCCCAGAGCAACATGGTTTAATAAGTAGTAGAATCATCACTTCGCAAAGAGATGCTTATTTGCAGTCTGAACACAAGAAAGAAACAATCATCTCTTGCATATTAAAAATCAATTGATTTAGTTGTCATATGTAACAATGTATTTACTATATGTAGACTCTGCCATGAGCAGAACCCCCAATGGCCGGGGCGGGGGTCTATGGTTAAAACTTCAAAACTCCCTAGCAAGCAAGAGGGTTATTTCTATGAACTCCTATGTGTCACACTGCCTGGTTGTCTAACTGCCAGACTGACTCACATTTATGTATACAAATACTATACAAATACACTATAATATTTACATTCATGTAGAAGGAGTGGTTTAGACTCAGATATTTGAACCTACCCTTATGGAGGAAACCTTCCTTTTCTTCAGATTTTATTTCCATCTGCAACAGTATCCAATACATCATTGTGTGTTACTCAAAGAATTTGATAAATTTATTACCAGTAAGCTACACAAACTTATACATGAGATTACACATGCTATGCCAATTAACCAAATGATTTGTCATCCACTAATGAGAATTTTGCAAATATTTCATGAGGGCACAATCCTCACCAACATCAGAGCACATCTTAATAATTTCTTCTTCAGGCTTCTTTATTCTTAAGATATTGAGGGTTGATTCTCAATGTCTTGAGAATTTCCAGAGAGCATTTACAATACTCAATTTTTATTCTGTCTTTCACTCAGTAAAAAATTGTGACTCATCATCTCTCTATTTTTCATTGTAAATGGGAAATGTAGGGTGCTAATGAAGCTTATCTACCTGGAGCAACAGGAGGTGGGTGGTAGAATTAGGGTTATTGTGGTGGGGTGGTAAGGTGGTAGGTGGGTCAGGTCAGCTGGGTTTACTGACAACTCCTAACACTTCCACATGGAGGTGTTAGCAGGAGTTGTTAGTAATAGTAAGAGTTAGAGATACAAGGAATAGAAGGAGTAGTAGGAAGTGAATAGAAGAAGGGTTTGCTTTTCAATAGTCACAGCTATATGTGAACTGGGACATTGAAGTAAAAAGCTACAAATTTTTGTTTGACCAGTGTGTTCATTGATCTAGGATTATACAAACAGAAATTATCTATATAATGATGTCGAGACAATCATATATTCCTTAGCGTAATAAAAAATTCACATACTAGTATAGTTCAAACTACTACTATACTTTTTTTTATATATGTGGCAGTATAATTGGGGACTTATTAACAATAAAGAGCTTGATAAAGTTTCTGATCATATTTTATTTCTGTCTGATACACCTATGAAAAATTTGAAAATGACTTCATGGGAAAGGATGTTGAATTTCAGTTATCCAGTATCAAATATTTATACGATTGTACTGATGGTGCAAATATTTATAAGACGTTAGGAGCTATTAACTGACCTGTAATGAAAAATCAAGTATCATTAAATAATAGGATGACTGGGAGATTCTGTACACCTTTCTCAATAAAAATATTATAT
>NNCF01127530.1:758778-776520 GCA_002313205.1 Laupala kohalensis | reverse complement strand
ATATATATATACATACACACACACACTTTTTTAAAAATTGGAACATTAAATTATGCAACATTGGTATTTATTTATTTGGAACACAGTATTAAATTGTTATAATAGTTGTTTTGTTTATATTGTTTTGTATATAATAGTAGTTAAAATTGTTTGATATTGATCCAACAAATCATGAAACTTCTACAATATTTATGATATATAAGAGACTGCAATAACCATTACTCTTACTATAATAAACCTAAAACTAATAAAATATGGTTATTTCCTGTCAGTTGATTTATATTATAACATTATATTAAGGACACAAATCTGTTGATTAATTAAAATTTTTTTTTTAAAGTGCTATTACTTATTCGTGATATGAATAATCTACCTTAAATTTAGTGAATAATCAATTTGAATGGTTATGGGAGACAAACACTGCTTGGTACAAAATTATAGTCCAGGAAAATTCTGTAATGATTAGGAAAAAAAATCAGAATTAGAGGTTTCTCTTCTAGATCTTTTTCATCATGTTACAAGTAAAGAATCCTGGAAGTTCCCCACTTTTCTGTGTTCACTGACAAAATTGCAACATAGCTTTCTATAAATGTTTTACGAAATAATTTCAGCTTTCATGTTAGATTGTACTTAGATGTAACATTGATTGAAGAAGAAAAGCTGTGGCAAAGCTGAAAGAGCACAACTGGAGTCCTTTCGCGTTGCAGACAGGCTCTGCATTCCCGTGAGGTGACATGCCATTGCAACTGCACAGCAGCAAACCTTCAACTAATAAACGCTGAATAATTTACTCGTTATTTAGAATTAATTTTGGTTCTTCTTATTCTAATTCCACTATTCAAGTTGTAATTGCATTTTGTCTTATTTTTATATTATTCTCATTTCTTATGAATCCTAAATTTCAAGAACAGAAATCATTTAATGAAACTATTTGTGATAAAAGAAAAATATTAAAAAAGGGTGTTCGATTGTGAAAGTCCTGAAGTGTTATTTGTTGTTGATAGTGTTATGTTACTATAACTATAATTCATTGGTCCCCTCTCCTATTGTTTAGTAAGCAAGTCTTTTCATGTTTCATAATTTTATATGTCAAACCAAATCATACCATAATTTTTGAATCTTTATACATTACAAAATTCAATTTTTGTAATGTAAACTTACACGGTCAATAGATGAAAAGTTGGTCTTCTTAATTTGTCAGTTAATCTGTAATTTCAGTATTTACTGCATAATATTTGGTTTCCAGATAGTACAACAATAAATAATACTAGTATAAACAATAAATATTCATAATAAAAACAACCATAATAACGAGTCCTAAATTCTACAATTTACTTCCATTTTAAAATCTAGAATAGTATAATACATATCATGCTACATCACAATAATGAATAGTCCAAATAAGGTCTAAAGATAAATAATTTAGAATTCTAAAGAGTTCAGAACATTCCAATCTCTGCAAGATTCGTCAAAATGTCTATGAAATTTAACTTTATTGTAGTTTTTAACTCTGGAGAATAAGTAAGGGTTTCCTATTTATTGACCTCCTCTGGTCTCAAAAGTTTAAAATCTATGTTCTGAAATTTTCTTTTCACTAAACAAGAATTTTAATTGATATATAAGTCAATTCTTATTCCCTTCTTTGTTCTTTTTTTTTTAGACCGTGATTTACAATTCTTTTAGAAACTGAAGTGCAACATAGAAAAGCACTGTCAAGAGGAATGTTCAAATTTGACCCTCCGTATCTCAAATATGAAGAAAAATAATAGTTGCATTGGGATGGTACATACACAAAATCGCAGAGAAGGTATGGTTCAATTGACATCCTTGTTCAGGTTTTAAGTTGTAATTTATATTTAATTTTCTTAAGAAAAAGCCAAGTTCTTCATATTTGAAGTTCTGTATAAAATATTAACTTACCAGTTCAGCTCTTCTCTCAGTATTGATAAAGTTTTGTCCTTTTGATTTTCCAGCTTCTGCGGTGGTATGATTTAACTTATTCTTCTCTGGAATCCGGGAGGAGTGCAATCGCTTACGAACAAAACAATTACTTGGCTTCACAAAACCCATGCTTTGTCTTCTATTTGTGGACTGTGATGTCATAGGTTGTAGAGGTTTTGTAATAGGAGTAAATCTTTCAGTAGTTCCAAATCCTTTACATGAGGTTACTCTCTCTTTAGATATGAACCCTTTAGAAGATAAAAATTACATATATTTATTATTTGGAATTACTATAGGCACTTGACGAAGTATTGACATACAAAATACTGGTGAAGATACTATCCATTTGCAAATTATATGTGGATATACTAGAGTCACAAGTAATCAGGCATGCACTGCTCATCTCAAACTACTTTTACATGCAACAGTGGAAACCAGTGAGCAGAAAACTGCACAAAAGATAAGTACCACAGCATCCTAGCATGGGAGCCCTGGCAGAGACACAGCATGCCACTATAACCAAACCATACCACTCGTTACCATAAGGTCTCTAAATGATCAATAAATGCTCCTGGGTAATGCCAGGTTCTTTGAGCTAATCCATACTAATATATAAATGCGTAATGTGAAAGCATGTCTGTCTGTTTGTTTCTTAATCACCACTAACCCACAGAACCGATTATGATAAAATTTAGCAAGGAGATAGTTAAGATTAACAATATCATTCAACCTACTATATGTCTTAATTATAGACAATCAATCAACTTACTGAATTACTCTTTTCTAAATCTTCATTTAATAAAGATGTTACAGCTTCTCTTTCATTAAATACAGTTGATTACAGGTTCGCCTACATTTTGAGGTTTATTGACCTCATCATTAGGGCTATTTAAGAATACATAAAAAGAGAGACTATAACAGGTTCAAATCAATAATACATACATAATAACCCTATGTCAATTAACTACACTTCTTTCAGACTCAACATATTCACAATATAACTACAGTTTCAATATTCTACAACATTCACACAATTTATCTACATTATTTACAGAACATACAATTCATTATAACATACCTTGTTATTAGTAAGAGATTTATTACATTTCACATTTTTTTTAAATTTTAATTTACGTACATAATTTTTAAAATTTTAATTTAAAAACATGTTAGAAGATTGAAAAATGTTCGACCTTCTCTATCAAGTGCTTCTCATGAACTGTTACATGAATTTTCAGTTTGAGAAACATTAGCATAAAATATCTGTTCTAATAGCTTAACAAAATTAAAACTTAACTTTATTTTTTAGTAAAAAGAATAAATTGTCATAATCTTTAGTTAATATATTACTTTCTAACTGTGTATTCAAGTGATTGTTTTTATACGAAAACTCTCTAAAATTAGTCTTTTGAAAAGATTTTCTTCCTTACCTAGAATTCTTGTGCTTCCAAAACTCATAATATGTTCATTAATTTTACAATGGTGGCTTATGCCACTTTTATTTTCATTCTGATTTTTTAAATTCCTGTCATGTTCCTTCACTCTTGTAGCTAAAATCTTTTTGTTTGTCCAATATATTTCATGTTACAGTCTTTACATGGAATTGAATAGACTATATTATTTTGATCTAGTGTTTCTATTTTGCCTTTTTGACTTTTTACAAATTCAACTTTATTGATCATACTGTATACAATAGTTATTTTGAAATCTTCAACTATTTTTCTTAATTCACTATTTATATTATGAATAAATGGTAAAACAATAATTCTTTTATTATCCAATTTATCATCCTTTTCTATTTTGTTTCTATTAAATTCATTATTTACTTTCATCTTATAAAATTGTTCTATGATTCTATTTATTAAGTTTATTGGATAATCATTCATTAATATGATCCTTTTCACTTTTTATATTATCTTTTTTAAATCTTTCACGAGATAGATTTTCAACTTTATTTAGTAAGTTTATCATAATATTCCTTTTTATAAAAAAGGGATGTTTGGATTTGAAATTCATTATCCTGCCAGATGATGGTTTTTTAAACCAATTCGATATCAAATTCCCATTATAGTTTATTACAGTAGTATCTAGGAATTTAAAGATTTTTCGGATTCTGTTTCTATGGTAAAACTAATTTCAATATTATGAGTTAAATATTTCAAATACCCTATCTTTATCTATTTCTTTTTTTAATAAAAACATATTTAAACACACACTTTCTAATTTTCTCATTGCCAATTCACACATTAAGTTACTTAGTACTGCTCCTATTGCCACTCCTTCCTTTGATTCAAAATACTTTTCATTGAATTTAAAACTAGATGCACTTAAGATAAATGTTAGTATTCTAATTATCTGGTCTGTAGGAAATTTTATTTTAGTTATATTGTGAATATGTTGAGCCTGAAAGAAGTGTTGTTAAATGACATAGGGTTATTATGTATGTATTATTGCTTTGAGCCTGTTATAGTGTCTGTTTTTATGTATTCTTAAATAGCCCTGATGATGAGTTCAATAAACCTCAAAACGTAGGCGAACCTGTAATCAACTGTATTTAATGAAAGAGAACCTGTAACATCTTTATTAAATGAAGATTTAGAAGAGAGTAATTCAGTAAGTTGATTGATTGTCTATAATTAAGATATATAGTAGGTTGAATGATCTTATTAAAATAGAATAAGATAATCAAAATCTAAATATTATGAAAAAGATAGTTAAGATGTCCAGGGTGAACATAGACTAGCTTATTTTTTAAATGTATGAAAATAAAATAAAATCTATTTTTATTAGCAGTATTTTTAAAAGAAATTTAACTATGTAACCAAATTAAAAACACTATTGAATGTTCACTTGTAATGAAGTTTATAAGATTATATATTAAATTATAATTATATTTTACTTTTCTCTTAGTTTTAAGTTCTTTTGTACCAAGCCCACAAACAGGTAACTCCGATTACCTCTGTGAAATTTACATAATGATTACTTGTAATATTATGTAAATTAAACTGATCTAATAAATAAATAAATAAAAAAAATAAAGTTGAAGATGTCGATGAAATCGCCCATATTCACTTACACTGCCTAAACTGTTAGAGATAGATGACAATTATGAGTGGCAATATTGCTCGCCTTGAAGAGTTCTACAAAAACGTCCGTGACAGCATATGTCTATCTACTAAGGTTAATTTAAGTTATCAAAACAACGTTACGAAAAATATAAGTGTTGAAATAGTTCAATTTAAGTGAGGAATTTAAGAAGGAAAAAATCAATCTTCATCAAATTTAATGGGTTCCTTGATTTGTGCATTTAACAAAGATAAAAAAAAATCTTTAAATTGTAAAGCTTGGGCGAATGGTTTAGATTTTAGAAGCATTTTAATGAAATGGTCCAACCGCACTGCCGCAGTTGTATCTTGCATCGGAAGTAAAAATTCGATTTGCGAGGCTTCCAGTGAGTGGGTTCATAGGTAGAGTAAAAAAATAAATGTGGGTAACGCCAGGTAATCAGCTAGATGTTTTTTAAAGGTGTTGTCAGAGAAGTAGGATATTTTTTTTTAAACCTCTCCAACTTTAAAAGTAAAAATTCATATAAATATTGTGAACAAATTCACCCGAACTGTTCTTAAAGCAAAATGTAAAGTGTGGGTGGTTTAAAAATTCTGTTATGAAAATTTTGCATTTGGACCACCTTGTTTGAAATAGCATGGTAATAGTTAGGGTAAGATTTATTAAAATTTTACACGAAATATTATTTTTAAAATTGTAAGTGAGGATGAGTTATTTTTTAAAGCTGTAAGATAATACTTGCAGAAAAAGTGTTAGGATGGATCAGTTTATAATTTACGTATTCGACACAAACTGCTTGAAATTTCAGCTGAAGTCATGCAAAAAATACTTTAAAACTTCTAACTTACCAGAGGAAGTGGAAGAGGATATAGATGTTCGCAAGTTGATTAAAGATGTACTATTTTCTTTACTGAGCTTCAAGGGTGTTGCTTTTGATCTTAATCTTTGGAGAATTGTTGAAACAGACTCATTACCAACTGGCTGCTTGGTTGTAGTACGTGAAAGAATATGGTAATTTAAGCGATCTATAGGAGATACATCTATTTTGACAGGAGCAAGATTATCAGCAAGACATTGAACTTTCAATTTTGTGGCTTGTTTCTTCAACTTTATCCAATCAAATGCTATAACAGTAAATACTTCATTAGAAAAATTCCATAACTGTAAAACATAACAAACTGAAGAACAAAGTTCTTTTGTTACTACAGAAACTAAACACAGCAAAGAAGAGTTCACACCACTTAGGCCTATTGAAAATAACCATACAAAATTATAATTTGTTGGTTACCAAAATGGGAATGAAATAATACCACTGGTATAAGTATTAACAAGTGACAAAACATACAAATAAGATATGATCAGAATTTCTCTCACCTATCACAGGAGAAAAACCAGAAATTTCAGGTGAAGAACATACTTCTACAGTTAAAGGTGAATAAATAACATTATAATCTGCACAAATTTCTCCTTTGTCATACTCGCACACTAAAATTAAATTGAAAAAATGTCATCTTTCATTTGTAATACTTCAAGTAAAATGGTATGAAATATTTCACTCAAGATATTGAAGTAATATGGAGATTATCAAGAGAAAATTAATAAAAATACTTACTTTTACTTTCCAATGTATTTATAAGTTCACAATGCACTTTCTCATCAAAATTTATTTTATCAGCCCCATCCATTTTGTTTTCAATTCGAAAATCTTTAATAGCAGCAACACACTTCAAATTCCTTAGATGTGTCTCAGTTACATTCTGAAATAATGTTAATGAAAATCTTAATACCCACTATCAAAGCTTAGAAGTGAGCATTCAAGGAAAATACTTACTTTGTTAAATTTACACAACACATCACAAATATTGGAAAAAGTATCTGATGAACAATAATACATTTTTGAACAAGAACATGTTACACTGTTTGCATAATGATGGAAATGGTCAAAGTAAGGCTGAAATTTATCAGTGAAAACTTTTATTTCTTTGGAAAGTGCAGTATTCTCTTTGCATACATCTGCAAAACAAAATCAAATCAAAGTTAACATAAACTACATCAAAAATTAATAATGAATGAAACCAAACAAGAATGAAATAACCATGATAAATTAATTAAAATTTTAGTTAAAAATAATTTGTTCCTGAAAAATACCTGAAATGACACTGGCATCATTAAGATCGGTTAATCGTCTCTTTAAATTATCATCCCAAGGTCCAACAGAAATTATCATGGATATTATATTAACATAGAGAGAAATTCCTTGCGCATTTTGCTGAAGAATATTATCAATTGCAATCCTGTGAAAATATAACCCTAATTAATAAGAGTAGTCAACTTGTATATCAACATACGAGATTCCACATTATTCTTGCCTGAGTTTACAATTTTCTTCACATGTATTTTTATATTCATTTACATTGTGTTCTTCAGCATCAACACCATCCATATCTAACAGAAAATTTAAAAATTTACACAAACGTAACTGAACCAAACAAAAAGAATATCATCATAAAAATGCAGACAAACCAAAATTTTCTAGTTTCATAATTCTTAACATTAGAGCACAAGTAATTTTTAAAAGAACTTCTCTTGATTTTTCTCCATAAAAGCAAACCATACTAGATGGAGTTAACGTTGGCAAGTCAACTTCTGGATGATCCTAAAGAAATGTAGAAAAAACATAGAAACAAATCTGATAAATACTCTCTTCAATCTGTGTACATAAATCGCACCAACCTTCTTCAGCCCCTTCAAATACTGGCACAATCCATTAAAAAAGGACCGTTCATCTTGTTTAGTTACAATTATTTCAGGAATTTTTGATTTCCAACAAGGATCAATCAGATCAAGAACATATGACATTACCACAAAAAAAGAACGCTTATCAGGCCGTAGGAACATATGCTGTAATATATTATTGGACAAAATGTAATTTATAAGAATACGTACTTAATTGCTAGTACCTGGATACTTATTATATCTTACCTCATCCATGCATTGGGCACATTCATTGCTTGGAGCATATTCTAAAAGCAAATTAAAATTTTCAATCAATCTTGCTCCCAATGAAGATTGATGAGCCATTATCTAAAACTTTCATCATAACAGTATATTAAAACCAAGGTAAATTACTAACAATGCACAATTTGTTAGAGCACATTTACACGTATATCACAAACACAACCTAATCCAGCAAATCCTTTCATAATAGAAAAATGATGACAGTGGAGAAAAAATTATCAAAGTAATGTTTTCACATTCATTCAACAAGAAGCTCATAAACCGATGATTATAATTTAATTGTTCGGTGGATCACACCAGAACCGGACTACGTGCTATAATACTCACTGCGCTGTCCTGGCTAAAGATTAGTCCAAGTGCCGTCACAGTTTTCAGAAGTTCACGAACTGTTCACGGAGCACAGATGACTACATCCTGACTACATCTGACGGAGACTGTTTCTTCCTACATTTTCCCGCGCTGCCAGCGCAGACCCGCGTTAAATGGACCAGTATGACCACCAAAGAATAGCCAAATAGTACTGAGATTGTTGCCAACTCAGAATAAGGCGGATTTAGATTTGCGAAAGTCTCTTACATGTACTATCGGATTTTTTATTATAGACCTCTCACTTTGAATTGCTGTAGATGTCACAAAAAATAGTAGGAAAAACTAATTAACACCATTATATTTGTCTTGTTCTTCTGCTTATACGCATGTACAAAAATGGCTCTAAGAATGAATAATACTGTTTTAATAACAGAAATGTTTCACAAAACGCGAAATTTTTACAGTTTCTCCCGATACATCGACTTTACTATTTTTTATAAAATAAACTAAAAGTTTCAAAAATAATTCGTATTCAGCAAATGTTAACTATTATGTTTGTGACAACATTTCAAAATTTCGAGCTTATACATGCAAAATATAATGAATTAACCTTTTCCAAAAACATTGCTAAAAACGACCATGCATATTTTTAAGGAATAAAATTTATACTGTTGCCTTCAGCAAAATGCCGTTATTACATGATCAATTAAATTAAACGTTTAAAACTTAGTATGTAATCACAAATAAGTGATAAACAGAACTATGTCTTCATTTGGCGACCAGTGGCGCAGTACCAGTCAAGTTACAGTCTGGTCCTGCTGTTGTTTAGCACTGAGAGTGGAGGAAGCGGAGACATCTAGAATCATTCCGTAGAAAGGTTCCAAGTATAAGCAAGCTGCAGGCAACAACTCAAGAAGTCATAAAACTATCCACAACTACTGTCGGGAAGCGAGGGGAGTGAAGAAAGAAAGGAGGGATCGAATACAAAGGACCTCTTGTTATGTTAACCCCTAAGGGAAGGACCCACCAGAAAATCTGATTAGCGCGTTGTCGCTGCCAAAATGAAGGTATCAAATAACAAAACTATGAAATATTGATGAAAATGATATCTACGGCATGAAGTGTTCTGAAAATCCTTCGCGAAAAATCGGTATTTAATCACTTCAAATTTGTACTTCGGTCAGTGTAGCGGTACGCGCGCTCCGGTCAGTGTTTTTGTACGGAAGAGTGACATTTTAATCAGCACTCGAATGGTGAACAGAATCGTAACAAAGCATCTCGGTCTATAGTGCGAAGGCCTATGCATCAATCAACAACGGGGCCTATGAATCAACATAGGTTTCTGCGGTCCGGCGCACGTCCGATGTTTTCGACGTTACTGGCGCATAGCCCGCAAGGTATATGGGTTTGTGGTTTTAGTGCGTGCGAGTCCCGCACTACCGAGAGGTATGCGCATGCACCTCTCAGTGTTCATTAGGATTTCCAGTCTCCTTCGTAAAAAATATTATTATTATTATCATTATTATTATTTTGTTTGTTCCCTCAGCATTGCTGCTGATATAACACAAAGTACGGGCTATAGCCAAGCACATCCGTCTATATATCACTGAACAACTTTCTCAAAATGTTGGTATTATTGGGAATGACAGTTTTTTGCATGAGTATATAAATATTCTTATTCAAGTCAAGAATCTTAAGGCATTCGTGCAACTGTTTTGGTATTACACTAGTGCGCACTAGTGGCTGACAAAACAATTGGCACAATGCACACTTTATCGAGCTTCCAGATCTTGATTTCGTTACTCAGGTCCACATATTTGGTTTTCTTTTCAACTATAGTTTTCTCAATATTATGCGTGTTTGGCACAGCAATGTCAATCAAAAACGCAGTTTTCTGCCTTTTATCACGTAACACTCTGTCGGGTCTATTGTTAGGGACACATCTGTCTGTAATTATAGATATGTCATAATACAAAGTGAATCTATCTGCGTCAATGCAGGTGAAGGGATATATTTGTAATATGGAGAACTCTCTTTTAACAGTTCGAACTTAATGCCTAAGCTTTGGTGAATAATAGCAACCACTTGGTTGTGCCGACGATTGAGAGACAGCACTGCATGCGGACACAACATGTTGGATAGTTTCAGGTTTCTCCTTGCATTTTCTACATTTATCGTCCCCTGCATTCGGGTCCTTATGATATATTTCCGATAGTTGTTTGTTTTTATCACTTGATCATGAATTGCTACCATGAAGCCCTCTGTTTCTGGGAAGAGTTCGCCATACTTCAACTATGCGCTCGACGCTTGCTTGTCGACATATGTTTGGTCGAGATCATTGGCATGTCTCCCATGCAGAGGCATGCTTTTCCATTCATCAAGTTTTTCTGAGTTGCTACGGGTGATTTCATTGTTCTGAATATCATTACTGGCCAAGTTCAAGGGAGTACACTTGTGGTCTGCAGAACATACACTCANTTTTTTTTTTTTTTTTTTTTTTTTTTGTGGGGCTTTAGGGCTCGTCAACATCAAAGGTCATTAGAGCCCTCTCAGATGAAAAGGTGACTCATTCTTCTTCTGATGGAAATAGCCTCTGAGTGTTTTAATTTAGCTATTATGAAGGAGATGTACATCAGTCATCCCCCTTCCACCGTCACCCCTCGGTTAAGTTAATCTCAGAGTGTTTGCTTTCTCATGGTGGTTCCTGGACTTATTTGGTTGAACCCTAGTCTTCCTCATGATACCCTCTAAATCTGTCTTTAACCATGCGATGATGCCAAAAGAATACGTCAGATCAGGAACTGCAAAGGTGTTAATAACTTGGAAGAGGTGCTTACTATTTAGATCAATTTGACACAACATGCACACTCTCTTGCTATACTCTGTTGTATGTGAATTCTTAATGCTGGAATGATCTATTTTCCTGGATTGCTCATATCCCAATATTTATAAAATTCACCATTGTCCAATGTTTCTATACGACCCCCTTGCTCACATTCAAATCTAACTATCTCAAGTTTGCCTCTACGTATATTAACAATTTTGCATTTATCCACACCGAGAGTCATTCTGACGTCACGTGAAATTGCTCAACACTGATCTGTCCCACAAGCATATCGTATGATGGAGCATACAACTTCAGGTCAACCACAGACAATAAATGTGAGATTACATGATTTGCTTCGTAGGACTTCACGCAATACCCAACACCCGACTTGTTCAAGATGTTGATTGCTGGACAAAACCACAAAGGATTTAGTGAATCGCCTTGGAAGATTCCTCTTCCAATTGGTATTTCTGGGGTATGCGACACCTGTTCAGTGGCTGGATGAAAGATTACTGTTCTCCAACTCTTCACCAAGTTCTTCAGGAAATGTATCAGCACAGGATGAACTTTATACAATTCCAAAACTTTGATCAACCATTCATAGGGAACAGTGTCATACGCTTTCAAATAATCTATGTAACAACATGAGAGTTTTCTATTCTTCTTTTGGACCTGTCTGAGAATGACTGAGTCTATGATCAATTGCTCCTTGCATCCTTTACTCCCTTTTCGGCATCTCTTCTGCTTTTCGTTCATGATTTGTTGGTCTTCTACGTGTAGATTTAGTAAAAAAGATATACAAGACGTCATTATTTTGAAAAATGTTTGCAGACATGTGATGGGACGATAATTTGCCGGATCTAAATAACTTTTTCCTTTTGGCACCAAATATGTATTTCCTTCGATCAGGAAATGTGGCAGAGCTTCAGGGTTAGTCAGGAGGTTGTTTATAAAATACAAAATTTTACAATGGACTACTGGTAGTTTTTTATACCAGGAATTATGGATATTATCGCTCCCTGGACTCTTCCAATTATGTGCTTTAGTCTTTGATAATCACAGCAAATTATCATTGATAATCAAAGGCTCCGTCATTAGTGTTATTCCTCGGGCCTTGTCTATCTCTTCTTTGAGTTTCATTGCTCTGTGCATAACTGGACCATATTGATGACCAAAAAGTTATTTGATTGATTGTTGGATAGTTTTCTAGTCTTTGTTCACCGGAACCTCTTTTTGAAATTAGTTTTCTGCAAACCAACTTTTCGTTGTTATCAAATTGTCTGGTTTCTGCCTTTCTCCTATCACATTTCGAGTATCGTCGTAACCGTGCACATAATGCGGTTAATGACTGCTTCAGTATGTCAATGAACTCACACATATGTGTATTTATCATATCACGTGGAGTGTGAATCTTGTATTTCTGAAGAATTGCATTGACTTTGTTTTTGAGCCTTCTGCTGGGAATATTGAAGTCCTGTCATATTGAAGCAAACGTGCAATTTCAGCTCTCTTTATTTCAATTTTTCGGGTCAGTCTTCTTTTCCATGCAGGCATCTTTCCATCACAGTGTCTCTCTCCCCAATCTCCAGAATTTTTGCACCATTGCATCTGGCAGCTGTAAGAGCAGTGCAATAGATTAGGTTATGCAATTCCTCAAAAGAACACACTTCATTCAAGTATTCAGGAACAACATATTCATTAAGCGTTTCCAAAATCCATCGCAAACTTTCTTGAAGTTTTTGTCTGGGAATCCAAGGTCTCTTAGTTGGATCTGTACCCTTGTACATCTGTCCTGAACACAAACTTGATGTTTTCTATAAATTCGTCGCTTTCGTGCACACTTACCGTGTCTTCACTTGACTTTTCCTATTGACTCTCTGTGTGGTGAGACTCTCAATTCTGGTTTTCATTTAATGGACGAATCATTCCTTCAGTTACATCCCTCTTTATTTCTTCTAAAATGGCGACAGGTAGCAATTTATTTCTTACAATAGCTCTTCTCTGGTCAGCAATTCTCTGCTCAGTCACTGTAATAGATGGAAAATTTTCCAGGGAAGCTTGAAGCAATATATTCCTATAGGCTGTTATTTCTATCTCGAGATTAGTGATTTCTAAATAGGTGAGCATGTAAATATATTGATCTCTTGAGTCCATATCATACGCACTCGATGTTTCCCTGCTAAAGTGGTCTCAGGTGAAATTGGGTTACCCCCCTGAGAAACAGTTTCAGCAGGTACTCTTTCAGGTGTTGATTGGCTATCTTCATTTTCAGCTGTAGTAATTTCGGGTTCCGCGGTGCCTGCCCGCCTGCTCAGCAAAGCACCACTAGCGGTCAGCATGCTGCCACGCCCAGCACTAGCTCCAAGCGTGCGTGCCCCGGCGATCCCTAGTCAGTGGCATTATAATAATTCTATTCTGTAATCGTTTCTCCATGAAAGGGTGTTTGCATTTTATACCTACAGTCAGGTTTTCCTCAACCTGGAGGACCAAGGACTCTTCTGACATGGTTACCATACCTTGGCGACAGAGTAAGGGAAAGTTAGACGAGGGATGGAAGAAAAGGTTTCAAAAAAGGAAAGAAATATTGATGGTATTGGGAAAAGGAGCCTGCCCTGCACCTAAGTGCAGTGATGGTACTTACCAGGGTGACTGTTGGGACAACACTCTACCATCTTATTATTATGGTATATTCGTTTTTTGGTATGTTTGTATGTATCATCTGTACATGGTTTAGCGAAAAACGGACCTCATGGTCTGAGTCAGACAGAANGTTTGTATGTATCATCTGTACATGGTTTAGCGAAAAACGGACCTCATGGTCTGAGTCAGACAGAATAAATATTATATTAACTAGCTGAGTACCCGCGGCTTTGCTCCCGTAAATTTTGTAATATGTAACTTTTTGTCCATTAATGTTAGAAGTTTTAATAGTATTGGTGTGTACAGATCCCTCACTTTCACTGATGTAATTGAGAAATTGTTTTTTAGAAAATACCAATTTCCCATTTCACCCTCTTAGATGCTCTTAGAGGTGAATTTTCGTAAAATCCTTTCTTACCTGACTTTTTCGATAGTATTTTGTGTCACGCACTTCCCAAGCTTTACTTTTAGAGGTGTCATGCATAATGTAGGAACACACCATCATACTAAAATCGAACAACCGGATGAAATCCATGTGGAATATTGTTAACAATTACACGTCAACTTCTGAAAATCGCGAAGAAAATGTTTCTTTACTAAACGATGGCAAAATCGTATCAAATCCTCAGGACATCGCAAGTTTGTTTAATTCTTACTTCTCAGAAGTTGGTAAAATAACGAACTCAATATATCCAAATCAATGTCCTCCAATTATATCCACCCACATACCCAATTCTATGTTCACTTCCGAAACTAACGCCAGTGAAGTCATGGGAATCATCAGCTCCTTAAAAAACAAATTTTCACGAGGCATAGATGATATACCTGAGTTTATTGTTAAATCTTCGTCCCACGCTATATTAAATCCACTCGTAAATATTTTTAATAGTTCTTTATCGGAAGGGGTGTTTCCCAATATATTTAAGAGAGCTAAAGTGAAACCTTTACACAAGAAAGGAAACAAACTTAATATTGGAAATTACCGACCAATATCTCTACTACCCACTTTCTCAAAAATCCTAGAAAAATTGTTCTATAAGCGTCTTCTAGATTTTTTATCAAAATATAACATTCTCTCTGACGATCAACACGGTTTTAGGAAATCCTTTTCCACTACAAGCGCCATATTTTCCTTCTTAAACGATGTTACCACATCTCTAGACAGTGGAGAAAATCCTCAGGGTGTTTTTCTTGACTTATCCAAAGCATTCGATGTCATCGATCACGGAATTCTCCTTACCAAATTGCATTCTTTAGGCATTCGTGGACTTCCACATCAATGGCTAACTTCTTATTTAAAAGATAGATATCAACAAGTAGAAATATCCTATACTAAAAATAAAATACTTGAGCGTTGTCTTTCAGAAACAAAGCCACTTACTTGCGGAGTACCCCAAGGATCAATTCTCGGCCCTATACTCTTTTTATTGTATGTGAACGACATGTCATCATCCACATCAGATTGCAAAATGGTTCTTTTTGCTGATGACACTAATTTACTATGTAAACACGCCAATGCTCAAAAAGTTTTGTCTAACCTTTCGACTTGGTTCCATGCAAATCGTCTCATTGTAAACACTGACAAAACAGTGTCTATGTCATTTCACAATAGTATCACAAAATCTTTACCCCAGGTTTCTCTTTCTTTAAACGGAACACAATTAAAAACTGTTACAAATACAAAATTCTTAGGTCTCCATATTCAAGACAACCTCAAATGGAATTGTCACATTGACAATCTTAATTCCCAATTAAGCAAATTGTGTTACGCATTCCGAATCTTAGTTAACGCAGTTAGTCCACGTATTTCCCGTTGCGTATATTTTGCAAACGTTTACTCCCATTTACATTACGGCATTATCTTCTGGGGTAATTCCAGTCAGAGTATTCAAACTTTCAGAATTCAGAAGCGGATAGTTCGAATATTTTGTAAATCTCACCCCCGAAACTCTTGTAAACCTTTATTCAAGGAATTAAATATCTTAACACTTCCCTGCATTTATATTTATGAAACAGTCGTGTTTGTTAAGACCGAATTACTAAAGTGCCACCCTTTCTTTTATCGAAACAGTCTCGTTCGCGAACATAATACTCGCAATAGGAATAATATTCATCGCTGTAGAGTGTCAACCACTCTGTGCGAAAAAGGACCTTATCATTCGGGAATCATTCTATATAATTCCCTGCCCAAGAATATAAAAGATATTATGAAATTGAATATCTTCAAATCCGCGGTTAAAAACTACCTCCTGCACCAGTGCTTCTACACTGTAAAAGAATTTATTGATTTTAACAAAAGTTAAATTCGTCTTGTGCTTTATCACGCCATTGCTGTAGTACTTTTTAAACAACTTATAACAATTTCAAAAACTATTTTCTTGCATGATTGTGTTGTCTTATGGCTCATATTAATTTAGTTTTATGTGTACTCAACATTGGCACGTTTGTGTACATAAATTCTGTAGCCCCATCCTGGCCCGGGTTTTTCTCCGGTTTTCCTTCGGGTAGAGGCGGATTTATCATACAGGTTCTCTAGGCTTTGTCTAGGGGCGGGTCTATTGTAACAATAAATCGTGAATTTAGTGTTATTTCAATTTTTAAGCACTATACTCAGAATAATCTATAGTTCGATAATAACTTACATGTAATTTTTTGCTTAAAATTACAAACATATTGACATTCTATTAGTATTATAACTCGCAGCTAACTTTTTATCTTATCTAGGAACTTTTGCTGAAATTTTTGTATCCGCCTCTGCCTTAGGGCCCTTGGTCGGAATTGATGGGATGGTCCCTTGCTTGCTTCCGGAGAGTAAATTAGTTTATTTTCCTCCACGTGGTCATACGCAGTTTGTACTGTTTTTTGACAATAAATTTATTATTATTATTATTAGTCATTGGACATACAATTATTCATCTCAGAACACACAAAAACCATTGACTCGACCCTAACAACGGTATTTTAACGTTACTTTTACGGTTTTCCCTTCCCTCCCCATCTTTAAGGATACCGTGCTCTCAACTTAAACTTACCGGCATCGGTAGTTTAAAAATCTCATCAACCCCAATACAATTTTAATATCTATATTTCAAAATTAGTTTTCAATTCTTTTTATCCATGAACCAATTTCCAGCATCCCGTCCACCTACCCACCCTTGGGGTGCTAGTAGTGTGTTTGTTTCATGAGGGCTGAGTTCAGACTTACACGATATCGAGAGTTCACTATCACATCAGCGGCGCCGAAAATTATGGACTCGTCACAGGTATGTCATTTTCGATATTTTTTTCATGGCATCTCCTTCCCTAGGGGTGCTGGAGTTTAAACGGGCCGATTGTGAATTTTGGCGTCTTCGAGAATGTCTTTACTAATTTCAGCGGCCCCCAAAACTACGATTTCAACATTAATATCGATCACTTTCGATAATTTTGACATTTCACTCCTCACCCGCAACGCAAAGGGTGTTTGTTCCTTATAGGGCGTGGTCGTGTATTTATATGACTATGAGGGTGTCACTTCACTTCAGCGTTCCCAAAAATTAATTAACACTAATATCGGTCGTTTTTTATTATGTTTACCTGTCCTTCATTCTCACCCCTACCCCAGGGATTGTAGAGGTACAGTATTTCCAATGAGGACTGATTGTTAACTTTCAAAGCACCGGGGACGCTCAAAGGAGAACCGAAAAGTATGGTTTCGAATCTAATATCGGATTATTTCATTATTTTTACGTCATCCCTCTCTCCCCCTTCCTAGAAGTGCAAGGGATGTCTTACCCCAACAATGCTTGTTTTCATATAGTCAGTCGTGTGTATAAAGTTATGTTGAAATTGCTCCAGATTCTAGAGTTATGGTGGGATACATTCTTAATACATTCCAATCCCCATTTCACCCCGTTAAGGGTGGATTTTCGTAAAACTTTATCTTAGCGGACATCTACACC
>NNCF01127530.1:714423-757991 GCA_002313205.1 Laupala kohalensis | reverse complement strand
TGGGTAAAATCAAAGTTATCAAGGGAAATGCTCGTTCGTAATTCCACGTGATATGGTTGACACTGATAAGTAAAATCATAAGTATTTTAAAATGAAAAGGCTACTAGCGTGGTTCAACTTCTCTTGACCTCGCCAGATTCACACAGTCATCGACTCTTATTTCGAATTCTCGTGGCGCTGCTTGCCTAATTCGGAACTCATAGTTTAAGTTCCCACAATTTTCCTTGCGTCGAAGATTCCCGTTTCTCGACACAATCTTGTTGGCACGGTGATAGCAATTGACCGTTCCTAGACGTCATAGACCAGCTTGGTTTTCACTGCGAATAAGCGTCTAATCCTGCCTCATTGCGAAACTAGAGACTCATTCGTCATGATAGAGCTCACCATTTCTTTTGATTTTAATAGTTTTGGCGTTATACGGCTTGTGGTCGCTAAACGCATTTCTCCCAAGAAACTTGGAATGATCAGCTGCCCCTGCTAAACTCCAAATATAGACCCCCATATTTTTAGGTGATTTTTTTTTTCAAGAAGAAAGTGGGAACTGTAAATATAGTAATTGTGAAAAGAAAAAAAAACAGGTGAAGATGTTAATAGTCGGTGTAAACAAGAAATGATGGGGAAAGGTAAATAAAAGACCTTGTGAGATCTTGAGACCATCCCCCTGATATGTTTTTGAAGTCAGTACAAGTGACAACCATATTTAATGCTTAAGAACTAAAAATATGGGGATCTATATTTGGAGTTTAGCAGGGGCAGCTGATCATTCCAAGAGGGGACTATAGCCCCACCCCCTCCCATAGATCCGCCACTGATTTGTGTGGATCATAGGTGAATGTACACAGGCAGACTTGTCACCTTCCTAGGAAACAATTTAAGAGTAAAATAATTCAAAACAAAATAATTTAAATTTATCTTTTATCAAGAAACTAGTATATATTGTATTACCAAAATTATGCTGCTACTGTAAATTTTTCAGTTTTCTTCATAATACTTTTATGCAAATAAATGCATTTCTTTTTGTTTGCCCTATTTTTAAGTTATGTATTAAATATATATTGAATTAATTTTATTATANATATATATATATATATATATATATATATATATATATATATATATATATATATGTATGTATATAACATGCATTTCTTTATTTTTTCCAAGTACCATGATCAATACTTCAAAAATATCTTCCACTTCTCTGCACCACATTTTGAACATGCAGTTTTTATGATTCTTACTTCCATTTTGGTCATAAATAAATTAACAGGAAAGATGATAATGAAATTGCCATGGAGAGCCAGTTTTTCATTTTGTAGCAATTCCTTCTGAAGTGCAACATTTGGATAATTCTAAGAATTCAACAATAAATTTTGAATTAATCCAAATTTTAAACATGGATGTCTTTCCCTTGGATAACGGAAAAAGTGAACACACATCAATTTTGTCTAAAATGCCTTCTTTTCTTTGTTCTTTATCTCACCACCATGAAGAGGATTTTTAATACTCAGTATTTCAAATTTGGGATTAATGAAATTTTGTCAATATAGTACTACAGCTTGTAGGTTTGTACTCTAATTTTAATTAAGTAAGATCATAATTATGTGTATCATGGAATTATGAATTTTGGGGAGACTATACATTTTAGGATGTGTGGGAAAACACTCTCTAATAAAATGTTTCAGTGGTTGTACTTAGTTGATGGCAGTTAGTAAGTAAATACAGGAAATTCATGTTTGGTTGAAGATGGGATTAATGTCCCTCAAAAGCATGCTTCCAAATAAAATATCAAAATTAGTGAAGACATGTGAAAACAGTCTAATTTGTAATATACAAACTATTAAGTTTATTTCTATGCTAAACTAAACTTCATCTGCTGAAAATAATACGTACCATATTACACTTCATGGACTTAAAATTCTTTTTAGATTAGTTTTTCTGTTCTATTCTGATGAAATTATGAAGTCTCCCATAAATTGATAATTTTTGAGGACATTCAAGAGGGAATACTAAAATGACAAATTAACAATTAATCAATGACAAAAAAATAAAAATAAGAAATGGTGGGAGTGATGACTTGTTCAATCATGATACATAGATTCTAATATATAATGTGGCGAGATGAGTCATTGATGCCCTGAAAAAAATATTTTACGTTGATGATGTAAGGAAGCATTGACTGGAATTTTTTATTTATAATTATCACATTTTTATATAAATTTAATAATAAGAAATCTGTTTTTTTTTTGCAAATAAGTAAAATGGGTTAGGAGAGGGATCCAATGAACTATTATATAACATAACTGATTTATTTTGAAAATAAATAAATGAGAAGATTCACATTACATGACAGTTCATTGTTTTATGATGAGGTGTATAGGGAATCAATTATATGAATTTACTGAACTTCAAAAAATAACACAACCCAATGGGTCAACTTTACTGAAAACTCGATTTCATATCCCTAATACAAGGTCAGATGATCTGTACATGATTTATTTTCTGGATCCAGGATTTCTTTGTTTTCAATTTTTAACTAAGTACATTGAACAGATATAATAATGATAATGGCATTCGAGAAAGTTTGCTGCAATTTGAATTAAATATCCATATTAAAAATTTGTTCTTAGCCTGCATGATATGCAGAGAATAATATTTAATTGTCAAATTTGGGAGAGATCTGTTTATTTAAAATGTACATTTACCCTCACTCATTTTGGTTGAATTCGTACAACACAATCACAGTGTATGTAATTAACAAAGTAACGCATTTATTCTAGTATTATACAATGGAATGTGAAAGAGATTTGGTATGGACGGTCTTGTGAAGATAAAATACAGGAGGAATCATTTGAAATGTCTTAACTGTCATGTCAGCAACTCATAAATGAAAATATCATGTGAACAGATAAGATTTCAGTACAATAAGAATATCCCAAATAAATAAGAAGAATGACAATAAAAATTAAATTTAGGTTTTCTGCACGATAAAGATTATATAAAACTGACTCGTTTGAAAACAATGCAGGGAAACTACAATTGAAATTTATGGTCCCAAGAAAATTGGATATGAAATTTGTTCGATATCATCTCTGTCACTTTCTGGAAGTCAAGGAAAAAAGTACATAGCAAGATGTTTTGCTTATGAAATACTTTTATACCTACACTAATTTACATATTTATTTTTAAAAATATTTACACATTTATATTCTTTAGTTTATGGAAGATATCATTAGTTGCTTTAGCATCCCTGTAACAACCACACCTGTCGAGTGAGCTTTCACCATGAGTGATATAAAAATAACTATCTCTTCATTTTCTGACATAAGGCTGACACTTGATAAATACCTCTCATAGGTTTCCTTTAGTCATCGCACATCAATGAAAATGTTATTTTGCAACCCATACATTCATTCATTTTGATATAGTATATTACTGTTCAAATGAGGAGCATAAAAGAATAACATAATAAAGTTTATTACAAATTTCATTAAAAATTTCAACAATTTACTAAAACATTTCAACAATATAGTAAGTTATTCCTCTTGCAAAACAATAGATGGATTTACAGAACATTTGCAAAGGGTAGGTTAAGATTCCTTTTGTTATACTTTTGATATCAACAAGTTTAAGAAATGTGAGTGATCAAATACAGGGATGCGCCATGCTAGCATTCCCACTCCTTCATTTGACATTTCTTATTAGCATAAAATCATCTATAGTCCTGTACAAAAGTTCTTACAAACACACATACACACTTACACTCAATTTCTTTCATACAAGCTTTACAATAATTCTCTTTATACTCCATTATTATTTGGTGTGTCAAGGCCATAGAACACACACCTGGAAAGGCAGCCTCTCAAGTTATGTTTTACATTAACTCTGTACAAGTTTTGTTTTGAAGATGCAAATATATATTATCTGAGTTAATACTTGTGACCAGTATAAAGATTAACAACCTTTAAGGTTATCATTTATCAGTCCTCTATTTCTCATACATAAATGAAATTGAAAATTTTATTGCCTTGTTTGAAATCTCTAAGTCAATATTAATTTCATTTTCCTGACATCAGAACTAAGTTGTTAATTGCAATATAATTCAATATTGTGATGGTAATGAGAAAAGATTCTGTATGTAGTTGGTGTTGTTGTCTGCAACAACTTTTTCAATTTGTAGGCTTTATGTTTATTTTCATAAAAAATAAACTGAGGAGTTTCTTTTGATAAATTAAGGTAATACAACGTAACCTCAACACTCTGACTTGTCTTCTTCAACCAATTTCTGAGTGTCTTTGCCAGTGTCTGTAGAACTAGGATCCAGTTCTCTGTGTCGAATGTGAATTTGAGGTGATGAACGTTGTATCACACTAGAAGGTGCTAGAATAGCTGAAGCTGGCTCAGGATGCGGAGCAGCTTCCACTTCACCATTACTGCCAACTTTCATTTTTGTTACATCTGCAGGTACCTCGTATATACCCCCCCCACTACCTCCATTCCCTGTAGGAGCTCCTCCTTCTAAATTTCCTAATGCATCATACATAGGATTACTGAAGTCTCTATTCTTTGCACCAACATCTCCCATTGTGTATTCAACATCCATTGGTTCCTGAAATCACAAGCTTTATATATTTCTGAAAGATAAACAAAAGCAATACTTATACTACAGAATTTGAATGGCGCACTCCAGAAAACATACATTTTTTAAATGTAGAATAATTTTCACAATAGAATTCTATTCGGTAATGAAACATTAATTCAACATGTGGATCTAATATTACTTGGTCATAAGTATTTTAAAATCTAAAAAGTTCTGTGGATAAGCTTTAGAAGTAAATGTTCATGAATTAATTCTTACAATATAGCAAGTACATGGAAAAAGAAGAAGAAGATGCTTTTCGATCAATTTAGTTATTACTTGCAATAATATGAACATTCCTGCCCCACATCTCAAATTTTCTAATTGAAATCGGTTTTAATATACTTTGTATGAAGTAAAAATAATATCTCTGGTAGAATTCCATTTTTACACTACAAATATACTACTTATCAATGACAGACAATTCATCAAAAACATTTTTGTGTGTTTCAAATTGTGGGGTTGGAAGACAATTATTAATTTCTCTACTGATAATTTCTCTAATCAGCATTAAATAGGTTATATGATACTCATGATTAATTGCTACTACAAAACATGTATGAATAAAAGAGGATAGAATGCATGCAAACAAAGTGCTAGCCTGGGGAAGAAAAAAACTGTACTTTAATCATTATTAAGACAGGCAAACAATTATTTTCATTAGATAAAAAAAAAATTATTATTTGCTCAAGAATTGAAGTTTTTTTGTTACATTATATACACCATATTATACTAAGAATAATTTCTATATCTTTTAGAAGATAGAAGAAAAATATTATAACTGCAATGCCATTAAATTTGAATTCTCATTATTTAAATCCAACAAATAGGTGAAGTCAAACAGCAAGGCAATAGGTTACGGAGGCTGTAACTACCGTATATAACATTGCATAAAACATTTTATTCTGAATCTACTTACTGCTCTTTGTGGACCATTGGCTGAAAAGGCAGAAGCTCCAAATTCCACATTTGTACCTTGTCTAAACGAAACACTTTGGGAATTGGAAAGACCTAGACCAGTGCCTTTGCTGTAAAAATAGAACAATATTTAAAGAATTATTCAAAGGAGTAAAAAAGTAATCCAAGAAAATAACACTGATTGATATTCGTTACAATATTTATTTGAACAGTTTCAAAATTGTACGATTTGTATGTATGCATCAATCAGGTTGATTTGTTGAACAAATAAAATACAAAATGTCATTATTATGAAAGTCTTTCTTTTTCAGATTAAGAAAATAAGTTGTTCCTGACCTCAATCAGTCAAATAAAATTCTATTTTGCCACATTTTGGAATATTAAATATTCACTGTGACAGGAAGAATTATTTCCCTATTGTAGAAGTGTTACCAATAAAGTAAAAGTATATTGTAAAGTTTTTACTTGTGAAGTGACATTTTTCTCTCTGTCAGTGAGCACTTTATTAGCTACTAATATTAAAAATAGATTATTATCAATAGAAAAAAAGTAAGAAAAATTTCTTACAATGGTCGTTTTCTCCATACAAAATACACTAATCCTGATGCAAGCAGGATCAGTAATATGACCACAATAGGAACAACAATTGCTGCAGTATTTGCTCTTGATCCTGGAGCCCATGATCGTTGAGCATGAGTTTCACAGTAAGTGCCCAAGAAATCAATAGGACAAACACACTCCAGTTCATTGCTTGTGTCAGATTCTTGACAAACACCTCCGTTTTCACACATGCAAACCCGTGGTTGTGGACGTGCTCTTTCAACAGGTGCATCACATGTTTTTTCTGATCCTCCTCGAGATACTGTGTTATCAGGACATAAGCATCGAGCCCCTCCAGGTATGGCAACGCACAAATGAGAGCAAGAGTTTTCATGACAAGGATCGGGCAATGATGTATTATACCTCAATTTATGGTACACTGAAATAAAGAATAATTTTAATACCTAGTTCAAAGTTCTAAGTTTTGTGACTCCTGAAAAATAACTTTATGAAGAAACGATTGTCATTATATATGGTGTGTATGAAGAATTTTATGATGAACATTTAAATTCTACTAATTTCACATAACCAAGCATAATTTAATTTTTTTAAAGAAATAAGTTCTTAGAAGAGGAGAATAAAAACTGTTCACATAAAACTCCATTTAGCATTTTTAAACCTTTTACAATAAATGTAATTCAATTCTGTAATATTATTATTTTAATTGTTTGCAAAATGCTATAATTGACTCAGCACACTCCAAATAATTAAGGTATATGAACAAAATAACAATAATAATATATTGATAGCTCACCTTTAACACCGGAGGGGTTCACCAATTCTTTTGCAATAGTTACAGGTACTCCTCTACCAAATTTATCCTGGCGAATAAGTTCTCCAGTATCTCTTGTTACCCAGAATAAACTGCTTTCAAATACATCAAGAGAAATAGGGTGGTGTAGGAATTCTGCAATTAAAAACTTATGATTAAAACCAAATCCTCAAAAATATTTAATCAGCTGCAAGATCAAACAAATATTATTTCATTAATTATTCCTTTCATATAGATGAAACAAACTAAAAAGTAATAGGATGAAACTACTTACGCCCTCGCAAAATTGTCTTTCTTCCTAATCCATTTTGTCTAATACTTTCTATAGTATTCAGTTTGGCATCAGCCCAATAAAGAGTATGACGCATTGAGTAGTCTACAGTTAACCCAGTTGGATGTCTTATTCCTTCTGTGACAAGAGGACGACGGTTACTACCATCCATCCATGCCATTTCAATTTTTGGAGCAACACCAGAATCTGCCCAGAACATATGTCCATAATCAGGATCCAAAGCTACTGATGTAGGGGATTCCAAACTTGTCGAAATGAGTGAGCGTCGATACCGTCCATCATTTTTGGCCACCATCACCTTTCCTCGAGGTTTACTGCCTGATCTATCTGTTTCTGCCCAATACAAATTTTGTGATATCCAATCAACTGCTATGCTCGTAGGTTTTGAGTTACCTAAAAAAGTTCAAGTATTTTATAATTTATTGAGACATATGTTAGAATATTTTTGTGAAAAAGTATATTTAGCCATTAAAGAAAAACAAAAGTAAATAAAAAAGAATTGTAGTTATTTTCACAGAAAAATGTTTTATATTTTAATGGATTTGTTTTCTGAACTTTTGTGCCAGGACTTAAAGAGTTTGAAGGGATGTAAAATACAAAACTTAAGTAGTATACTTTCACAGTGAGTTGATTTAATGCAGTAGGCATTACAATCTTACTAACCTTTAATATTCAAGTCTTGAGCATACCCAGCTTTAACATCTCCGTTATGTGCATTCAACATGAATGAACGCTTGATTGTTTTATTGTAAGAATCTGCCCAGAACACAATTTCACTTTGCGGATCATAGTCGAGAGCTTCTATTCTTCGTTCATCTGTTATAACATCAGTTTCATGACGGGCAGCTAATTCATAAGCTCTTATTTCAGGTCCATTGGCAAAAATCAATGTAAGTTCTTCCTCATTTGCTTTACAAACTCCACTCAATTGATCAGAAAGAGTAAATCCATCAAGACAGCTGCATCCATATGTGCCATTTAAATTAGAACAAACTTGTGAACAATGATGTGATCCTGTTTTACACTCATCTATATCTGAAATAGGGAAAATTCAATGTCGTTATTTTTTTAAGAGAACATAATAACAAAATTTATCATAGTAGCAAGTTCCAAACAACACCATCAATTACTTTTTTCTAAGTTCATTTCCAATTTGAAATAATATAAAATGCAACAAAGCTATGTAAAGTCTATTATTTCAAAATAGTATTTTAATTTGGTTATTTCATTTCATTTACAAAACAATTACCTATGCATTTCTTTTTATTATCTGGAGAGGTAACATAACCGCTGAAGCAATAGCATATGTATGCAGTAGTGGTTCCAGTGACATTCCTACAACTATGTTCACAACCTCCTTTATCAACATCTGAACAAATTTTATTGTGATCTGAAACAAAATGGTAAATGAGACATGTTCAAATATAAAATATGGTGAAGTTCTATTGTGTAAATAATAATTTTAAAATTATAGTATCTATTTGAGATTGTAATAAGTAAACAATCTTTATTCTCTACTAGTCGAGAATTTGTATTTTTACTTGTTTAAGTCTTGTTTTGATTTTGGACAAATATTCTTTAACCCAATTCTCCATTGAAATCTAGCTAAAATGTTATTCATTAATATTTGTTTGGTTGCATGTGCATATGTATGTGTGGACATGTGCGGGTGTCTGTATGTTTATGTGGCTATGTATGTCTGTGCACGCGTGTGTTTGTGTGTTTGTAAAGTAAATACATTAGTACCCTTAATAATTTCTTTTCAGATTTAGTAAAGAAGATAACTTTACCTGGAGTGTTTTTAAAAAAACTTAGTTTGCCTCACACAATGGAGTCATTAATAATTAATTTTAAATGACCTTCTTGAGCAGTCATTTAAAATTATTTATTAACTATTTAACAGTCATATAACTAACTAGATGATGTCATTAAGTAAGTATTATTTATGCCAATTCCATTTTAATATAGTTTTATACATTGTAGCTCTTTAAATGCTTCTGTTTCCTGTTTGTTCAATGAGCAGGTGAAAATATAATAAATCAAACACTCAGTCTGCCTAACTTTCTTCGAGCAAACTATTAGACCAACTTATCATTTTAAACATAGTGTTACAAATGGAATCTTTTCCAGTGTGACATTGTTAATATTGAAAAGTTGAGTATTTATGTGACGTTATTATATTATTAAGTTATTTATGTGACGTTATTATATTATTAAGTTATTTATGTGATGTTATTATATTATTAAGTTATAGAATTTAACAACCTTTAATGGAAAAATTACAATACCATGTTCAATTAAGGGTCGAAATTTTGTGTCAAGAAAAAAATCACAATTAATATTTTAAATTGTCCAAATAAGGTCATCAGATATGTTGTGTGGTGAAATATAATAATTTGTTAAATTTCAGCCATAATTTTTAATTAAATTTAGAAATATAAATTATCATTGAAAGTTAGAAGTATAAATGTTTACCTACATTTAGAGAAATATGACTGCTAAATAGTTATACTGATACTGTGACCACATGGACACTGGCAGATCTATAAGCTACGACACTATTAGCTAACAACAATTTAAATTCAATTTGTGATTTTAAAAAATATCAAAGATGTAGTACATTGTGAAATTGTAAGATTACAATCTTTGTCCACAAACTAATCTTTGTAATGATACCTTATTGGTTAAATTTGGACAGGAGTAAAAGAGATATTTACAAAATGTTACTTGTTTTTAGATATAAGATACATCAACATTTTCATGTTACCATTAAAATGGTCAAGAAACAATATGTTCTATTAAGATTCATTTAGATAAACTTACGGCATCCCAACTCATCAGATAAATCTCCACAGTCATCAGCGAAATCACATACAAGAAGTTGATTTATGCACTTTTTATTTGCACACTGGAATTCAAAGTCAGGAGAGCAAGCTTTTTGTTGAACAGCACATCTTGTCATGTTGTTCTCATCACTACCGTCTCCACAGTCATCATTACCATCGCATAAGTATTCTTCAGGAATACATTTATGGTTGCCACACTGAAATCTTTTCAGTGATCCACAATTGAAATTTGCTGTAATTAAAGAAGACTTTAATGCATGAGTAGACAGCTAACTGCAATAAAAGAACTTCATTTATTTTGTTTTGACTCAATGTTTGATCTAAAACTCATCTTAAAATTCAGTATATTAAGTACATCAAGATCAATATATATTTTGATCAAGACAACTTTTCTGATATTTTGATGAACACATTCAAGTACAAATATCTTTTTGGAATGGAGAAAGCAATTCAAATATAATAGGAATGAATCAGATATTCCTCTAAAACCTATGTTCACATTACCACCCTTTAAGAGTGAACTAATAAACCAAGTGATGAAAGAATAATGATATTCCACCTATTCAATCACTTAAGATAGGATATGGACAGGACAGGACATTCAGGAAAAAATTTGGAAATGCCTTTCTATGATATCTAATGCCATTAATCAGACTACACTTTTGAAGAGTTCTATCTGTAAATATGATAGAAAGAAAAAAGAAGTGAAAGAGTCAAATTAAGTGTACAATAGTATCAAACACCTTAAATTTTCTAAAAAATAAATAAATAAATAAGGAGGACATAATGAAATCATCATTATGGAATGTTACTAAATGATGAAAAATATTTTTTCATTTGAGCAATCTTTTGTAAGGGGTTGACCAACTTTGAAAATATTTCCCTTTTTCAAGAAATATTAAAGAAATAAATACTTACTGCAGAGAGATACACTTTCATCAGAGTTGTCACCACAATCATCAGATCCATCGCAAAGATCACCCTGATCCACACACAAATGATTATCACATTCATACATGTTCTCTGGGCAATAACGGCCACCAGGATACCTTGGAGGACAATTCATTTCATCACTCATATCATGACAGTCACGTCCACCATCACATCGGAAGTAGGATGCAATGCAGTGTCCACTTCGGCATTGGAATGTTCCATTCTTTATGGATATACAAACAAATAAATCATTATTTAAATCAAACTTAAAACAATGATTATTCTCACAACATTTGAATGGAGTATTCACCTTGCATTTATAATCTGCACAACTCATTTCATCAGAATTGTCACCACAGTCATCATCATGATCACAACGCCATCTACTAGGAATGCATTTATTGTTGCCACAACGAAATTCTGACTCTGAACATTCTCGGTACGTTCCTTGACACATAGTTTCATCCTCATCACTATTATCTCCACAATCATTTTCAAAGTCACACAACCACCTCCTAAAACATATTTCATTTAAAAGATATACTTTACATAGGAACAACAGGAAAATATATTTAAAACAGAGCAAATCAAGTCTTAAACAAATTCTAACACAATTAAACACTTCTGAGCTATGACCATTAACTATTACATATGATAGGGCATAAACAAAAATTTAATGATAAGAAAAATCATAGTAATTTACTATAGATACTACAACTTACTTAGGAATACATCTGTTGTTGCTGCAACGGAAGTCCCCAGTATCATGGCATTTGGGGCAGTTCTCAGCCAATTCATCACTACCATCACGGCAGTCATCTTTGCCATCACAGAAAAGCCATTTTGGAATGCAACGATAGTTTGCGTGACCAGGACAACGCTGCCATCCATTTGTACAATTCTTCTGTCTATAATGACATATTTTTGTAAGAAGTGAGGAACTTGTACCTTGCATCAAATAAGAAAATATAAAGAATATCTCACCTGCACATATATGCAGGTTCATCAGAATCGTCCCCACAATCATTATCAAAATCACAAACCCATAGTTTTGGAATGCATCGTCCATTGCGGCAAGAATATTCCGTTTCAGGGTCACAAGGTCTATTATCTGAAAATAAAAGAAACATTTAGCCCAATAATTACTGATACTTAGTAAAATATTTAATTGGATATAAGTTAAATTTAAGAAAAAGAAAGAATAATTAGTTATTTATATATATTAATTTATTTAATTATTAAACTTTACAACCTTTTACTTAAAATGTATTTATTTAACTACTTTGTAGAACACAGAGTAGTAGTATATAACACTACAATCCACTGTAGATATGGAGACCATCTGTATACAGAATGGATTACAATAATATAGACTAGAGAACATATGCTCTATAACCTTTTATCCCCTTCCATATTCAATACATGATTTCCAGACTGAGGTTATACATACAGATCTAATTAATTTTTTACATGAAAGTCTTTAAC
Source organism: Laupala kohalensis (assembly GCA_002313205.1). Lineage (NCBI taxonomy): Eukaryota > Metazoa > Arthropoda > Insecta > Orthoptera > Trigonidiidae > Laupala > Laupala kohalensis. The sequence goes on along the minus strand of NNCF01127530.1, from coordinate 745,506 downwards.
TGCAGTTTTTAACATTTTCTTTTTACAATTTTTGGTTGTTAATTGTTTATCTTTCTTTCTTTCTTTCGGTGGGGCTTTAGGGCTTGTCAACGTCAAGGTCATTAGCGCCCTTTTATCTTTCTGTTCTAATGTATTTCACAAATATGTAGCTATATATCAAAGTGATTTTTGACCACCTTCTTTACTTACTTTAGGAAGGGATTATTAAATTTAGCACTTCTTTCATTATCTGAAAATTTAGATAGAAGTTCTGTATAAAGAAGATTAATACATTCTAATATCTACTTCTCTTACGTTCAATGGTAATTTTGTTTGATTACTTTCGTGCAATATTTTCTCTTTTTTATTATGCATTAACAATATTTTTTTAAAATTTGATTTAACAGCAGAACCCCAAGCAATTATACCATGTACACTTTAATAAATTCCATACAATTCCATAAGCAAATTTCTACCAGAACGAATTGGGCTACGTTTTGCAAGTATTAAGATAATACAATTACCAAGTTTCATGTCAAATCTCACAGGAATGCAGTCAGCATAGTTGCCAAAAGTTATACACTCTGCTTTATTTACATTTAGAGACAATATATGTAATCAATATTTTATATTTTCTAAAAACAATTAAAGTTTAATTTGTACATTTATCCAAGATTTATTATGATATATTACACCACCCTTTACCTGAATATCAAATATGTCATTAATATGTATAGTTAACAATAGGTCTTCTATTTTTTTTGGCTTTATGGCTCGTCGACATCGAGGTCATTAGAGCCCTAAAAACTTGTATAACCAAGAAAGGTCAGGAAAGAGAAAGGAAGGAGCCTTGCACAAGTAAGTGGAAGTAATGCCAGACTCAAGCTCTGGACCCGTGTTTGCCAAACACGTACTTACTAGATGTAAGTCCCCTGGGAGGAATATATAGGAGGTCAAGTATAGTACCTTGAGGTACTCTAATATTTATAGGAAGTCAATCACTCTTTGTTTCATTCAGTCTCACTAGTTGCCTCCTATCATTCAAATAGTCTTTTAATAAATTAAGGGCAAGACCTCTCATCCACATAGCATCTAACTTTTTGAATAATATCTCAAAATCTCCTCAATNAAAAAAAAAAAAAAAACACTGCCACAAGTTCACTCCTCTTGTTGAAGAAATTATACAATAGTTGTGCAAGATCTATACTATCTTTTGTATCTTTTCATTTCCTAAAACCATACTGAAATTTAGAAATTTAGGAACAACCTCAGCTAGTTTCAAGTGTCTAGGACATTGTCCATGGTAAAAACAACTATTTAGAAGATAAAGTAAAGAACTTAATAGAAAATTTTGACTCAAGATTTTAATGGTACAGGCATAAATACATCAAAGCCATATTAAACAACTATTATTTCAATCAGTTATTTATATTTTTGTCCACGTAACTATGTACAAGTATTAAAGTTGTGAATGTCAATTAGCCTGACAAAGACTCGAACAGAAGTCGAAACATTGTGAGCAATTGTGAATAAAAGTTGTCCATGGAAAAGGGTCATTAAGTGGAATTACTTTAAAAAGAAAGATTTTTAAATAATTATTAATTTGACTTGTCATAAGGATTCCACAGAGGAGTTTTCATAATATAATAAATTCAATTACATTATGGTTTTACACCCATCTTCACTAACATTAGTAAATATTTAATTTATTATAAATTTTGAATTTTACATCATATCATAGACCTCGATTTGTTTTAGTAGTATATATTTGTAGTACCACTTCCCACAAAAAATTGCATGTCACACTTACGGCAAATTGCTGGATCCTCATCACTTCCATCTTTACAATCTGCATCACCATCACATTTCCAGGCATTCAGTACACACCTACCCACAGATCGACACTTGAATTCCAAATCACTACATTCCAAATGACAGTTTTTCTCATCAGAATTATCTCCACAGTCATCTACACCATCACAAATGGTAGCAGATGGTGTACAATTAGAATTGGCACATTGATATGATCCAGGACGACAAATCCTCTTTGGACAACTAGATGGTTCATCAGTGCCATCTCTGCAATCCTTCTCGCCATCACACCTAAAATATTCAGGATTAACAATTGAATATTTCATCCTCATAGGGCTTAATGATTAATTAAATATTATGATTAATAAAACTGTAGTCAACATATTTTACAGCTGATGGTCTGTCTGTACTCACTTCCAAAACCACGGAATACACTTTTCATCAGTCCCTCCACATTGATGCTGACCGTTGGTGCAATTTGCAATGCAAGTTTTATTGTCAGAAGAGAGGAAAAATTGATTTGGACAGGCACATGTGTATGAGACCGGTAACTCAGTATCACTATATCCTTCTAAAACTGGACTGTTTGCAGGTGGAGGAGAGATAAGACATAAGTGAGAGCAGCCTCCATTGTTTGTTCCACAGGGATTGTGATAAGGTAATTGCCTGAGTGGATGGTAAATATGAAGATCATAAGGTCTGTGGGTGGTATTTCGAAGAATAACCATGTTTTGACCAGTGAATTTATGAGCTTTGTTGATTGCTTTAAGGTTCCAATCTGTCCAGAAAAGTTCATCATCAAACAAAGTAAGTGCAAAAACATGAGGCACTTTAGTTCCAGATAAAATAATATGACGATGTTTTCCTTCAAGATCAGTTGAAGCAATGTAGTCTAAATGTGCATCTGCCCAGTAAAGGCGATTAGTGAAGTAATCAATAGTAATGGCATTAGGCCACGCTATGTCATCTTCCCATGTTAGCAGCCGTGTAAAATTTGTTCCATCCATTCCCATTTTTCCTATGAAGGCCTATAATAAAATAAAAATTAAATCAATTTCCATTTTTGGAATTGAAATTTATAATGAAAAATATAATTATAACATTTAAATTGTACTCTACCTGTAAATGCCAGCTAGTGAAGTATAAATATCCTGTTCCTGGATGCACAACCAATGCTCTTGGATCAGCAATTCCAGCTTTTAAGGTTCTTCTATTTGTTCCATTTAACTCTGCTACTTCCAAATGTTTACTATGGCGATCAAGCCAATACAATTTTCGTCCTACCCAGTCAACAGCAATGCCCTCTAATCCATGGCTATCATGTCTTATGACTGGTTCCTTTGCCCCAGGTCCAGATACCGGTCCATTTATGCGAGCTCTAACAGGAGGTAGAAAAGTTGAATAGGTGAGGAAAGATAAATTTTGTGTGAATCATGAACATAACACAACATTTATGGATATTTAGTCAATCATTTACAAGTAATTGGCAATAGTCAGATATAAATAAAACTTGACAAGTACAAAGAGGTGTTAGCAAGTATGTTAAAATTTTCTCATTCTAATAGATCAAACATCTCTCACCTAAATATAGTCTTCGCACTAACATCACAGAAATAGATCATTTCTTCCTTAATATCAAAATCAAGGGCAACAACATTAACAAGGTCTTGGTGTATTAAAGAATACTGCGTAGCATCCAAAGACATATTGCGGATGTAATATTTATTTGTAAATACGAGCCATGCAGTTAGGTTATCTCTTCTCTTACAAGTATGCTCATCAATGGCTCTCTCATAAAATGCATCATTACATTTGCAGTAATATGAGCCAGGTGTATTAGAGCAATATTGACTACATACCCCTGGTGTTTCAGTGCATTCATCTATGTCTTGACATGCTTTCTTGTCAGCAAGGAGCCTGAATAAATGAATAATTTGTTAGTATTGTTTGATATTATATATGTGATTGATTTATTTACACATTAATATTTTAATGAAAAGATATAGAACATACTTGTATCCTTGATTGCATTCACAATAATAGCCTGTTAAGGTATCTACACATTTATGGCCACACTGATGAACTTCAACTTTGGCACATTCATCAACATTGCAGTGTAATGGTTCATCACTATTATCAGCACAATCTGAGACCTTGTTGCAGACATTTCGCATGTCAATGCAAGTCCCATCATTGCATCTAAATTGTCCATTTGGACATTCCTTTTCAGTTTCTGTATGGGAAAAGTGTTGAATAGAATTTGGAAACAAAAAATAATTAGTGAATAAATAATAAATAAATAAACTTTATTGTCAAAAAAGCAGTTACAAACTGTGTATGACCACGTGGAGGATAACAAACTAATTTACTCTCCAGAAGCAAGCAAGTGACCATCCCATCAATTCCGATCAAAGGTCCTAATGCAGAAGACTATTTACTAAAGTAAAGTAAAGTAAAGAAAATTCTGCAATAGTACCAGAGAAAATAGACTATGTCAACATATATTGACAAATATTAATCCTGAAGATCTATTTGTTTAAAAAATGAGGAGTTAATAACTACGTACTGTTTGCACAATGTGTTTCATCAGAACCATCCCCACAGTCATCTTCTCCATCACAGCGGTATGTCAAGCGAATACATTTGAAGTTTTGACAGGTGAATTCAGTTTCAGTACTGCATGGCTTGTAAGCATTGTTACACATTTTTCCTTCATCAGTACCATCTCCACAATCATTATCATGGTCACATACCCAACCCTAAACAATATCCAATCCACATCATATGCAAAACAGAATTGAGATATTTATTTGTTTACACAATTATATAATCATAACTATTTTATATGACTTAAAATACAGAATTCTCAAAGTATTGAATTGAGTATATTCTCAATTACCTATGAATATATAATTACCTTATTAATACAACGGCCATTACCACATGAGAATTGTTCATCTCCACATGGTGCAGGGCTAGGACAGTTATGAATAGTTGAATTTTCATCTGCACCATCTACACAATCAGGATCACCATCACACAACCACTTTTTGGGAATGCACTGAGCACGATTCCATCTTTTGTTTTCTTCACAAGTGAATTCTGTTTCTTCATCACATTTACGGTCATCTGGAAAGTAAGAATTGTTTAAGATAAACTTACAATCCAATAATAGCTTTTTTAATAACAAAAAGTATGCAATACTAACTGCATTGGTGTCTGTCATCCTCATCTGAATTATCAAGACAATCATTGTCTCCGTCACAGATGTAAATGCGCGGAATACAGTTGCCATTATCACATGTAAACAGGTCTCCGAAACACGTACGTCCTTCAGATTTGCAGTATTCTGGAGGTTCATCTGAACTATCACCACAATCATCATCTCCATCACAATACCAAGTGGCAGGAATGCATCGGTGATTCGGACATCTGAAAGTAGATGACAGAATAATAGATTAATTTACATCAAAATAATTATAAAAATCAATTATCTTACAGAGAAGAGAATGAATAAGTGGAGCCAAACATTAGTATTCTGGTACTTTGATTTATAATTGAGAGGGAGGTTACATTTTTATTATTATTATTATAATAATAATAATTATTATTATTATTATTCAAAACTTGTATTAGTGACAATTTGAGTATTACATACCCTAAGAGGAGTGGGTTGAGGAGTCTTAAATTATTTTTGCTTAAAGGAGTGCAAGAGATCCAAAAAGGTTGAATAAGTTAACATTTGTGTGGCTCACACTGATCATAATTACAAAACAGATTCCTTTGGTGAAATTGAAAAGAAAATTTTATTTACTAATTTAATAGCATCAACTAAGAATACATTGTGTTACCTTTATTGCTTAGCCATGGTGAAGAATTACTAATTAATATTTATTAATTGTTACTAATTAATATTTATTATGTGTTCGAATTTTCTGCAGTTAATCTGACCGACACTGGTATTGTTGTTTGGTGTATTTATAGACCTCCTCAATCAGATCTTGACATATTTTTTTGGAACTTCAAAATTGTTTTAAAACATATCACACATAAATCTATTAAATCTATCGTTATATGTGGTGATTTCAACATCAATTTCCTGAGTACATCCGACTCTGCACATTTACCAGTTAATCGATTCAAGAATCTTATAGACTCCTTCAACCTTATTACTATGATAAACGACACCACTCACCTCTCCGGCTCATCTCAAACATTGCTAGATCAAATTATAGTCAACAATGGAACCTCGTATCTCTCTGAAGTGTTTATCGCCTGATACAGTGATCACCTTGCTCAAGTATTGACAATTAATAATAAACTAAAACCTCTTAAAATCCTTTACAAATTTACAAGAGAGTTTAATGACATAAATAAATCCATATTTATGAATTATTTGTGTGAAGAAACATGGAAAGATGTTTACAATTGCCAAAACATTGACGTCAAATTCTCAATATTCCTAAAACATTACAACTCTAGTTTTCCCATAAAATACAAGTTAATTAACACAAACAAATACAATATGGATCACCCAAGGGATAAGGATTTCTTCAAAAAACAAATGCCGTTTATATTATCTTTCAATATGCTATAACCAACCACCCGAATTCCATAATTATTTACGTAAATGTAAGACTATTCTTTGAAAAGTAGTCTCTGCCGCTAAAGTAATGGAAAATGACAGGCATATACTAAAATTGAACAACTGGATGAAAGCCATGTGGAATAAAGTTAACAATTACACGTCAACTTCTGAAAATCGTGAAGAAAATGTTTCATTACTAAACGATGGCAAAATTGTATCAAATCCTCAGGACATCCCAAATTTGTTTAATTCTTACTTCTCAGAAGTTGGTAAAATAACGAACTCAATATATCCAAATCAATGTCCTCCAATTATATGCACCCACTTAACCAATTCTATGTTCACTTTTGAAACTAATGCCAGTGAAGTCATGGTAATCATCAGCTCCTTAAAAAACAAATTTTCAACATGCAAAGGTGATATACATGAGTTTATTGTAAAATTTTCGTCCCATGCTATATTAAATCCACTCATAAATATTTTTAATAGTTCTTTATCGGAAGGGGTGTTTCCCAACATATTTAAGAGAGCTTAAGTGAAATCTTTACACAAGAAAGGAAACAAACTTAATATTGGAAATTAACAACCAATATCTCTACTATCCACTTTCTCAAAAATCCTAGAAAAATTATTCTATAAGAGTCTTCTAGATTTTTTATCAAAAAATAACATTCTCTCTGACGATCAGCATGGTTTTAGGAAATCCTTTTCCACTACAAGCGCCATATTTTCCTTCTTAAACGATGTTACCACATCTCTAGACCGTGGAGAAAATCCTCAGGGTGTTTTTCTTGACTTATCCAAAGCATTCGATGTCATCGATCACAGAATTCTCCTTTCCAAATTGCATTCTTTAGGCATTCGTGGGCTTCCACATCAATGGCTAACTTCTTATTTAAATGATAGATATCAACAGGTAGAAATATCCTATACTAAAATTAAAATATTTCAGCGTTGTCTTTCAGAAACAAAGCCACTTACTTGCGGAGTACCCCAAGGCTCAATTCTCGGCCCTATACCGTTTTTATTGTATGTGAACGACATGTCATTATTTATATCAGATTGCAAAATGGTTCTTTTTGCTGATGACACAAATTTACTATGTAAACACACCAATGCTAAAAACGTTTTGTCTAACCTTTCGACTTGATTCCATGCAAATCGTCTCATTGTAAACACTGACAAATCAGTGTCTATGTCATTTCACAATAGTATCACAAAATCTTTACCCCAGGTTTCTCTTTCTTTAAACGGAACACAATTAAAAACTGTTACTAATACAAAATTCTTAGGTCTCCATATTCAAGACAACAAATGGAATTGTCACATTGACAATCTTAATTCCCAATTAAGCAAATTGTGATCCGCATTCCGATTCTTAGTTAACGCAGTTAGTCCACGTATTTCCCGTTGCGTATATTTTGCAAACGTTTACTCCCATTTACGTTACGGCATTACCTTCTGGGGTAATTCCGGTCAGAGTATTCAAACTTTCAGAATTCAGAAGAGGATAGTTCGGATAATTTGTAAATCTCACCCCCGAAACTCTTGTAAACCTTTATTCAAGGAATTAAATATCTTAACACTTCCCTGCATTTATATTTATGAAACAGTCGTGTTTGTTAAGACCGAATTACTGAAGTGCCACCCTTGCTTTATACGAAACAGTCTCGTTCACGAACACTATACACGCAATAGTAGTAATATTCATCGCCCTAGAGTGTCAACCACTCTTTGCCAAAAAGGACCTTATCATTCGGGAATCATTCTATATAATTCCCTGTCCAAGAATATAAAAGATATTATGAAATTAAATATCTTCAAATCCGAGGTTAAAATCTACTTCCTGCACNGGTTAAAAACTACCTCCTGCACCAGTGCTTCTACACTGTAAAAGAATTTATTGATTTTAATAAAAGTTAAATTCGTCTTGTACGTTATCACGCCATTGCTGTAGCACTTTTTAAATAACTTATAACAATTTTAAAAACTATTTTCTTGTATGATTGTGTTGTCTTTTGGCTCATATTAATTTAGTTTTATTTGTACTAACATTGGCACGGTTGTGTACATAAATTCTGTAGCCCCATCCTGGCCCAGGTTTTTCTCAGTTTTTCCTTCTGGTAGGGGCGGATTTATTATATAGGTTCTGTAGGTTTTACCTAGGGGTGTGTTTATTGTAACAATAAATCATAAATTTAGTGTTTTTTTTCATCTCTTATGATTTTTAAACACTATACTCAGAATAATCTATAGTTCGATAATAACTTGTACATGTAATTTTTTGCGTAAAATTACAAACATATTGACATTCTATTAGTATTATAACTCGCATCTAACTTTTTGTCTTATCTAGGAACTTATGCTGAATTTTCTTGAATCCGCCTCTGCCTCAGGGCCCTTGATCGGAATTGATGGGATGGTCCCTTGCTTGCTTCCGGAGTGTAAATTAGTTTATTTTCCTCCACGTGGTCATACGCAGTTTGTACTGTTTTTTGACAATAAATTTATTATTATTATAATTAACTGTAATTTTTTAAAAGAAATACCACTATTTCATAAAATAAAAAGCATAAGCTCACAGAAGGAAGGTGATACTGGGTAGGTGAGAACTCAACAATTTGTTTGAGTAGTAAAATATCTTAAATTTTATTCTTAACCTACAAATTAATCCCAAATCAGCAATGAACTTGAAATCCAATTCCTACCTTCCCCTCTTCCTCTTTTCTTGCTTTTGTTATCATCAATATAATGCTCAGGTAAGTCTTTTTTTTTTGGGGGGGGGAGGGGGAGGGGGCTTTACAGCTTGTTGACATCAAATGTCATTGGAGCCCTAAAAACTTGTACAGGTAGGGAAAATGCAGTTAGGCTCTAAGGAGAGCCAACATGACTCTCCCTGCGTGAGGGACTCGCCGAATGACACAACCATACCCACTAAAAACCCTTCTGAATTACAACATACCAAAACATATATCAAAACATTGAGGACAAAAAATGAGGGGAGGGGGGGACAAAAATGAGGAAAATGAAAGATACCCTAGCCCTAATAGCGTCGGGATGAAAAATAACAAGAGGTGACCAAGGAAGGTCAGGAAAGAGAAAGGAAGGAACCTTGCACAAGTGGAAGTAATGCCAGACTCAGCTCAGGGCCCTGTTTGCCAAACACGTACTTACTAGATGTAAGACTTACAGGTAAGTATATACATGGAAACAAGAAGTACTGAAGGTTTATAACTAAGAAATAACTTGTATTGCCACACACCTGAAGCTGTTCTGAGGACAAGTTCTCTGAGCACAGTGCAGAGGATCTTCATCACTATTATCACCACAGTCATTGTCTCCATCACACAGCCAGTATGGTTCTACACATATGTTTGTTTTTTCACACTTCAAATGATTGACAGGACATGTTGTGTTGCGAGGACATCTATCATGAGTCTCATCTGATGTCACATTATCTTTACAATCATTGACCCCATTGCAGACCTAAAAATATCATTTGGTTACCAAATTGTCTGGTTAGACCTGATAGAGTATTGGGTTCATTTTATCATGGATAATCTATAGCAATGTAGATACAATCCAACTAATCCCAATCTAAAGACCCCACAAATATTTTGTTATTGTATGTACGTATTTCTCATTTTCACCAACTGAGCACCATGATGACGAGTCTTAGTAAGGCTCATTTTTGTGCGAGTTTACTCACTAGACATGTCACGACACATTTTGGGGGGAACAGCATCTAGATAGAATCTAGATTGCTGTATCCGACTATTACAACTGTGGTTGTAAGCCCCAAGGGGTGAACTTTTTATACACCACAGTTATATGAACTGAGATATAGAAATGAAAAGCTACAAATTTTTTTAACCCCACCGGAAATTGAACCCAGATTGACTTGGCAAGCACAGTGGCCATGGCCAGAAGTGATTATATTGCATTTTATTATATATCAAAATAGTATTCTATTTCTTCAAGGCAAATTAGTTTTACCTGTGACATAGGAATACACCTGTGGTTGCCACAAGTGAATTCGCCAATATCACACTGAGGGTAGCTGCAATCAAGTTCATCTGAACCATCTCTGCAATCATTTTCATGATCACATTTCCAAGATTGGAATATACAGCGCCCATTTGCACAGCGGAATTCATTTGGATTGCAGGAATGATAAGCTAGAGGAGAAACAAACTTTTATATAATCTTGCAAAGTATGCCTTTAAATATATGAAACAGAAATATCTTAAATTGATATCTTATTTACACACAAGAATATGTTAGAGATTAGATTATATTACATTAGAATTATACATTCATGATTTTAAATGAAAAAAATATCTCCCTCTACTTGAGTGTTGTTTACAGCATTGCTGAAAAGTTGTGTTGTAGAAATAGTACAGGATAAGAAAATTCCTATGATAAAACACTTAAACAACATGAAGTTGTAAATCCATAGGATATTGAATACTGAGAGATAATATTGTTTGAAATGCTGAATTTATGTAAGAAATTGATAATAATTAAAAAGTTTATTACACAGGATAGGAGATCATAGCAACAAATATTTTTGTGGTATGAAGGAATGTAATGTCGAGTTGGGTTGGATTTGTGGCAGATGTGTAGAAGAGAGTTAATTAAGAAACTTTATGATCAGTAACATATATTTTGCAATTAGAGTAGAATAAACAAGATGTGAATACACTCTATTATAATGTATGAATTTTCCAATTGTCTTACTTATAATAGTTCATTCTTAAAACAATTTCTAGTTCTTATCTCATTAAAAGAAAGGGTTAGTAACGAAAAAAAAATTTCATCCAATGAGAGGTAAAATTAATCTAAACCATTAAACACTAACAAATTTAAATAGTGCAATGAAATGAATCTTTATATGTCTGTGTTTGTGCATATGAATAATAATTGTCCAAGATGGGATAGTTTCACATTTAATAACTGTGCTAGGTGGAAAGAAGATATAAAAATTAAAGTATTTTTGTATGTTTTGAATGAATGAGCCAGGAGTACATGGTTTTCCAGAGTTTAATAATATATGTGGAAAAATAACATTATGATTTCATATCCAAGCAGTTGAAATTGTATACTCACTGCAGTAATTTGTATCTTCATCACTTCTGTCACCACAATCGTCATCACCATCACAAGACCACATACGGGATATACATTTTCCATTCCGACATGCAAATTTACTTGAATCACAAGTTATATTTTTGGAAACACACATTCTATTTTCATTGACTAGTTTAGAGTTATCATCACATTTACACTCTGCCTGTTAGCCAAGAAAAAGAAAATCAGTAATAGGAAACACATTAAGTTATTTTGTAATGAATCCTTCAACTCGATACTAAACTATACATTGTAACATTAATTCTTAGTAGCCCTTACTTACACTAACTAGCCATAGTACCAAATTTTACTCCAACATACTCAACAATTATTAAAATATTAATTAATTCCCCAACTGATAATTCAAATATAAAAATGTGTGAGTTAATTTCCACTTACTGTCCCATTGACTCCTGGGTGGCAAGACTGTTGACAGCCACCATTATTTATATTACATGGATTTACAGAACATGCTTGCCGAGATGCTGAAAAGACATGAATGTCTCTTGGGGAATCTTCAAGACGTTTAACCATTTCTACCATATTAGCACCTGTGTGTTTTTCTGCCCTGTAAACTCCCCTCAACTGCAGATCTGTCCAGTACATGTAATTTCCAAATACAGTGATAGCAAAAGGATATATAGTAGCAGCAATCAAAACCTAAACAGGAAATAAAATATCACACTGACTATTAATAAAAAAATATCATCATGCATTTTCTATGCAAATATAATGAATTTGCCAAGTTAAAAAAATTATTTGTAAAATCACATATTCAAAACAACAAATATATTGTTTGACTTACATAAATTCATTATTATCCTATTTGATTAAGCAAAACCAAAAAAATATAATGTAAACAAACCTGTCTATTTGTTCCATTCAATGTAGACCTTTCAATTTTTTCTCTAACTGCATCAGTCCAGTACAACATTCTGTCTTCATAGTCAATAGCCAGACCACTCGGTTGAGATAGATCTCTGTCAATTATGGCTTTTTTCAGGGATCCAGCCATTGTTGTGCGGAAAATTTTTCCAGATGTTCCAAAGCGGCCCCAATCAGTATAATACAGAGATCTGCAAGACATTTTAGTTACATCAAAATTGACAATTTAAAGCAAGAACAGTTGTTTCAGTTCTTACTTACCCATTGCAAGGATCAACAACAATTGCACGAGGCCTCTCTACTCTCGCTATCATAACCAAGTCAGTACCATCCATGTTCATTGCATAAATACTATTATTTGATGAATCTGTCCAATAAACTTTCTTTTGAGTCCAATCATAAGCAATTCCCTCAGGATTTATTCTCTGATTGATAATATTGTGTATTTCAGCATTGGGTTGCTTTGTAGAAATCCAAGCAATTTTAGCCCAGGGGCGAATTTGAGTAAAAAGTAGTTTGTTATCAGCATAGTCAAAATCCACTCCCACCACATTCGTCAAATTATTCTGAAATGCAATAAAGAACTAAGAAAATGTTAATTGAAGAACACCAAGACAAATCTTTGATGGGAGATCAAAACATTACAAGTAGAAATGTGCTATGAGAAACAGAACAATATTTTTTTTCTCATACAAATATGAAAGTGTACAGATGGTTCATTTTTGAACTTGTGCCCAATAGTAAGAATCAAATTTTCAAACTGAAAATGGCAAAACCAAAAATATATCCATAAATGACTTGTGCAGTATGATCACCCACTAAAGAAATAAGAAACATATGATCAAACTTCGCTATTCCATGAAGTTCAATAACATATTCAAATAGGGTAGGGCATACCATATTTAAAAGTTTAAGGCTTGCAATATATTAATGTACAGAAGATATTTAACCATAATGAAGTCTTAAGAAACATTTTCAAGTTTTATGCCACAACAAACCTATAGTAAATAATTCAGAATTTATGTTACTTTATGTAAAGTTCTTTAAACAAGAAATTTCCAATATTTAAAAACAATTTTTATAAACTGAATGAACAATAAAATTATTTGGAATCCAATAACTGAAGTAATATATACAACAAATAACAATAAATTATTATAAACATGAAAAAAACAAAACAACAGTATACTGCTTACCATAGGTTGGAAAGGTACTGTGGTTGATCGTGGATCAAGATGGATGCTACGAATTTCTGTCCGTGTTGAGAAAACCAAGTATTCATCAAATGGTGAACATTTCTGTCCTCTGTCTCCTGACGATTGTCCAGTTGCACAATCACATTTTGATCTTGGCAATGAAAAGTTAAGATTTGAAGGGAAAGAAAAGCACAGTTGGTCGCATGCCCCATTGCCCAAACGCACACATGGATTAGTATCATCAGTAGGCTGACTAGCAACATCAAATATGGCTATGTCACGTAAATTGGGTAAATTAGTACGAACTGCAATGGGTTGTGATGTATTTCCAGGTAACTTTGATGCTTTGAAAACTGTATTTAAGTTACGATCGACCCAATAAACATCACCCTTATTAACAGCAATTCCCATTGGGTTGGGCAAGTTTCTTCGTATCACCTAAAAATTTTAATGGTATTAAAATACATTCTTAACTACCATCAAAGTAATAGCAGCTTGTGGACTGTATTATATCATTTAACTTTACTAACTTGTCTCCCTCCTCCATTGTAAGAAACTTTCTGTATCATGTCAAGTTTTGAATCAACCCAATAAACATCATGTGTCTGCATATCAACAGTAATATCTCTAGGATTACTGATTCCAGTTGTTACAATAGATGTCCAGTTGGAACCATCAAGGAATGCTTTGCCTATTCTTGGATATTGTCCATAATCTATCCAGTACAATAATCTGTAATATAATAAATATTTTAAATATTTTGTTCAAGGAAAATATTTCATCAAAAAACTAGATAGTTTTATGTCTTGGAAGTTAACCTTTTAATAGGATTCACAGCAAGTTCTCTTGGTGCATCCGTTGTTGTTTTCACAAGAACTTTGCGATTAGAACCATCGAGCCAACAAACTTCCAAGTAATTTTCATGAGGAAACACATTAGTGAAATACAAATTTCCAGCAATCCAGTCAATGGCTAATCCCCGAATTCCATTTGAGCCTATACCATCTTTAATGATTGGTTGAAGTTCAGTTCCATTTGGACGAATCCTATATATTCCATTCCACATGCCACGGTTGAATTCAACCCAGTAAATCCAATTAGCAGCATAGTGAACATCAACATGAAATATATGATGTCCTGAAAATGATTTATATATTGAATAAAATAAATAATATCAATTATTATTAATTATTAATACTATTTATTCATTACAGCTCTACAGGACAATTTTAAATAATTTCCTTTTTCTAGAGAAAGTTTATACACATAAACTTACCAGGGCCACTTATAGGTACCATAGCTTCTGATGAATCTTTTAAGCTGTATCCTCTAGTAATTTCTAATTGCGATACTACAGCAAATGTTTTATAAGTGGTACAGGCTACCTCATTTTCTTTCCTATATCCAACTGAACAGCTGCAAACTCTTGTGTTATCCCCATTAGGTATACATAGATGATCACAACCACCATTATCCGTAAAACAATGATGCCTTGGAGGTACTATTAAAGAAAAAAGTTATTGTAAATTACTGAATAAATTGGGAAATAATGGAAGTACCATGATTTCCATATATTATTATACATGGAAGTATATATTAAGTACTATGTACTTCCATATATTTTACTTGCTCTTTAAAAATCTGTTTTATCAACATAAGTAGATTATTTTTATAATTCTCAACCATTACTTTAACGAAATGGTACTCACCTTGGCGTTTTCGAAAAATGGTAAAAGTCTTCAATTCAGGTTCATTTTGCATAATCATTTTAGGATTACCTCCACTAGGTAAGTCAACTTTCTCAATTTTGTCATATTTAGGATCCATGTAAAACAGGTTTCTTTCCATCACAGCTAATGTTTTCGGCAAAGCTATGTTATTTTGTTCTCCCAATAATTGACGAATATGGTCTCCATTAACATCCATTTCAAGAATCTGTTGAGAAAATTTTCAACTTTTAAAATAGCAAAATCTTCTGATGAAATTGTAAATTTTGTGAGTATTGATAACTCAACCACATAGAATGTGTATTTTTGTAGATGTTAAGCTTTGATTGATGTATCTCTACATTACACACATCTTCAGTTAACATGTATGAAAATTAAATACAGTTTGGGAAAAAATAAAATAAAAATAATAATCTGCAGAAAGTTAAATTAGAGTGTATGAACATAAAAATATATTCTCCTTTTACTTTCTTCTTCCTTCCTTTCTTTTTACCATTCCTGTGACTTTTGTTTTTAGTTCACTAACAGTTATGTTTTCTTTATTTCTCACAATTTCAATACAAGGATACTTACTGCAGTTGGGTACAAAGTACTGAAGTAAAGCAATTTCTTGTCTAAATCTATAGTCACAGCTTCTGGTCTTTCAACTACTTTTAATAAAATGGGGTTTGATCCATTCATGTTAACTTTTCCAATTTTTGCAGGAACTCCAAATCCTCCTTCATCTGCCCAGTATAATTTTCTGCACAAAACACACAGATTCAGATTAAATGATTTTTCATTCCAGCTTCTTTAGAGTAAGATTTACATTAAGACCACTTACCCGTCATAAGGATCAAGGCACATTGATTTCGGGCGAGCAACTGATACATTACGGGCGTCATTTGCAAGAATTATTGAACGATGTTTCACTTTGCCATCAACTTTTATTGCTTCAAAGTTGGACGCTAATCTATTACCAATATATAAGTTGCGGCCTATCCAATCGAAAGCAATTGTGTAAGGGGCACCAACAATGCCTGAATCTTCACTGTTCAGAAATTCAGTTTTATTTCCTCCTCCATAAGGCGTGGTAAATATGGTGCACTAATCACAGTAATAAATTAACATTAAAAAAGTATTCTCTTTTATAACAAAATAATAATAATAATAATAATAATATGTTAGAAAAAAATCTTACATTTTCCTCATCATCTTCCTTGCCTTGCACCCAGAAAATAGTTTCAGTTTTCCGATCAAAATCAATTTGTAATCCTTTATCGATTCCAATAATTGGAGTCAAGTATCCACTAGTCTTGTCATCTGGTGTCAAACTAACATCAACAATCTGAGAAGCTTTAATGACCATTAAAAATGGAGTTTCCTCTGTGAGAAAAAGAAAACGCAAAATAAAGAGAAATTTTTCATGTGAAATGAAATTTAATCAGAAAGGCTCGAAAGATAAACCCACCTTCTGAACATTTTCCATCTTCAGACATGCGATATCCAGGTCTGCATTTACAAGAGTAACCAGAAGGAGAAGAAGGTGAAAGCAAACACAATTGTGAACAGGTTGCTTTCACACAAGGATTGGGTTCCAATGGCTGAAGAGATGGATGGTGTACATGGATGCTGAGAGGTTGTGAAATGAGATGAGAAACTACTGACTGATTAACTCCACTATACTTGTGAGCAGACAGAACACGATTAAGTTGGCGATCAGTCCAATATAAAGTATCTTCAAATAAAGTTAGAGAATGAGGGTGCAATAAATAGTGACTGCTTGCCAAGACTTGCTGGCGCCCACTTCCATTATAGTAACAGAAATCAATGAAATCAAGTTTAGAGTCAGCAAAATAAACTCGTTGAGTTGCAGTGTCCAGAGTGAGACCATTAGGCCAATATATCTTTGTGTTGACAATTATGCTACGGTTGGTTCCATCCATTCCAACTCGTTCAACACGAGGATTCTCTCCCCAGTCAGTCCAAAACAACCATCGAGCTCTAAAAATAACAGCTTCCACTAATATATTTTGTAATAGTACATTAAAATCAAAAATACCTTTACAAAACAATAATTATCATAAAGTAAAACAAGAAATTAAAGAAAAGATTAATTACAAGTGCTATAAAAAATACAAGATATATTTAGTCTAATCAATAAGAAAGAAAATTTCAGATTGATATTTCATAAGTGGTACTTTATGACACTAGTGTACGTGCACCTTATGAGGTCAGGGGCAGGAGTCATTTTGGATGTCCCAATATTAAATAAATGAAAAAAACCTTCTGTATGTCCGTGAGTATGTATCAAACACAACCATATATTAAGATAAGAAAAGAGAAGAAAAGAGGAGAGAGAGGAGAGAGAGGAGAGAGTAAAAAACAACAAATTTTTAACATTCTTGTTCTGACTTAATTCTATAAATTTTTTAATGCAAATTAATATGTTCATTTAATTTTTTACCAAAAAGTCATCTGTTAAAAAAATTAAATCCAGTTCAACTGAAAAAAACACAAGTTTATTTCCCAATTTATAACATGAAAGTTAGACAAATATTTTGAGAATACTGCTGAAAAGAAAACCAACAATTTGTTGTGATATAAACTAATGAAAAAAAGGTTGTAAATATGAAAGTTGTACATATTTAAACAACAAAAACCACATAAATATCATCATAATATCCTTTCCACAATAAATAAAGACCACATGTTCAACAAAAGCAGGTATGTGTCCCTAGCATTGTGGAAAGAGGGTGCACCCAAAAAGTAAACCTAATTGTGCTAAATGTATAAACATTGCATTTATCTAGATGTAACAGTTATTTTTGACCCTTATCAGCAGGCTGTAGTAAAAATTGCTATAGAATGAACCATTAATATAATTCCATTTAGCAAAAGCTCTATTTTCTCATTTGAGGTTGATGAACAAAACAAAATTTTGAATCGCGTACTAACGACATTCTGCTCAGAGATCACAGCACACTTAATTACCTGAATGAACATCACTACCTCTAAATAAAATAGATTCCTCACTACCTAAGATGGTAGCCTTTCATTTCAGTGTTCATATTGCCAGTAATTGGTATAAAAAATTAATCTTTCCCAGAGGCATAACTATCCAAGTCAAGGTCCCCAGAAAATATTTAGCTCGGGGTCCCTTAGTTGTTGTAGTTTCAATATTTTAATATAGTTAAGTTTAACTATTATTGAAAAATATCTTATGATTTTTAAGTAAAAAATACAACTTATCTTAGTAACTGTTTAGTAATTTGATAATATTCACGTACCAAATATTTTCAATGTGGAAATTGTACAAAAAATCCAAACGATGCATATATTTTCATATGACGTACTTTTGTTTCAGCAAATGCTTTAATGCTTTTGCAAAAGAATGAACTTTCATTTCAGCAAAGGAACTGTTCTAATATGCTTCTTAAACCATTTGCAAGTTCATGTGTGATCCATAAAACACTTAAACCACTTACTCTGTCTTGATAAATGGAATTTCTCTAAGCTCACGGGGTCTTTCGGCATTCTGGGGTTCTTAACTATCGCCTCAAATAGGTTGTAAGAGGTATGAATAAAGAACAGGAATGTTTTTTTTCACATTCTCATAATGCTGTAGCATCATATTTGTACTGCAGCTGACAGTCAACTTCCCCTGCACTACGTTAAGAACTAATGAAATAAGTGCATTTTGAGCAGTATGAAATGATTGCCAATTTTGTGGCACTGTCTCTCAGACTATAAACAAACTGATTTATAACTTGTTAATTTCATTTGCTGAAAACTACGAATTACTCTTTTAAATTCATACAAATGAATGGACAATATAAAATTATTTTTAATCCTATGATATGATAACCTTTGCAATTGTATATAAAAAATGAAAATACAATTTTCCATATTATTTTGTTTGTTAATTATGAGTAGATTATGTCAAATGTTTTTTTAATAATAAAAATTCTTTTGTTTGAATAAGAAATATTTTTCACAAACTGTTAAAAAACATGGAGAAGGTCACTCCCAGAGGAAGGGGGTCCCATGCACCTGTACGTCCGGGTGTACAGGGTGCTAGTTATGCCACTGATCTTTTCATAGTCTTTTATTTAATATGTATAAAACATGCTATTCTTGTACTATTATATTAATGTAATTATGTCCTATACTTTGATAGTAATTAACTTGATGTAATTGTACAATTTTCTTTGTCAACTTAAAACTTGTTAATTCATTTCTCTCCTCAATCCCTACTATTACTTATTATTAAGAAAATTATCAGATATACTGAAGCATTTATAACGATACTGAAAAAGCTTTTAGTTTTCAGTTTGTCATGTAGGTAGCATTTTAATAATAACATAGCCTACTTCTCCATTACATTGTTAATTAAAGAGTTATCAAAATGAAAACAAAAGTCTCATTGGCCATTGTTAATCATCCTTTTTTCATAACAATTACCTATTTGGGAGATAAATCTGTTTCATCCAAAAGCAAATAAAAAGAAAATTATTGTCCTTCTCTGGCTAAGTTCAAGCTAAGGCCCAGAATGTCCATTTCCATATAAATGCTACGTAAAATGATCAGGAGTAATATGATTTAGACTAATAAAAATCAGAATTGGCCAGTTTTAGAAAAATAAGTAGATCACTGTATTGAACATACAATACATCAAGTTAAGAAATATTGTTATTTGAATTTTTAAATTTCAAACTTGAACCGTTCTCCCTTAAACTCATGGATCCAAAGAAACAAAATGCACTATAGAGATATACTATAGTTAACGTTTCTCTTTGCAGTCATAGAAGATTCTTTAACACCTTTATAAAATGTGTAGGAAAAAAAAGAAAAACAAAAATACATTGCATGTCCTTAAAAATGGTCCGGTATGCAACCCTCCCACCCTTCCTGTTACTTCCTCCACATACCTAGAAAAGATAGTAGTACATATTTCGACACTGCTCACATCTTAGGTAGATTAAATAAGGAAAGCTAGGACACATTTTGCTTCTATAAAAATCCCAGGTACAGAGAAGAGCATCCCCAAACAGACTGCTGCTTCATAAATATTACAATTACAAAGAAAGAAAAGGTATGTGTATTTAAGTTAATAATTCAACTTAAATACTCAATTCTCACGACATTATTTATGAAAATTTTACCTACATTTGAAGTAGAAAAATTGGACTCCTCATAATATAACATAATTAGAAAACTACTTTGACTTATAATAAAACGGACCAAGGAACCATCTGAGCACCACCTAATTCTCAGCAAGAATAATGCGGGAATGTTATGTATTGAGGTATCAATAAAACCAATAATCATATCGTGGAGATGGAGAGGATGTAATTTGATAAAAATACATAGAAAAATTTCATGATGGTTACTAACCCTTTACTTGGATCTAAAGACATTCCTCGTGGTTGTGTAATATTCTCCTTTAGAAGTACCATCCGATTTGTTCCATTTTCTGATGCAACCTCTATTGTATTCAATCTAGAATCTAACCAATACAAGTTCTTTCCAATCCAGTCATACGCCAAACCTTCCACAAGATCTAATCCATTTGATACAACCTAATAAACAAATATCTTCTATTAAAATATTTATAGTTATTTAGTTCAGCTCAAGTAATAATTTTATTAATAGTTAATTGTAATAAAACTTATTATACAAAATATTTTAAACTAATTCTACAATATCTTTACTATGAAAAATATTTCATCAACTAACAAAGAAGTATGTAATGCTCTCTCCCACATTCAGCATCATTAATAACATTACACTTACTTCACGGGGCTCACTTCCTCGGTCTAATCGAGATATTTTCTTCAGTTTCATATCAGACCAAAACATTGTGCCTGTATGCATATTAGAAGCAGTTGCTACAACATTTTCTACAATAATTGGTACTCTTTCTAGACCTTGTTCTTTCAAATCAGCAATTAAAATAGAATGCCTGTTTGAAATAATTAAGAAAGCAGAAGAATGATCTGCAAAGAAAAGTCAATTTTTTTAAATATTAAAATAATAAAAATTTTGGTTTAAATTATCAAAAAATAAACTTCTAAACCATGTAACTTAAAAGCCACTATTAAAATGAACAAAGTGAAGTAAATGGGTTTATACTTACTGACAGCTTTGCAAGAATGCTTATTGGGTTCTAAAGTGTAACCAGGCACACAACGGCAATAATAACTTCTCTTAGTATTGACACAATGTTGCGAACATCTTCCAGGAGGATCACATTCATCCAAATCTTCACAGGTGAATGAATCATTTTTATTGAGAACTTCACCAGGAGGGCATGTACACACAGCTCCCTAAGAAAAATTAATTTGTATTACTGAGTCATCTGTTTCATCACATATTCTCTAATAAGGTACTACTCACTTAAAACCATTAAAACTTTAAGGACAAAAAAAAAGAGAGGGAAGAGAATTTAAAGGTTGATTAAGCATTTCAAATGAACATTTTAGAAATGTGTCACTAATAATTCAAGGATTTGTACTAAATTTTTTTGAAGTGATAGAACAACTTACAAGAGGAGTTTCATGGCAGCCATTAGTACACAAACCCGCCTGGTGCTGACATTGAGCTAAGCTGCAACCAGGTCCTTCATCAGCACCATTGGGACAATCAGGTTTGCCATCACATACCAGTGTTAGATTAACACAGCGATTGGTAATTTGAGGACACTGCCATTCACCTGAACCACATCTTAAAAGGAACAAGTTCAGCATTATGATTTATATTTTTGATGTCACATTTATTAAAAAAAAAAAAAAAAAAAAAACAGTTTTTAAATCATAAAAATTAGTGGACAATGTTTTTAAAGTAAAGACAAAAATTAATTACTTAGTATTATGTATTTCTAAAATTGTAAGATACAAATTCTCATGAATTACTAACTTGAAAGTGGGAGGACCACATGCATGGCGAGGATCTTCATCAGAATTATCTCCACAGTCATCTTTGCCATCACAAATGTAAGCTTTGAATACACACTGGGAATTATTACATTTAAAAAACCCAGAGCCACATTCAATCTGCAAAAAATATGAAACAAAGTTTCATAGTATAAAAATATTTTCTAAAATTTATAAAATTGTTATTTTACTTCAAATTAACCAAAAATTGCTTAAATATAATTTCTCAATCAACTGTAAACATTAAAGGATATTACCTGCCCACATGTTTTAGGTTCATCAGATTCATCATCACAATCTGGGGTTCCATCACAGTACCAAGTCTTCGGAATGCAGATACCAGATTTCTGACATTGGAACTTTTCGCTGTCACACTGATCAGGAGCAATAGAAGCTGAAAATTATAAGTAATTACACACTAACAGAATATACAACACAAACAAATATTAGTTCATCAATACTGAAAATCATCTTTCAGTCCCATTATATTTTAAACTAGTTTTTTTCTATGACACTATGCAATATGTTTTACAAACAAAACTTTATTCTGTAGTAACATTAATACTCAGTACTCCATACAAAAGACCAATGAGACATTGTGTTGCTGTCAGTGAAGGAAAATATGTCCCTGAATTTGGAGGGGGTTTTCTGAAAAATAATCCACACAACAAGTATTTCAAATGATGTTGATACACTGTTTCATGGAGATTGTTGTGTCATTTATTGAATGGGATATTTCTGTAATTCATGAAGATAAAAAGAAAAAAATAGGAAGAACAAAATAAGTATTTTTTTGTAATATCTCAAAAAGAAAAAAGTTGAACCAAACAAACCAAAATGAACCAGAACAAGATAGAATTGAGTTTGTATACATCTTACATGCAAAATCAAAATAATTTACATATTTTGGACAAATTTTCAACATTTCCATTTTTTCCTCTAATTGAGATAAGTCTGTTTCAAAAATTTTCTATTGTAAAGAACACTTTTGAATAATTCAAGTCCTAATAAAGAATTAAAAAAAAATTATTTGATAGCTTTTTAAAACAAAATTACTGTTTGATTTTTGAAAAATAAAGGGAAAACCTCCTGGGACATGGCAAAAATTCCTTCTCTACTTTTCCTGACAATTCCAATGAGCCCTCATTCAACTTTCTACAATCCATACACATGCAATACAACTGGTTAGTGGCTCATAATTTATGTCAGTCAGTTAGTGTCAGAGTCAACTTGATGTGTATTAGACTCATTTGCTCTCTCTTGGGGGTTGAACCCACCCGTACTTCCATTTTGGGGCTGCAACACTCCTAAGCTCTGAGCAAAGCAGTTTTACAATTGCTATCTTTGCTCTCAGTCAACCATTTTTAATTTCTACGCTTTGATGCTAGTTGTGTCAAAACATTCCTTGACTTGATGTGAATCAATGACTACTAAATGTGGACACTTCAATCATTACAAATTGTCAACTTTATTGCTTTTTTTGTCTATTAGACCCAAAGAAATGTGTTTCCAAGTTCTAAGCCTGTACAACTAATAGAAATAGATTTCTGATATGTCAGTAAGTGAACAACACAATGGAGCTCGTATACTAAAAGGTAGGATACTTACGACATCCTTGCTCATCACTACCATCATTGCAGTCTGGAATTCCATCACACTTATATGTTTCTTGTATGCACTGCTTAAGATCTGTGCACTTAAACTGATTAGGAGAGCATGATTTAGGAGGACATCCTTCTTCATCTTGATTATCAAAACAGTCATTATCACCATCACACACCCAAGACTGAGGAATGCAGTGACCAGACCTTGGACACGTAAACTGAAGAAAACATGAAAAATATTCATTTACACAGAAAACAATCAATGTCAACTAATATCTAGTTTATTTTAAGCACAATCATACAAAAAATACACATATTTCAGTAAAGGTCAATTCAAGATCTAATTCTGAAAAATCTAGTATATAAAAGCAATAGCAATTTTTGTTAATTCCTCACCACTCCGGCCTATAAGTTTACAACCTTGTAGATCAAGTGTATGAGGACAGGAGACAACTATTAAAGGATTTAATAATAAATAATAACTTAAATATGTATTTTGAAGAAAATGTATACATTCTTCATTTTATGATGTACTACATATTACTAAGTAATGTGAAAGATTTCTTGCAAATTTGAATAAAAAATATACCTTTCCCAGGTTAATTCAAGATACTTTACAAATTAAATAACATATTTCTCATGAGATTCGTTTTAATTCAAGGATTGTTTAGTTAATAACCATTCCTTTAAATATTCATAACTTTCTTCCATACTCAACACACCTCAAGTGAAACTAATAGAAGAATCACTAATTACCATTCCATAATACACTTTGATCTCTTTTATTAAACAAAAGTAGAGTTTGAGAAATATAAAAATGATGTAATCTAAATATCAATAAATTATGTAGTAATCTGTATATCAATAAATTATGTAGTAATTGGAAGAAACTTTGATTATGTCAAAAGTCATGTTACTAACCTGAAAATATGCACAAGTCTTTTCCGCACAAAAATCTCCTTCATCAGAACTGTCACCACAATCATTCTCTGAATCACATTTCCAGGTGTTAGGAATGCAACGACCATTCTGGCATGCAAATTGTGATACTGAGCATGTAACATTCTTACAACCAGTTTCATCTGAGTAGTCTCCACAATCATTTTCTGCATCGCACTTAAAACTTGCAGGAATGCATCTTCCTGAGGTACATTGAAATTCTCCTGGTCCACAAGTTGGTTCTACAAAAAAAATGATTGAAGTCACATGTAATACAAGACAAATAAATTATATTACCAATTATGAAATATTTATGCAGAATCTGGAAGGGCTAAATGTGAAAGAATGTGTACTAATAGAAACAACTATTAACTAACTTGTGCAATTCTGTTCTTCATCAGAATTATCAAAGCAATCATCATCTCCATCACAAACCCAAGCTTTTGGAATGCATCTTTGGTTATTGCAAGTAAAATCCCATGCATTAGGACAAGCGGCCACAGGTGGTTCAGCGTTGGGATCAGACTTGCATATTTTATTGGATTCATCCAGAGTTTCTCCATATGGGCAACCACACTTAACCTATCAAAATTAAATATTATTTATATAAAATGTTGATGAATCTTCAAATACATTAAAATACCATACCATTGAGAAATAATATAAACACAAAATTCAATCATATATATTGAATCAGATAAATTTGCTTGCAGCTATCTAAAAGTTAAAAATGAAAAACTTTGGCATGTGTGTCAAGTAAAACAGAATGGACAAACAGTAAACTGAAGTACCTCCCTATTTGACCCAATAAGAGCACACCTTTTCCTATGATCAATAAGAGTAACTAACTAGGGAACGTGATTTTCTCATACCCACAGATATTCCTATCAACAGTAAAATATAAATAAATAAATAAATATATTGAAGAACTACCTGCAGTCCTGTAGTATTATTCTGAGGTCCAGCAAAACAGAACTTTTGACATCCCCCGTTATTATAAGAACAAGGATGGTGTTGGTCTGTTTTTTGTACTGATTTACTGTACACCTTCACACCATACAACCGATTTGTTTGGGGTTCTCTGACAAGAACTTCCTCCACTTCTCCAGACAGTTTATGAAGTTTGATTATTGCATCTAATCGCCAGTCAGTGATGTACATGAATTCTGTGGAAGAAAAAATAATAGAAGTTAACGTAAGACTATTTTGAATTATATTTTTCTATTTGAATATGCAGTTCTTCTATATTTAACTCTAAATTAATAACTTTAATTTAAATTTAAACACAATGTATTTCAATATTAATGACTATTCAAACAAAAATTAACATTAAGGTTGTACATTTACTCAAAAATTTTCATTTTACTATAGAAATATTGGACTATAAACATTTTTTTACCCACCTCCATAAATAACTATTGAAAATGGATGTCTAATTAACCTGGAGCTGACTGTTTTTACATCTGTACCATCCAGTTTTGAATGTTGAACATGATCTAATAATGCATCACACCAATAAAGTCTGTCAGTCTTGAAGTCAACAGACAAACCATTTGGCCAACCAAGCGTAACATTCCGGAAAACCATCAAGTTTGAACCATCAGTATGAGCTCGGCTAATATTTGCAGGTCGATCCCATTCAGAGAAGAAAATATACCTTCAACACATTAATAAGTTAGATTATATTTAGCACACAATTTGATTTATAAGAAAAAAAATGCATATGAATGTATTACCCTTTATTTGGATGCACAACAATAGCTCTAGGTCTCTTAAGATTTTTTAATAAAGTCCTTCGGTTTGTCACATTTCGAGTACTAAGAACATTGAGAGTACCTTTCCTACTATCAATGTAGTAAAGATTTTTTGACATCCAATCTACTGCTAGACCTTCAACTCCTTCATTTTGAGATGCTAAAACTATTTCTCGACCTATAATTGAAAAAATGAATGTTTAACCCCACATTTTTAATAATATATAGTTATATTAAAATTGTAATGTAAGAGGACAGTGTCAATGGAAAATAAAGACACTACATGTATTACCTGTTCCATTCCTATGAATACGATGTATAACATCTTGTAAAACATCAGAGTAATAAATAAACTCATCATCAGCATCAAAATCTAAACCTACAAAACGAGCTCTGCGAGATACTACAGGCAGCATGGCATCACTAAATCCCTCAATTACAGGATCAAGTACCTTTCCCTTAATAAAACGTTGTTGAGAATACATTAGGAACTCATTCACCACTGTAAAATAGAATTAACGTTTTGTTTTAACTCGGTTCCATACAAATACAAAAAATATCCAGTATTGTAATTGTTTCAACTTACAATTGCAATTACGTTGATCGGTGGCAAGCCTCCAACCAATATGACAGGCACAACGGTAAGCTAGGTCACCAAGACTATCACCAGCAGTGACAATACACATGTGTTGGCATCCTCCATTATTGGCAGCACATGGACTGGACACTACATATATAAAAAGAAGTAAGAACTAATATAATCAAACAGACTTAAGTTATGTAATTTTAAACACATACCTTTCCTTTGCAGCAAACTATGAACAGCTTTCACTGCTCTGGGCTCCCTGACATCACGATTTCTATAAGTTGCGGTAATAGTGGTAGTACCAAAAAACTTATCAACTTTCATTATACCTTGTTTTGTGCCATCTGACCAGAAGATATCATTGCCAAATAATGTCAATCGAGAAGGGGAGGGCACAAGTTGTCCTAAAACAAATTTACATTATTTCTCATTTCAAACAAAGGAAAAAATGTATGGTATGTGCTTATGTACGAATGTGAAGGAAAAGTCACCAGATGTAAATAGTGACAAACTAGGATTCAAACCAGGCATCTCTTACAGGTTTGTTGGATCTGAATCCAAGTTTATTGACATTTTCATCAAGCCGAATCTTAGAAAATATGCTATACACCTTACTTGAATTGAGATCGAAGCGAAACATGTTTTTACACTGAATTTATATTTATTAAAAGACATTATTCTTCGGAATTATAAATAATAAAATATAATGTGTTATTACCTCTTAAAACCAAGAATCTATTTCGACCTTCATAATCTACAGTTTCAATATAATCCAAAAGAGAATCACACCAAAAAACCCTTCTTGCTATAATATCAACAGCAACTCCTGAAGCTTTGTAAGCAGCTTCTGACACAATTGCTTTAGCACCAGTACCATCCATGTTTGCACGTAAAACCTGATTACTATCAGCAATGAACATGTATCTGAAATTTTAAATTGTAAATATATGTGTAATTGCTTTATTTAGTTGATAGATATTTCTGTCATGTATTCTAAACATACTGAAATAATATTTCCTTACCCAACAGTAGGATCTAGAGCAATGTCTGAAGGGCTAGTAAGATTACTACCTAATACAATAGCATTCCCATCACGTGTAATCTCAAAAACATCAATTTTCTGGCCTATGGCATCAGCAACATATAATTTATCTCCTATCCAATCTACAGCAATAGCTATGGGAGCCCAAGTTGATGGCAGAGTCATATCTCTTGAAGTCACATGGTGTCCATCCGAAAGGAGAGATTGCTTGTGAACCTACAAAATAAATACAGAATATCATTGTAAGTACAATTTTTACAGTAAATAGATGATACACAATGTAGTGAAACTGAGGAAAGCATGATGTAGCAAAAGAATCTCATAAAGGAACATCATACGTGAAATAACAATATTCCAAGGCTTTTTAACAGAAAAAAGAAAAACATTATTTCTATTACGATGAATGAATTTGTTCCTATTTTTTTATGTTCTTCCCAGTGTCCCATCAAGTCATTTGATTACGTTGATTATTTTGTTAAATGGAAAGGTTTTCTTATGTGAGAATGCACCAGGATGTGATTCCAGGAAATTAAGATTTACTTCTACAATACTAACACAAAGAAGTAACTAATTTGTAAGTTCAAAAAAATAACATTAAACTGAATTTCTTCATATATTACATTCTCCCAACTACAATAGGAGAGGAAGTCTGATCTAGAGTGAATGTTATCACCAGGACCCGTATTTTGATGACCTGAAAATATCTAAAAAATGACTAAAATTTTGTGTCTTTATTTCAGAGTATGAGAGTACAGCACAATACTTGTTTCTGTAACCTTAGAACTGAAATTAAAAATTAATATTAATTTAAACTAGCAAATTTGTATGGTGTAAGAAGATGAACATATAAAAAAAAAACACCTTATTCAGAATTATTGCAGTAGATAAATAGCAGTATGCACAGGTTCTCGAAAGTTAGGGAACGCCTGTTGTCGGAAAGCACATTTTTGTACTGTGAGAAACTCATTTCTGCTGATACAACTGGAGTATACTTGAAATACGCTAAATCAGTGGTGGTGCGATCTTCTTCAATGCAACAAGTATCATATGTTTCACCAGTTAGCACTTGAGAAATGAGACACATAGTTTTGTATCCAGACTTTTTATCAAGAACATTTTCCACTTTCTTAGATACCCTTCTTCCAACATCTCCCCCTTGTTTCCAAATCGGATGCAATTTTGTTAACTAGAGTTAGAGAACTTTCCAGACTTGCACCTTTCTCTCGTACACGTGATCCCTTGTGTTAAGCAACTAAAATTTCCATTTAAGAAGGCTAGCTGTCCTTCAATTTCACTGTTTGAAAATAGTGTTTTACCCGTATCAATTGCAGTAGCATCATCAGGATTTAGTCTTCAATAACACACCTCATCATCTGGAAATTATCGCAATAATATGTTGCTGAATCTATCCAGGTGCCCATCACGTGATGACAGGTTCTGGTGGGAGTGGAATACCGACTTGAACTTGAAGAGAATTTTATGACTTCAAGTTCAGTTTATGAGAGGGAACCTTGACAAAAAAAATTTGTCTTTGACACTAGGCAATCCACTTGAGAAAAATGTGCTCTAAGTCCCTCTGCCATCCTATGCATAGCGTGTGCTAAGCAAGTAATGTGCACCATTTTTGGGTAAAAAGTTTACTTTCCTGCTTTCACAATGTATGGCGCTGTGTCAGAGACAAAAAGCAAGACGTCATCATTTCTGGTACCCTCAGGCCACAAAAAAACATACATTTTCAAAGAATCTACAAATTGGGGAGTGATTAACAGTTTCTAATACCTCACTTGTAAGCAGAAACACTTCACCTTGTTCATCAATCTACAATATCCAATGATCATGTTAGCCACATAACAATTTTCTACATAACTTGTTTTGTCAATGGATATAAATAAATTTTTTGCCAAAAAAGCAGTACAAAACAGTGTATGACCACATGGAGGACAATAAACTAATTTACTCTCTGGAAGCAAGCAAGGGACCATCCCATCAATTCCGATTAGGGGCCCTAAGGCAGAGGCGGATTCAAAAATTTCAGCAAAAGTTCCTAGATGAGATAAAAAGATGCCTGCGAGTTATAATACATATATAATGTCAATATATTTGTAATTTAACGCAAATATGTTTGTAAATTTACATGAACAAGTTATTATGAACTATAGATTATTCTGAATATAGTGTTTAAAAATCATAAGAGTTGAAAAAACACTAAATTCACGATTTATTGTTACAATAAACACGCCCCTAGGTAAAGCCTAGAGAACCTGTATGATAAATCCGCCTCTACCAGAAGGAAAAACGGAGAAAAACCTGGGCCAGGATGGGGCTACAGAATTTATATACACAACCGTGCCAAAGTTGAGTACACATAAAACTAAATTAATATGAGCCATACGGCAACACTATCATGCAAGAAAATAGTTTTTGAAATTGTTATAAGTTATTTAAAGAAGTGCTACAGCAATGGTGTGATAAAGTACAAGACGAATTTAACTTTTATTAAAATCAATAAATTCTTTTACAGTGTAGAAGCACTGGTGCAGGAGGTAGTTTTTAACCGCGGATTTGAAGATATTCAATTTCATAATATCTTTTATATTCTTGGGCAGGGAATTATATAGAACGATTCCCGAATGATAAGGTCCTTTTTGGCAAAGAGTGGTTGACACTCTAGGGCGATGAATATGACTACTATTGCGAGTATTGTGTTCGCGAACGAGACTTTTTCATATAAAGCAAGGGTGGTGCTTCGGTAATTCGGTCTTAACAAACACGACCGTTTCATAAATATAAATGCAGCGAAGTGTTAAGATACTTAATTCCTTGAATAAAGGTTTACAAGAGTTTCGGGGGTGAGATTTACAAATTATCCGAACTATCCTCTTCTGAATTCTGAAAGTTTGAATACTCTGACCGGAATTACCCCAGAA